>VYZM01024172.1:21140-65236 GCA_013398915.1 Dromas ardeola
CTCCCCACTAACACCCCCCTGCTCTGCCCATCCAGATGCCCCCCCCCCACTTTGGGCAGGGAAGCTGGGTGGCCGAGTCCCTTCTTGCCCCAAGCTCTGCGAGCGCTTCCCTCACCCTCTGGCACCCCACATCAGAGAGGAGGCCCCAGGCACCCCCCCACTCCCACCCCAGGGGCAGGACGGGGGTCCCAGGCCCAGCACGCACCCTCCGGTTGCTTGTACTGGTGGTAGAGCACGACGTCAGTGGCATGGTTGAGGCCAGATGTCAGGTTGGTGACAGCCTTGTGCCCAAACTTGTGGATCTTGAAGATGCGGTTGTTGATGTAGGTGACTCCATAGATGTAGTCCTCAAAGATGTCGATGCTGAAAGGATGGCTCAGCCCTAGGGAAGCGAAGAGGGGACATGTGCAGGCAGAGATGGCATAGCTTGGGCAGGCCGGGTTGGGGATTTTGGATGGCTCTCAGGCCAGGGCCTCCCATCCCATACGAGGGGGACGGTGTTGGGGGAACAGCAGTGCCAGCAGGCTCTTGTCCTGCTGTGGAGCATTTAAGGAGGAAAGCCCGCGCTCACTGCCATCTGCCGAGCATCCCTGGCTCCGTGCTGGGGAGTGGCCTGCAGCGTGGCCCAGCCCGGAGGTCCCTGGGAGCTGGGGGTCTGGGCTGTGCTGGGACCCCACCCTGGGGACATCGCCCCTGGGCAGGTTCCTCTCCTCCCCTGCTGTTCTGGTGGGTCTCGGGTGCTGCTCACCCTTCTTGTTGTCAATAGCCACGACGGGGTCGGTGCCGTTGAGCCGGATGCTGCCGATGACAGAGAGCTTGGCATCGGCCCAATACAGCCGCTCATTGTGGTAGTCCACGGCCAGGCCTGGGAGGGCACAAACCCCGGTGAGGTACAGGCCCCCAGCCTACCCCGAGCCCCTCCTGACCACGTGGCCCCAACACACTCCTGCCACGGGGCTCAGAGCTGCCAGGCCCAGCCTCCCCAACATGAGCGGGTTGTACGTCCCTCCTGTCGAGGCTTTCGCTACCCCTTGTGCCCCTCCTGGCACCCCTCTTTTTCACCTGTTGGCCACTGGATGTTGTCCTGCACCAGGGTCTCGCGCAGTGTCCCGTCCATAGCAGCCGTCTCAATCTTGGGGTGATTGCCCCAGTCTGACCAGTACATAGTTCTGTGAAGGACACGGGCAGGTCATTCCCAGCAGGGGAGCAAGGAGGAGGGGAAGAGCAGGACAGTCCAATGCCCCATCGGTAGAGAAACCCTTCCGCGTACTCCCCACAGTGTCCTGGAGTCACTCACGTGACCCAGACCCCAAGGGTTGATTCCAAGGCACAGCAACTCGAGCTGACATGGAGAGTGATGCTGGGGCACAGGGAGCTTCCGCCACGGACGGCCTTGGTGGTGAGGGAAGCCGGGGTGAGGGCTGGGCAGAGGGAAGGGAGAAAGGGTTCGAGCCTCTCACCCTCTCAGCGGGTCGACTACGATGGCGTGGGGCTCATCAATCATGCCCGAGATCAGCGTCTTGCGATTCTCGCCTTTCATCTGCGCCACCTCAATGACATCTCGCCCCGAGTCCGTCCAGTAGATGTTCCCAGCAACCCAGTCAATGGCAATTCCCCGTGGCATCTTCAGCCCCGAGATCTGTGAAGGGCAGAAAGGGTGGAGAGGTGAGGGCAGAGAACACCGGCAGCCTGGCCTCAGTGCCTCCCACCATGCCCCCAACAGAGCTCACATTCAGGTGGGTGACACCACCGTCGATCTGGCGCCTGTTGCGGTTGGAGGCGGTGGAGGCAGCGGAAGAGGCAGGCAGCTCTCGGTACGAGATCCTGCCCGTGTGCCAGTTGGTCCAGTAGATCTTGTTGCCCTTGACATAGATGTCCATGGCGTCGATGCGCACGTTCTCATCACCCTGGAAGGCTGGCTCATAGGCGGAGTTGGGGTTGAAGGGGTACATGCTCCGGATCTTGTTGTCATCCGCGATGTAGAGGATTTGGTGCTCGGAGCCTGTAGAGGAGGAGCTGTTGGCGTGGGCTGGACTGTGAGGGCGGGCTCAGCCCAGCTCCCTGGTGGGGCAGGGGACAGGCACCCCCTTGGGGCACCCCCCTGGGGCTTTCTCTGCCAGGGAAGGACAGACTGACAGCACCAGCAGTGCCATGGAAGGGTGGGCAGAGGTGCAGGGGGAGCAGGCAGAGCAGGGAGGGAAGAGCGGTTGGGTCCTGCAGGGTGGCACGGGCACGCCCAGGGTCTGCACAGGCCCCCATTCCCTCCTGACCTTCTGCCTTGCACATGTTGTCCGTCTTCATGAAGTTCTTGGCACAGCTGCAGACGTGGGAGCCCTTGGTGTTGTTGCAGAGCTGGGAGCAGGTCCCAAAGCGCAGGCACTCGTTGACATCTGGGCAGCGGGAGACAGGAGTCAGGGGGGAGCACAGGGCCGGCCGCTCTCTGGGGGCTGGTCTGAGACCCCGTCTCTCCCCATTCCCCATGTTTGTGCCCCAAGGACACCATTTCTGATGTCCCAGACCCTCCACAGGTGTGAAGACACATCTTATTGGCAAAAACCAACCATAAACCCAACAGCCTGAGCCCGAGCCCTCTCCGGCAGCGGCGGGAAATACCTTGGCAGGAATTCTTGTCTGGCACCTTCTGGAAGCCTCTGCGGCATGTGCAGTACGTGGTGGACTGGGACTGAATGCACTGGGCCTCGTCTCCACACATGGTGGTGTTGGTCATGCAGTCGTAGGACTTGTGGTCTGGGGTGGGAGATGGCGTCAGCGCCTTTGCAGCTTCCCCAGTGTCCACCCTCACAGCCCCTGGCACCCCAGCTCCCCACCCACCGTGGGAGCAGGACTCCTCATCGGAGCCATCTCCGCAGTCATCAAAGAAGTTGCAGCGGAGGTTGGCGCTGATGCATTTCTTGTTCTCGCACAGGAACTCGTTCTTGTCCTGGCTGCAACTCTTGGGTTTCGCCGTGGGAGACTCTGCAGGAGCACAGGCAGCAGCTGTGACCCTCCGTGTCCCCAGGCAACCCCCCAACCAGAGCCGCAGGCTGTGAACGGCACAGAAAGGGACCAGGCAGGAACCCAGGACACCTGTGCCCGCCTCCTGGTTTTGGGAAGGAGTGGGCAAAGCAAACCCTAACACCTGGGCTAAACCCAGGGCTCTGCGAGGAGCAGCCCAAGGGCAGTGGTGACCCACCACCCCGTCCACGCTGGGCACAGAGCGGTGCCCACGGGCAGCCTCACTCACCGCAGTCCTTCTCATCCGTGTTGTCTCCACAGTTGTCAATGCCGTCACACTGTCGACCGATCCACAGACATACCCGGTCGTTCTTGCAGCGGAACGGTCTGTTGGGGGGACACTGGAATTTCACTGCACCAGCAAACAGAAACAAACGGTGACGGTGAAAGGAGACGCCATAGCCAGGCTGTCACACTTGTCACGAGCCGCTGCTCGGCCTCTGCCCGCTCTCTGGGGATGCCTGTCCCACGAGGGCAAGCGGGCTCCGGAGACTAAAGCAAAGAGACTGAAGCAAAGACAATTGCCTGGCTGCTGTCAGGGTCAGCCCTCTTCTACCCAGCCCCCTGCCCTCTGAGCCCCAGCTCCCCACTGCCAGACCCGTGCCCGGCTCAGCATCTCTGCAACCGCTCTCTCAAACAGAGCCACCTCCTGCCCCATTGGCCCCACCGGGCGCCCCTGAGGAGACCCATCTAGAGGGGACGCGCCAAGCTGCCAGAGGTACCCACAGCCCCCCTGGCTACCCACAGCGGTGCCCAAGCTCTGGGACTGTCACCCCTCCCCAGCGCGTGTGTGCTGGGGGTGGGCTGCGGCCCCTGTGTGCCAGGCAGGGGCTTTGCCAGGATCAGGGAGAGGCAACGCGGTGTCGCGGTGTCACTCACAGCACTCCTCTGGGTTTTCATCCGAGTTATCCCCGCAGTCATCCTCTCCATCGCACTTCCAGGCCAGGGGCTTGCACAGTGTGTTGTTGCACTGGAACTCGTCCAGTGGACACGTGCGAACTGTAACAGCATGGGGCAAGAGGAGACATGTCAGACAGTGCTGCCTGGCTGCCAAAATGCCGGTCTGCGGCCACAACTCCAATTTCCAGCATAGCTGGGGGCTCTCCAGGGCTTGGCTATGTGTCTGTGATGCCCTGGGGCCAGGCGCAGGGGAGTGCTCCCCACCCCCAGCAGGGACCCAGGAGACACGAGGGCACAGCGGGAGGATGACCAGCCCTGAGGGAGTCACGCAGCGCTGCCATTACCCCCAGTGCCGCAGTTCTCCTCGTCGGTGCCATCCATGCAATCTGCATCAGCATCACAGCGCCAGCGCATAGGGATGCAGTGCCCGTTCTTGCACTGGAACTGGTCAAACTCGCAGCGCGGCGTGCAGTCTTTCTGCAGGGCAAAGGTGAAAGACAGCGATCAGCGGGGACAGCCCCGGCAGTGACAGCCTCCTGTCCTGCATCTGCACCCCAGGACCAGGCTCTCAGCCCCCCTTGGTGGTGGGGGACCCCTGGCAGCAGCAGCGTCCTCAGTCCCACATGTGGACAGGGCGAAGGTGCTGTCAGGGAGCCTCTGCCCTTGGTACTATACCTCGTCAGAGCCATCTGCACAGTCGTGGTCCCCATCGCACTTCCACCTGCCAGCGATGCAGCGGCCGTTGGCACAGGAGAACTCGCTTTCGGAGCAGGGTCGGGGCGCTGGGGACAGAGAACAGAGGGCGGTAGGGGGCGCAGGCTGTGAGGAGGGCTGTGAGGACAGAAGGCGTCCCCAGCCAACAGCTTAGGAGGGGCATAGGCTGACACAGACACATGTCCAGTGGCACTGAGGACACGGTGGGTGCACGCAGAGCCGAGGGAACTGCCAGAGAGGGGCATGGCTCATACCAGCTCCCAGCCCCCTTTCCCATCCCACTCCAGGGCTCCCATCTCCCTGTGGGGAAATGGGGTTTTTGGCAGGTATTATGGACATACAGACTCGTTTCTGGCAGCGTCCCGCTGCACATGTCCCCAGGCTGTTCTCCACCGAAGGCAGCACTAGCCCCGTGGCTCCCTGCTGCCCCACCGGCAGCTGGGGCAGGAGGAGAGGCAGCGGCACCCTGGCTAGGTCTGTCAGAGCTGGCTCACCTGTCCTCCCCTCGCAGGGCATGGAGACACACTGCCCCTCACAGCTCAACGCACCCGCTGGACCAGCACCAGCACCAACGGTGCCAAATCTGTCTGCAGGAGGAGGGCAGTGGTGTGGCCACCCGCCCCGGACGGCTCTTGGGACCCTTCCCCTCCCCATCACCCCGAGGACGTCCCAGGTGTTGGGGCAGGCAGCCGCTCCGGCCAGTGCAGAAGCCGACAGGACTGAGGGGAAGAGAGGGGCAGGGGGTGTCCAGCTGCAGCAGGAAGGGTCAAGGTGGGGACAGATTTTGGAGCCACGAATGAGCCATGCATGGGCCCCGGCAGTGGAGGCAGCAGGAACGGAACCTCCCTGACTGTGGCCCCAGTGGAGGGAGATGCTGGTGCTGATGCTCAGTAAATCCACCTGGGTTGTCCAGTCCTGACCCCTCTGCCCTCACCTGGAATTTATTGTCTTCGTTTATTTTAGAGAGACTGTACATGGAATTAAAAGATTTTGGCAGGAACCTACCTCTGAGCGCCCCAAAACGACAGTGTGAAAATGGAGAAAAACGTAAGATGAAGTGAAATGGCACAAACTCAAAAACACGACATGAAAACAACAGAAAAGAAAAAAAAGTTGCACCCTAGAGAGCTGCAGGGAGACAGAGGGACCTGGGGCGGGTGCTGCACGGTGGGAAGAGGATCTGGCTCTGTCTGGGACCCCGCAGCTGTCAGCAGACCCCGGGGCCGCCCCATGGGCAGCTCAGGTCCCTCCGGAGGGACGGAACTGGACTTTTGCCTGCAGCAGAGCCCCAGGAACTGTGGACGGTCCTGGTCCCCTGCTGCTCAGCGGGGCAGGTGCTGGCACAGCTCCACTAACAACCGATAACTCATTAAGGGGCAGCCATTTGATCGTCTGTCATGGCTTCTGGGGACCAGCCACCTTCCCACACGCTGGTCCAGGTCCAGGTTTGTGACCCGGGTTCAGGTGGTTCTACAGCTCCCCTCCCAAAACCTCAGCGTGTCCCCGCTGCCTTCCCAGGCCAAACCGTTCCAAAAGATGCTGCCTGCCAGGCTGGGCCAACACACGGGGAGATGCTCTACAGCAAACCTGCTCCACCGCGAGCGGGATGAGGTGCCCATGAGTGGGATGAAGTGCCCATGAGTGGGACAAGGTACCCGCGAGCCCCACGAGCGAGCACTGCCGCGCAGGGCACGTGTGCTGCCTGCCGGGGAGGGCACTGGGGTCACCTCCTCCCTTTTACCTGTCCCACTTGGGGACTCTCCTCAGAACAGCCCGCAGTCAAGCCCTGGCTGCGGGACCAGGCCAGCAGACCCCTGGAGTCAGGCATGTTCTGTCCAGGGGGGGAAGGTAGGTCCCCGGGCTCCCCAACCATCAGTCCCCATAGCTGGGGGGCACCAGCAGCCAGAGGGGCTGGGGGGATCTGAACCGCTCCCCTCTCCACTGCACAGCTGGCTCCTGGGATAGCAAAGGCTCGGAGGTGGCACGTACTGCAGCTCTCCTCATCTGAGTTGTCCCCACAGTCGTTGTCGTAGTCGCACTGCCAGCGACCCGGCACGCAGCGGTTGTTCTTGCAGCGGAACTGGTAGGGCTCACAGGTGCGTTCGTCTGTGAGGGACAAGAAAGGGACAGACATCAGCATTGTCCCCGCACAAGGGGAGGGATGGCCATGGCAGCTAGCAGGGTGGGCAGTGCTGCTCTCTGCCAGCATCGCCCACGTGAGTTGGAAAAGGAGCAGCTAAAACTTCCCCCAGCCCTGGGCACCCCAGGAAGGTGGAGGGGACAGACAGCGCCAGAGCAGCCTGACCCTCGGGGAAGGTGGAGGGCACAACATTCCCTCTGGGCTCGTCTCCCTAGCCCCACTCTCTGCTCACCGCATTCCTCCTTGGGCTCGTCGGACCCATCCCCGCAATCGTCCTCCCCATCACACTTCCAGCGCGCTGGGATGCACCTGCCCGAGTCCTTGCACCGGAACTCGTCCACACCACACGTCATTTGTGCTGGGGGGTGACAGGGATATGGGGAGGGAAGGTGAGGTTAGCTTTGGCCAGGCACATTTTTCTCTGCAGGGCTGATGAACACCTTGTGCCAGCAGCCTGGAGCTGACTGCAGCACCCTTGCTTGGAAAGGGGAGGTTCCCCTTTTCAAGCAGTTCTCCAGGGAGAAGTCAGAGAGAGGAGTATATCAGTGGGACGCATCCAGGCAGAGCCACCACCACCATCACCCTCTGCCTGCAGCCCCTGCAGGGACCGAGCAGGGACCCGCCATCCCACGCGCAAAGACACACAGTTGTGACCGGCTGCGGGGGAGCTCCCAGTTTCGGTGTGGCCAGCCCCACCCCCCCTTCCCTGCGCAGGCTTCTTACTGCAGTTGGCAGGTTCATCGGAGCCATCCACACAGTCGTTGTCTCGGTCGCACACCCAGACGCGGGGGATGCAGCGCTTGGTGATCGCGCACTGGAACTGGTTGGGGGCACAAGTCACCTCCGCTGCAGGAGGGAGAAGCAGAATCAGGAGAGGCAGCAGGGCGGGCAGGGGTCTTCCAGCACCACCCCGCAAAGAACACCCCACAGAGCAGAGGCGTGCAGACGCTCTGGGCATCACAACTTTCTGGCCAAGCTTGGTGACCACGTACACGAGAGGGGAGGGGAGGGGAGAAGAGCCCTGTAGTGGCCCCAGAAGGCTTGACCAGCTGCAGGGAGACAGGGCAGAAGCCATGAGATCCCTCAGCTGTGCAATAGATTCAGTGCAAATTCACAGCAAATATTGAACTTGTCACTCTGAGGGATTTAAGGATTTAGTTTCCACTAGGAAACAGCATTGTCTGTAGGGGCAGCAGGGTGACGGTGGACAGAGGCTCTACGCAGAGCAGAGGTAAGGAGAAAGCCCCATGCCCAGGGGCAGGATCACCCAGAAGCCAGCTTGCGGAGAAGCCAATACCCAGAGACACAGATGTGATGCAGCACTGAACTCACCCGAAGCCTGCACGCTCCCCATCCCTAACACGGTTAACAGCTCCCCACTTACGGCAGTCCTTCTCATCCTCGCCGTCACCGCAGTTGTCCTGACCATTGCAGCGGAAAATGCCAGGAATGCAGCGGTTGGTGTTGGTGCATTTGAACTGGCTGGGCAGACAGACGTGGATATCTGGAAGGGAGGCAGCCATGGTCAAAAGCTGACATGCCACATCTCTGCACTGTTGAGACGCCGCAGCACTGCTGGGGTTTGCGGGCCACAAGGGGAGGTGGAGAACCTACCGCAGTTAGCTTCATCTGAGTTGTCCTGGCAGTCGTTGTCTCCATCACAGATGAAGGCTGGGTTGGTGCAGATCCCAGTGGAGCACTGGAACTGCCCTGGCCTGCATTTGAACTCAGCTGTGGGGCGAGTAAGACAGGGTGAGACATTTGCTCTGGGGAACATTTTCAGGGCAAACCTTAACCTCCCGCTTTCCTCTCTGGGCTCCTCAGCAGGGACTGAGCACCGAGCACCCAACCCTGGGCTCTGGTGCAGTGAAGGGGCAGCTCTGTCCCCACAGCAGCAGTTGGCTGTTGTTCTCCACAGGGCCATACCCCAGGCAGGGATGGCGTGTTGTCCCACTGCTCTCTAAGCCCCGATAATGGGGCAACCCTCCCCTCTGCCAGAGCTGGGCAGGGAACAGCAGCACTGCCCCAAAGGCAGAGCAGCAGCAGGGCTTTGGGGAGCAGCCACATGAGCACCGCCCGGCTGCTCCAGACAGCAGAGATGCTGTAGGGCTGGCAAGAGCAGGGCAGCATGGCCACAGTGCTGGGAGACACCGTGGGCTGCAGTCAGCCCCACCCGGCACTCACGGCAGTCCTCCGGCTCGTCCGAACGGTCTCCGCAGTCGTCCTCGGTGTCGCATTTCCACCAGAAAGGGATGCACTTGTCATTCTTGCAGACAAACTGCAACGGAGACATGAGCTTGTGGGGGCAGCTTGGAATGGGGAGGGAGGACCCCAGAGGGCTTTGTCCCCAGGGAACTCTGCCAAGGGCACCCCCTCCTGATCTGGAACAAAGCCTTAACCCTGAGCCCACCCCACACAGCCCCTGGGGGAAGGGGGGGCCGGCAGAAGGTCATTCCAGAGCTGGAGGGTCTCTGGCTCCCCTGGGCACCCCGCTAAACGGCTGCAGTCTGTATGTGCTGGGAAGTGCCACAGGAGGGAGGTGTTGCCCGCGCCTGGAGAAAGCGTGCGCACACCAGCACCCAGATACGCAGCGTGGGCACCAGCACAAGCAGAGGAGCTGGGACCTGGTAGAACCATAGGAGGGACATGCACACGAGCACAGGCATACGCTTGCCACAGGAGGGATGTCCCTGGTGCAGTCTGGGGCAGGCAGGCTGTTACCTGGCTGGCTGTGCAGTTGGAGACGCAGGTTTTGCCATCGCTACCCAGGTAGAAGTTGGTGGGACAAGCGCACTTGTGCCCCCCGCCTGGTGAGAGGAGGCAGAGGTTGCTGCAGCCAGCGTTGTTGGTCTTGCAGGGATGGCTGGGAACTAGGGAGAGCAGGGAGACAATCGTGAGTCAGAACAAGGGGGGGACCCTTGGGGTAGCATGTGAACAAACAGTTGTCAGACCCTTCTCACTGTGCACCCCCCTCCTCCACCCTCTGCCCAATCTGGAGTCCCTTTGCACGTCGTGCCCAGCCCCAGCCTCCTGCCCAGGGCTGCTCCGCAGCGCCAGGGCCAGCTCAGCCCCTCATCCCTGGCCCCACGGCTCACCGTCAGGCTGGCGGTAGGGGTGGTAGATGTGGATGTCCATGGGGCGGTGCAGTGTGCTGATCAGCAAGGTCTTGTTGGCTCCCGTAGTCTTGTGGGCCCGGTTGATGGACTTGGTCTCCCAATCGGTCCAGTAAATGAAATCCTCAAAGAGGGTGAGTGCAAAGATGTGCGGGATGTCCTGGCTCAGCACTGCAAGGGGGAGCGGGCGGCTCAGCAAGGGGCTGCCCCACGCCACCCTCCCACAGTGCAGTCTTTCTCCAGGGACAGCTCAGCCTGGGAACAAACCTCTTCCCCTGGTCAGAGGCACAGAGGAGCTGCCGGAGCTGGGCACCATAACCAGCAGCCCTGGCTCCTGTTCCCACAACCAATCCAAAGCCCATACCCCACAAAGGCCTGGCAGTGTCCCAAAAGCCCCGGTGCTCTCACCCGTGTGCCGGTTGGAGCCATCCAGGCTGGCGAACTCGATGTAGTCCTCCCGTGCATCGGCCCAATAGATCCGGCTGTTGATGTAGTCAAGGGTGAGGCCATTGGGCCAAGTTATCTTGGTGTCAACGATGACACTGCGGTTGGTGCCATCCATGCCGATCTTCCCAATCAGGGAGTGGTCCCCCCAGTCCGTCCAGTATAGGTAACTGCGCATGAAACAGAAGAGCAGAGGGAGGCTGAGTCCGGCCCAAGCCACAGCAGCAGCCGCACTCTGCCCATTGTGTGGCTAAACTACAGCAAGACGGCAGGGGGGCCACCCGCCCCCTCCCTGCGTCGAGGGGAAGGTCCGGGTCCCCCACGCTCTCACCCATTCTGCACATCCACCACCAGTGCCCGGGGCTCGCGCAGGCCCGAGTTCACCAGCACGGTGCGGTAAGCACCATTGAGCTTTGACACTTCGATGGTGTCCCGACCTTTGTCACACCAGTACAGGTTGCCTCCCACCCAGTCCACAGCCAGCCCGTCAGGGTTGCTGAGGCCAGTGCGGTGAAGAACCTGTTGGGAGAAAACAGAGATGTTGGACAAGGAGAACCATATCCTGCTCTGGTCCTTCAGGGATGACAACATCCCTCTTCCCTGGCACATCCTCCTTGCGGGTGGTCCTGCCCAGCTCCCTTTCCTCACTCCTCTCTTCCCTCAGCCCTCCTTGCCCACTGCTTTGGCGCAGCGTGGAGCCCACCTCTGATTGGGATGGTGCTGCGAAACGTCCCCGTAGCAACCTGGGCTGATGCCCTGAGCCTAATGATGACCCCACAGCAGGGCTTGTGCCCAGTTCCCTGGTGGCCGTGGTGCCAGTCTGTGCCCCTCCAGGCAGCCTCTCTGTGCAGGAGGTGGGTGAGGACCCGCTGCCCGGGCCGGGGGTGCCCAAGGGGCTGCCTCAGGCCCCACCTGAACGTTACTCCCGTTGATGTGCATGCGGCGGATCATGCTGCCCTGTGTGGTGACATCTGTCCAGTAGATCATCTGCTCCCGATAGTCGAAATCCAGAGCCACCGCGTTGTTCAGCCCCTGGGAGGAAGGGAGAAGCGTTGAAACAGCCTCACCTGCCAGCATAGGGTCACAGGGCCTTTACAGAGACCAGTGACCCCCCAGCCTCAACTTGCAGCCCCTGCAGCAGAGAAGTTAAAAGCACCTACAGGCAACTGTTGTGCAGCTCCTGTATACTCACAGCAAGAGCTGTTCATACAGGATCTACCATCTGCCTGGGAAGCCAAGAGCCCAAACTCCCAGGCTGGCAGGTCTCCTGCCCTGCAGGGCCCCCCTCCAACCCCAAACCCCCGGCCACGTGGGGCTGGTGCCCTCTCCTGCTCCCAGCTCCTCCCGCACCTGCTTGAGCAGCGTGTAGTTGGAGCCATCCAGGTTGAGCTTCCTCAGGTAGTACCGGTTGGCAAAGATGAGGAAGGGCTCTTCATCTGCACAGGGAAACCACAAGACGTGTCAGCGAAGTGCCGCTGGGACGCGGGCAGATCCCCTGTGGACCTGCCGCCCTCCCTGCCCCACCACCTCCCAGCTCTTCTCCCTGAGTCGGGTGCAGCTACTTTGCTTCGCAGAGCACCGTGACCGACTCCAATGCCAGCAGCATCCCACGGTCACTAGAAGAGCATCCCTGCCTCTCATTTTGCTCTCAGCTCTCACCTGTGACAGCTTTACAGCTGGTGGGGTTGTCAGGTTTGAGCTTGTAGCCCTCTATGCACAGGCACTTGTAGCTCCCCAGAGTGTTGATGCACTTCTGGCTGCAGGGGTAGGTGGTGGAGCACTCATCGATGTCAATGCACGTCTTCCCGTCGTCCTTCAGCCGGAACCCAGGACGGCATCTACACTGCAGGAGGCAACCAGGAGATGTTAGACATATGCAGGGCCCGCACGCTGGGACGTGACAGGCATCACACCATGGGACACGCGGGCTCAGGCACAGTCGGCTTGCAGACACAAGAGCAGCACACACAAGCACGGGCCAAAAAAGCCCATGTGTGCACCCCTTGCCCAGCTGGCACGGGACAGAAGTGACCCTCATGCTAAGAGGAGAAAGGGAGCGGGAAAGCATCCCTCCAGCCAAGCCTCCCAGCCTGCAGGCCCCTACCTTGTATCCAATCTTGAGGTCCTCGCACTCCTGGGAACAGCCGCTCAGCTTCTTGTTGAGACACTCATTGATGAAGCAGTTGAGCTCATCGGAGCCATCCGTGCAGTCGTTGTTGTTGTCGCAAAGCAGTGCCTCCGGGATGCACTTCCCGTTCTTGCAGAGGAAGAAGGAGTCGTTGCACTTGTTCTCTGCAGCGGGTGGAGGGGAGGCGGCAGTGGTCAGCGTGAGGCAGCCAGGCAGCCCCGCTCCGCGGCCACGGCCCCCGCAGGTACCTGGGCTGGTGCAGCGCGGGTTCTTGGGCGCCTCGTCTGAGTGGTCATGGCAGTCGAACTCGCCATCGCATTCCCATTGCCGGTTGCTGAGGCAGCGGCCGTTGGCACAGCGGAACTCGTGGGGGCCGCAGGTGGGATACTCTGCAGGAGGGTGGCGGGCTCAGACGGCACTGCCCACCTTCCCGAGCCAGCCGGGAGTGACCATGGAGCCATGGCACAGGTGCCCAAACCTCCATGCAGCCTCCCCCGGACAGTGCTGCACCGCAGGGGCCAAGAAGTGGCAAACGCAGGTGGTTTTGGGTGTCTCCAAAACTGCTCTGTGCCAGGGTGGATGCCCTGCTGTGGGGGCTGAGGGGGACATCTCTCCTGCACCAAACCCCTCCTGCTCCCCCCTCACCCTGGTCTCCCATCAAACCCCTTCTGGATGATGAAGACCCTCCAGTGTCCTGTCTCAACACCTACGAGACCCAGTGCGGCTGCCAGGGCCAGTGCTACAGGAGATACAGCCCTCACCATCCTCCCAAGTCCCACAGAACCCACCACATTCCGGGGACTCGTCCGAGCCGTCACCACAGTCGTCATCGTGGTCGCAGACAAAGTGCTTGGGAATGCACTGGCGGTTTCCGCACATGAACTCCCGCTCGTCGCACGTGTTGTTGTACACTGCAACGAGGCATCGCTGTCAGCCCCCCGCAAGACTGTGTGCTCTCCTGCCTGCCCCCCCCAGCCCTTTGTCTCGGGGCACTGGGGACAAGAGCTGAGGCACAGCCCAGTTGGGGCAGCGACTCCCACTCCTTCGCCCCCAGCCTGAGCCCTCATCCCGTGGCTGTGAACAGCACCCGGGCAACGTGGTGCCTTTGGCGCAGGATGATGCTCCTCCTCTCCTCAGTCAGGGAAAAGCATCCAAACGTCCCCGTGTTCAGTATGAGGCATCCTGTCTGCTACCGACAGGAACCCCAGGGAGTGTGGGGGGGCCCCCCCAGGCAGCTCAGCTTGCTCTACACCCCAGTCCTCTCCAACCCCTGGCGCTACCACGCACCCAGCCCTCTGGGGACTCACAGCAGCCGGCAGCGAGGGTCTCGTCAGCTCCGTCCGCACAGTCCTTGTCTCCGTCACAGAGCCAGCGCTCTGGCACGCACACATAGGTGCCCGGGCACTGGAAGGATCCTGTGCTGCAGGTGGTCATCCCTGGGGAAGGGAGAAGCGGGAAGGAAGCCAGTCACCCCCACCGCTGGAGAACTGACACTCTTGGGCTACATGGGTCCTAAGGCCCGGGAGAGCAGTGAGAACCACAGCACAGGAAAACAAAGGTGGGAGAAGAGATGGGTAGAGGCAGGAATACACCGAGATGGAGCTGCAGCGCAGGCAGGGACTGAGAGAGGTGAGAGCAGGGGCTGGAGCAGACTCACGGCAGCGGCTGTCCTCGTCAGAGCCATCCCCACAGTCGTCTGCCCCATCACACACCCAGAGCTTGGAGATGCAGCGATGGTTGTTGCACTCAAACTGCACGGGGTAGCAGAACTTGTCTGGGAGAGCAGGAAAGGAGAGGAGGGGTGAGAGCCAGGGCGATGCAGGGGGAAGGACGCGGCAGCAGAGCACAGCCACACTGAGCCAGCCACGCTCCAGGGCTGGAGCCCAGGCTGGTGCTGGCCCTACTGGTCGCCCAGGCCTGGCAGTGCCCACACGCCATGCTGGCAGGCTCTTCATGGAGCGGTGTGGCATTCCCTGGTCTGGAGCTGGGGAGGTTCCCCAGTTCCTGAGCACCATTTGCGGTTTGTTCAGGGAGGCTGGAATTAAAAACGTAACTCAAGTGAGCCGTAACTGGCCACCTTCAGAATGACCATGGACACTTGTGCATGTGCTGAGCAAACGCACGCACCAGGACGTTTGCATTGGTCACAGTTCAAAGCCCAAACTTGTGGAATAAGACCACAGAGGGGGACAATATCTGGAGTCTGGCCCTTGGCAAAGGGATGTCAGGGAGAGGAGAGGGTCCTGCCTACCCTCCAGCACACTTGCACTCGCCACCCCATGCCATCACCCTGGAGCCCCTTGCTCTCCCCACCCTGCCGCTCACTGCAGTGAGTCTCGTCTTCTCCATTCTCGCAGTCGTCCTCTTTGTCGCAGGTCCAAGTCATGGGGATGCACCTCCCACTTGGGCAGGCGAAGTAATTGGCTGGACACTTGGGTTTCCTCCCGCCTGCTTTGTGAAGGAAATGTGAGGTAAGGGTGGTGGTGTGGATGCGTCCTGCCTCCTCCCAACCCAGAACTGCCCGACTCCAAAGGATTCCTCCCCAAAAGCCCTCTGTGATCCCACATGCATCAGCGCCCTGCAGCACCCTCTGTGCAGGAGCTGCACAGGCAAGGGATGATGGTCTCGATGTGCAAATAAAGCATCCACTGCCCAAACAGACCCCAAAGGGGAGCACCCCCCCAGAGAGGGGAGCACCCACCCCACCTCCCAGGCCCCAGCCCCCTTTCGTCTCCCCACCTCTCACCTGGGCAGTTGCGCTCATCTGAGTAGTCTCCGCAATCATTCGCCCCATCGCACACCCAGCTTGGAGCGTAGCACAGAGAGGTGTGTTCACACTTCTGGAACGTGGTACCCTTCACCCCCAGCTTGAAATAGCTGCTGCAGTCGGTGGCGGCTGCAAGGAACCACAACGGGAGCCTTGGGTGATGGGTGCTGCTTGCCGGTGACACAACCCTTCGGTCCAGCTCCCACCACGCAGCATGAGCCCTCGCCCTGCTGCTGACAGCCCTTCCCTCCCCGGAGCGGCCCCGAGCCGACTCTGCCCGTGTGCCCCGAGCTGCTGGGACCATGTTAAGCATTTCTGATGGGCTGCTGGGGGGTGAGGTGCCAGGCACGGCGCGGGCGGTTGCAGTGATGGGCTGGGGGGGCCTAATCTGGGCTGGCCTCTGCTGACGGGATGGGACGCACGGCCCTTGTCCCTCCCGGATTCAGCACAAGTCCCAGAGACTGAAAAGACTGAAAGGAGGTGCAGGGACCCAGGCCCCCACCCCGCCGTGGGCGCAGAGGGCAGGAGCATCTCCACAGCTACAGCACGGCAGAGCTGGGGGGGCCGCAGGGAACATGGGACAGTGGCTGGGGCACTCACTGCAGTTCATTTCATCCGAAGCATCCTCACAATCAATGAACTGGTTACAGCGGCTCGAATTCCCAATGCAGCTCCCATCTCGGCAGCGAAACTCGGTAGCAGCACAGCTGGTTTCTGCAAGGGGGAAGCCCCCACGGTGGATGAGGCTGGGCTGGGGGACCCAGCACATACGGCCACCCCACGGCCCCAACTCGCACTGCGGATGTGCGTGCACAGACCCCCACCGCCCAGCACAGCTACAGACCACCCAGCCCTGCTCTCCCAGCTCCGGTCCCCTCCCGGCTGAGACCTGGTGCCTCTCCAGCTCACGCACTCTGCCCGGCAGCCTGAGCTCCTCTCCCGAGCTGGCCTGTCGCTAACAGACCTGGACAGGCCCAAGGAAGCTCCTGACCCTCCCCGTCAGTTCTGAACAAAGCAGACAGGCTCCTGCAGCTCTGAAGGGATGCTGCCCTTAGGGCTGCCTGGGCACCCTTTTCTCAGGGGCACAGGAGCCACCAGGAACAGCGACACTGCGCCTTGCCATCGCCTCGTGTTCCTCCTGGGTGTCAAACCACTGTTCTCAGGAGGCTCTGGGTGCTGCATGGCCATGCTTGAGAGTTCTTCCTCCTGGCTGTCAGGGAGTGAGCTTTACAAAGCAGTCTGTGGCACAAGCAGCACAGGTAGGATTTAGACCTTGACTCTCCATTAAGCCCTGGCTGTGTTCTGATCCTGTCAAGCTGAAGGTAACTCTTTCCCGAAGTCTCTGTCCCTGTCCCCAGACGGCTGACCAAGCCCTGGCAAGGGCTGGCCAGGAGCCAGCCAGCCTGCTTACTGTTACATGGCACTTCGTCCGAGTTGTCCCCGCAATCGTCCACACCATTGCACCAGTAGCGGCTGGCGATGCAGCGCCCATTCATGCAGTGCAGGTAACCCTTCTTGCACTTGCGGCTGCCTGCGAGGGAGGAGGAGGAGGAGGAGGAGGAGGAGGAGGTGAGTGCGAGGGGAGGGCCGGCGCCCTGGGTGTCTCAGCTCCTCAGGGACCCTTCAGCAGGGGAAGAAACTACACAGGCAGGATTAGGAAACAGGCTCCCTTGTGCTGTGCTGGCAACATGGCAGAGTCAAGCTTGGCCTTTGCCCAGCAGAGGCCCCTCCCAGTGGAGGGGCGAGGACTGGTTAAGAGCAAAGGTGCTGCAGCCCCCACCGGGTCTGCTCAAGGTTCCTCACCCTCCAGCCTGCCCCCCAAAACTGAAAAAGATCTGGAGCCCTTAAAGCCTGGCCTGGCTGGGCCCATCTCTGGGAGGGCGAGAGGGACTGCAAGCACTTGAGGGACACAAGAAGACACCTAGGCACCCTGGCTCCCTTTGCTGAGCAGCGCCAAGAGCTCGAGCAGGGTGCCTGCAGGTGCTGTGGGGTGCGCGTGTGTGTTTGAGCAAAGCAGCAAGAGGAGGAACCTTACTGCAGTAGGACTGCTTCTCATCTGACTTGTCCTTGCAGTGGACCACGCCATCGCAAGTCCGGCTGAAGTCAATGCAGTCGCCGTTCCCACACTCGAACTCGTTGTGCATGTTGCAGGTGGAATTCAGGGCTGGGGAGGGTGTGGGGAATGTCAGCTCTACCAGGCTGAGACTGGCCTCTCCTCCTTCCCTCCTCATCCCGACCAGCTCCCACTTCCACCTCCCCTCCACCTTTGCAGGTGAAATCCTCCTGCAGGATGCGCTCGCCACGGCAGGAGCAGTTGACGTGTCCTTTGGGCGTGAGCAGGCAGAGATCCTGACAGCCACCATTGTTCACCCTGCATGGGGACAGCTCACCTAGGAGAGATGGAGAGCAGTCACACCAACGACAGCCTCAGCAGCCCCTTCCCCTTGTCCTCCCTGCTGGCGGGAAGAAAAGCAGGGGATCCTCCGCAAGCTCTTCAGATGGGGCAATGGGGGATGCATGGGGTTGGGGGCATCCAGTCTCCCCAGATCTTGCAAGGAGGATGCCCTGGGAAGAGCATAAATGGGGCAAATTCTCTCTCTCTTCAGCCTGCACAGGGTCTGAAGATGGACAGGCCTTGGCATAAGGGTCCCAAAGGGGCAATGGCAGGCCAGGCAGGATGGTGGTATGGGTTCCCCCTTCCCCTGGCCTGCAGACAGGGTGGAAGAGAAGTGCGGGGTGGCAGGGACGCAGGGTCCCAGGGTGGTGAGGCTGCGGTGGCCAGTGTGGCACAGGGGGTCCTTACAGCTGTCAGTGTCGTTGGCCACAGCAATGATGCCCATTGGCTGTTGGGGGATGTCAACACGCAGCAGCTTCATGTCGGTGCCCACATACTTGTTGGCTCGTTGCACAGCCCTGCGCACCCAGTCCGTCCAGAAGATGTAATCACCATAGACAGCCAGGCCGAAGGGGTGCACAGGCTCTGATTTCAGGATCACCTGCCAGCCATTGGCAAACCATGAGCATCAGGGAACCTGGCTGTGGGTCACAGCCCCCATCACCACCCCAAACGCAGCCCATCCCCGGGTGTCTGCCTCAGGGGAACGCTCAACTCCCCCCGGGCCCCAGAACAGCTCTGCTCGCCCATGACAACACGCCAGCCCCATTTCCAACACTCGCCGTTCTCCTCCTCCACCTCTGTCGCTGGGCCCAGGTCTGGACTCACGTGGCGGTGGGAGCCATCGTATTCACAGCGCTCAATTTTGTCCAGCGTGGCATCAGAGAAGTAGATCTTCTCAGCCTTGTGGTCAATGGCCAGCCCATTGGGTGTCCGTATGTCCTGGTCAATGATGATGAGGACGTTGGCACCAGAGAGGGTGGCACGCATGATGCTGGGGTGCTGCTCGTTCCAGTTGGTCCAGAACATCAGGCTGGAAGGGGAGAGACACATGATGCCTTTGCAACCCCAGCTCTCTGCCACGTACATGTTGGCTTAGCCCACCCCTCCACTGCTGCGGGCCTTCCAGGGACTTTGGGACAGATGGAACATTGTCCCCACATAAAACGGGGTGGGAGAGGGATGAATGAGGCCACTACAGCCAGCTGGGAAATGTGGTAGCCCATGGTACCAGCTGGCCAGAGAAGGGGATGGGATGGGGTTTCTGTCTTTCTTTTGGGGTGCTGAAGGAAGGGGGGCGCACGCCTGGGGCCTTTCCTCCCTGGGGTCCAATACTCTCTGTGCTGGGAACCAGTGCTTCCTCGCCAGTGGAGGGGAGTCTGCCTGGATGCTGGCCCTGGGACCACGTGGACCCCCAGACAGGCTGGCTGGACCACCTACGGCCACTCACTTCTGGCACTCGTCCAGCACAAAGGCCCGGGGGTGGTCGTCCCCCGACATGGTGATCACTGTCTCCCTCTCGAAAGCCCCCAGGCGGCTCTGGTCCACGGTGTGGCGGGTGATGGTGGAGGTGGTGTAGCTCGTCCAGTACAGCGTGTCCCAGCCGCGGTGGTATGCCAGCCCCTCCACCGAGCCCACGTCTGCAGAAGGGGAGAACAGGCACGGGTTGTGTCCAGCCCGCACTCCTGCAAGGCTGCCCAGCTCACCTGGACATGGCTTCTCCGGCAGCCTGAAGTTATTGCTTTTAATTACACCCCATAAAAATCCCTCAGAGGCTCTGGCTGCTTGCTAACATGGCCATGTTAGGGCAGCCATGTGGCAGCACCTGAGGGGACTCAGCAGGGCTGGGCTGGGCTAGGCTAATGGGCGAGCAGAGACCCCAGGAGACTTTAGGGGCCTCCTGGGCAGATCCCTGCTACCAGCCAGATAACGACACTTCCTTGCAGGGAGGCTGGGTGATGTTCACCTACGATGAAATGAGAACCTGAACTTGGCTTTCAAGCTCGTGCTCTGATCGTCTCCCCTGCGCTGGCCAGGGTTTGCTCCAGGTCCCCTTGTCCCCGCAGCAGCGGCGCTGGGAAGGGTCTCCCTCTGCCAGGGGAGGGCTGAGGCCCAGAGGCACAAAGTGACAAGATGAAGACTCGTGGCCGACCGGGGAGACCTTCCCTCCAGCTCTCAGGCCAGGAACTTGAACTGTACACCCATCCTTCCTCCCTCGTTAACGATCAGCAAAAGGTTTAATGAACCGGCTACGACAGATGGGCCCTGCTCTCCTGATCTCAGCGATAACAGCTATCCCAAGTGCCAAATGTAAATACACTCATTAGCGAGCACATCTATAACCCCTGCTGGAGGTGCTCCCTAGTGACGCAGAGCAACAGACGGGGTCTCTTCAACTGCTGTAGGAGCCAAAAAAACCAGCCAAGGGCAAGCGGAGGGCTGGAGGTGAAGAGAGGGCCAGGCGTGGCATGCTTTGCTCAGGCTCGGCAGGTCTGTCTTGGAAGTCAAATGCAAACACAGAGCAGATCCCAAGTTTGCTGCAGTGCCTTGTTTCTAGAGCAATGCATACCCACGTGCATGCCTGAGCCTCGTGACACACTCTCCTTGCCAGAACAAGCTCTGCGGACTGCTCCTGACACTTGCATCCTCTACCACAGGCTGCTGCCTTGTCCAGAGGCTCGGGTAGGAAGCTCACAGCTGAACCCTTAACAGCTACCACTCAAAACACCTCTTGAAAACACCAAAATACATTAACAGAGAAAAGGAAAAAAAGCCCTTGGGTGAGGATGGAGGGAGTTCAGGAAGAGGTGGCGGGGGAGAACAGGAAAGAGGGGTCTGAGGGCAGATGCTCGCGGAGGAAGCCCAGTGACACTCACTCTCCACAATGGTCTTGCGCCCCGTGCCATCATCGTTGATCTGCTGGATGTTGCCGAAGTGGATGTCACTGTAGAATATGCGGTTGCTGCCCTTGGAGCCGTAGCGATAGTCAAAGGCCAGGGCAATGACGTTCTTCATGTGCTCCGCATCCTCAAAGGGCTTGATGGGCGCGTTGAGGTTGTTCTCGTCTGACAGGTGGATGCTCTTGAGGATGGTGCGCTCCGAATACAGGAGGTAGCCATCGTAGTCCCGGCAGCTCACCCCGTCCTCGGAGAGCATGCCGTGGGCACAGGCGCACGTCCTCTGCCCGTTGCCACGGAACAGGCAGAGCTGCTGGCAGCCCCCATTGCTCTGGGCACAGATGTTGGTGCCTGGGGAGGAAAGAGGGGATTGTTCGAGGAACTGGGCAGGCTCTGTGAAGGAGCATGCTCCCGCTCGGCTGCTTTTCACCTCTCCCCGCTCCCAGAGGAAGCGGGTGAAGAAAAGGGCTCAGCCTGTGGCACGACACGGTTCTTTGATGAGGACACAGTGGCCCGTTTGTCGTTTGTTTCTCCATCCCCCTCCCCACATCTGCCGGCCGTGGGAGCCCAGCCTGGGTGGCCGCCAGCACTCGGCAGCGCTGCATGGGGGGCTGACACCCACTCCTGGACGCACCCTTCTGCCTGGCGCGGTTGAAGACTTTGATGTCCTTGAGCTGCACGCCGATCCCTGTCCGCAGGGACACCGACTCAGTGGCGTTGTCCTTGTTGCCTCTTTTGATGGAGCCATTCGCGTGAGTCCTAAGAAGGGACAGAGTCACCAAACAACCAACACGGGGCCCACTTCAGCAGCACCCTGCGGTGGGACCCAGCTACATCTCCTTCGCCATAGCACCCATCAGCTCCCCCCACCCTCCCACATGGCTGGTGTCCCCCAGCACCGCCGGACCCCCTTGGCACCGTACCTATCGCTCCAGTAAATGTACTCCTCGAAGACCGACACTGAGAACATGTCCATGTTGTTGCTGGACAGGACGACCTCTCGGTTTTCGCCCGTTTCCAGGTCGATTCGTTCAATCTTGTCTGTCCGGGCATCACACCAGTAAAGCTTCCCGTCCTGAGGTGATGAGAAAGCATCCCAGTCAGCAATGGAGCAGCGCACCGGGGTGACACTAAAGCACCCTCTGCACCTCCCAACACGCCTGGCAGAATGTCCCAGGGTTCAGAAGACAATCACCCTGGACACCCCTCCCTGCACTGGAGAGGAGACTCCAGGGCCCTGGGGAGGGCAGCTGTGTCCCCAAGAGGCCCCACTGGCAGAGGCACGGCTGCAGGGACCCTGGGCACCAGCACGCTCCCTGCCAGGCCCCAGGGCGGCACCGTCCTCCTTGCCAGTGGCTGTACCTCGTAGTCGACAGATATTCCGTTGGGCCAACTGATGCTGACGTTCACCAGCACCATCCGCTCGGTCCCATCCAGGCGCGACCGTTCGATGCGGGGGTACTGGCCCCACTCTGTCCAGAACAGATACCTGCAGGGGACAGCAGGGACGTGACCACAGGGCTGTCCAGAAGCAGCATCCTTGGGCCTTTTGGCCACCAGAGCAGAGGACAAACACCTCTCCCCCTCATCCCTCCAACCCTCGTGATCTGCCAGCTGCCACGTGCTTGCAGAGCACGCCACAGCCAGGGAACGGAGCGCTGCATTGCAGCTGGATGCAGCCCAGAAACCAGCCCATGTGCCAGGCACATAAGGTGCTGTTCTCCATCCTTCCCTGGATCCAAACAACTCTCCTCTCCCTGTGACTCTGTCCAAAGCTGGGGAGGCTCCACTTGGATTTTCTGCGGTGCTGGCACCCACAAAGTCATGAGGAGCTCCCAGAGAGCTCGGCCCATCAGCAAAAGGGCGGTTAAATTCAGCTGGTTTGGACCCTGGGTGCCTGTCCCTTGGTGTGGCAGGAGACGTGTGGGTCCTTCTCCACTGCATGCAAATGTCACGGCTCCGCCGGGAGGGTGCTGGGGATCTCCAGTACACGCCCACCCCCCCCTAATGGCCCTCTCCGGGCAGCTTTGTGCAGTGTCTCACCCTTTCTCTGGATGGACTGTGATGGCCCGTGGCTTGTCCAGCCCCTGAGAGATGACCACATAGCGGAAGGACCCGTTCAGCCTGGCCACCTCGATGACATCAAAGCCCTGGTCTGTCCAGTAGATGTTTCCTGCAGAGAGGGGAGAGTGAACACCCGCGTAAGCCCCGCTCCCCGACTGCCCATCCGCTCCTCCCTGCTCCGGAGCCCTGTCTCACCAGCGATCCAGTCCACGGCGATGCCCTCCACGCGGCCAATGCCATTGGTGACCACGTCCTCCCGCCACGTCTGGTCCCGCTTGGCCCGGCTGATGGTGCTTAGACCCATGTCCACCCAGTAAATGGTGTCGTTCTCTGAGAAGGGCCAGGCAGGAGAGCAGGTGTCAGTGACCGCCTCTGGGTCACCCCAAGGGTGGCACAGACCTGGTCTGAGCCCGCAGACCCGACATGGAGACCTGAAACCCTCCTTCATCCAGAGTGGCTGAGGGGAGATGCTCTAGGGCAGAGCATTGCCAAAGGACGGCCTGGTGATGGTCCCCCTTGCATTCCCCCTCCCTGACCTCTCCAGCCCTGTTGTCCCGCTCCCAACCCCTGCGTCACCTGCGTGGAAGTCGATCCCTACAGCCAGGGAGGTCCCCGATACGGGCACAAGAGCATCTGACTTGTCGTTGGGGTCCAGGGGAATGCCGCGGATCCCCTCGTGGACTGAATACAGGAGGAAGGAGCCAACGCCTGCGACACAGATGCAGGGACAGTCAGATGCATCCCAAAAAGCACGCTACGTCCCTTTAACGGACAGCCACAATCAATGGAAAACTGTGACAGCAGCCCACGGAGGAACATTTGCCTGGCAGGGCTGGTGGGAGGGCTTGACCCCGCGACGACAGCAGCACCATGAGTCCCCGGCCTGGGCAGATGGCCCAGGACAGCAGAGGGACAGGCAGGGCAGGGCTGAACGGCGCTGGCTGGACCTGCTGGCAGGCTGTGTGGCTGCCTGAAGCATCCCTGCACAGACAGCCCCTGCGCCCACCACTCAGCTGACTCTGAGGCTGACGCATGAGAGACGTGGGCTGGCAGTGGGAGCCGCAGCTCCGTAGGCAGCCGGGGAGGGGACGGGGGAGGCAGTCCTGCCAGACACTGAGTGCCTGATCCTGCCCACAGTGCTGCGGTCAAGGGGGTGACGTGTTTGCAGCACCGTGGTTTCTCATGGAGGGAGAGATGCCCCTCCTTCACTTGGGTCCCTGCATGAGATGGGCTAACCAGGATGAACATAAGGGGGAGAAAACTCCTCTGTGAACAAGATGAGAGAGCTTTCATCGCCACACTGGGCAGGGGAAGGAATGACAAACCTTGTGGAAAGAGGGCAGGGAACAACTCACTCTAAACTGAGCATGGACATGGTCAGGGACCAGATTCCTGATGGCTGGGGCAGGAACCCCGGGAACAGGCACAAAGCCCTTCCTTGCTCAGCTCTGCGAAGGGGCTGCATGCCGACGGGCCCTGCCCAGACCTCCCTGGAGGTTGCAAGCCCTGGAGCAGCCTGTTCAAGGGGTCCTGACCCACAGCGGGGCATGGAGGACGCACGAGTGAAGTCTCTTTCCAGAGCCGCCTCCGCCCCCGAGCGCTGGCAAAGACTCTGTGCCGCATCTGGGTCAGGGCAGCGCTTGTTATTCAGTGCCTGCCCTGACCCAGATGGTGCAGCAGCTCTGCCAGCTCCCTCCAAAAACACCAAGAACATTTTGCACACAAACAGCCTTTGAGAGGCCCTGGCAGTGACCGGGGAGCGGGGGGTGCTCTTCCCTCCCAAGGGAGATGGTGGCAAACCAGGCAGGGACTGGGGATCTGCAAAGCAAATACCGTGCTGGTTGCCCGGCCCCATTCCCAGTGATTGTGGTGAGTCAGTGACCCAAACCCACTGCTGACAGCAAGGGCTTCATCTCTCCTTTGAGGGCTCCCACCATACAGTCGTGCTCCCCCGCTAAACCCAGAGCCCCCAGTGCCCTGCGCTCATCGCTGCCAGCCCCTCACAGGGACAACTCACACGAGGGTCTCGCTGTGGCCCAAGTCCACAGCCCCTCCCGAGCCCCGCCGATGTCCCACTGGCTCCTGGGGTCCCTCTGCAGTGCTGCTGACCGCAGGGAGGCGCAGGGCAGTTGGGAGGAGCCCGCACACAGCCAGAGCGAGCAGTAGCATCCCCCCGTGCACCGTGACGACACACAGGCCTTGTGGCAGAGGCAGAGCTGCAGCATGTGGCCGGGGGTGGCCGTGGGGTCTCTCTGCTCTGAGGGGGTAGTTTGGGTGAGGGGACAGGGACAGGCACGCTCACCTTCGCAGGACTGCTGCCCGCTCTTCAGGCTGTAGCCCGCGGTGCACATGCAGGACCGGGAGGTCTCGGAAGTGGGGAGGCAGAGCTGTGAGCAGTCGCCGTTATTCAGGCTGCAGGGGTTGGTTCCAGCTGCCGTGGAGAGAAGCGGGGGTGAGCGGCGGCCGGGGGACACCCACGGGGCTGCAGGCGCCTTGGGAGAGGCTGAGGCAGCCGGGGCCAGCACCGCTTGGGGCAGACACATGGGATGTGGGTGCTCTGGACCAGCCAGCAAGGGCCAGGCTTAGGCCAGCAGGAAGGGATGGGGTCAGCCGGCCGCCCGGTCACCGTGGGACAGACTGTGGCCCCGCTGGCACCCCGGCAGAGCGGACGAGATGCTGTCTGGCCCTGCAGGGTCTCTGCCCTGGGACCACATGCTCACCTTGCTGGATGCTCTCGTTGTACACCTTCATGTGCATCACCAGCGTGGTGCTGTTGCGCAGCACTGTCACCTCCGTCCCGTCCTTCTTGTTGCAGGTGCCCATCCTCTCGGAGGCCTGGTCAGCCCACCACAGCTTGTCGCCTGGAAGGAGAAGGCAGGAACATGCAGCAGCCTTCCCCATCCCCTCCCGCCCCAGCAGCAGAGCAGTGGCTCCACACAGATTTACATGCGATGGCCTAGAAAAAGGGGTCTGAGCTCAGCCTTTGGTGGAGAAGCATCCCCTCCACAGCTGCTAGAGGTCGCAACAAGCAGTCTGTGTTTGGGCAGGGCAGGAGAAAGGGAAAGGGCTTCATAAACCACCCCTATCACCCTGCCAGCTCTCACCCATGATGGCCAGGGCAGTCGCCTTGCTCAGCTGACTCTTCATGGACTCAATCACCTCAAGGTTGCTGCCATCCAGGTTGCATCTGTTGATGGTGCCATTGCCAGAGCTGATCCAGTACAGCTTGCTCTCTGGGTAGTCAATGGCCAGGCCTGGAAAGCAAGGGGACCATCAGTGTCGGGGCAGCACGCAGGGACTGTCACCAACTGCGAGGTGGGATGGGACTGGCAGAGCAGATGGGGTGATGGAGAGAATGGGTGACCCGGCACAAACCAGCCACCAGCTCCCTGGGGAGCCAGGGCTGCCAGAGTCGGGGTTCAGGCTTTTAGGGCCAGCAAGGCTGTCCCAAGGTGGGGTGGTACCGGGAGGGATGGGGGTTCCATACCAACAGGCCCTTTCTGGTTGGTGAAGAGGACAGTGCGGTTGCTGCCGTCCATGTTGGCCACGCTGATGTTGTCCCCGTCTGTCCAGTAGAGCTTCCTGCACCGGTGAGGGGACATTGAGCACGGTGGCTCCAAGAGACCCACGGAGATGGCCCAGCTCTGCTGTCCTCCCAGCCCACCCAGGCTCCGCCAGCTCCCGCCACCCCAGCCTGCTCTCTAGGCTCCTCTCCAGCCCTGCGCTGGCCCCTCTCCCAGCCTGGGCAGCCTGACGGCCTCCTTGCCCCCAGTGCCGGGACCCGGGAGGGGGTTTGGTGATTGCGAGCACTCACCCAGCCCTGCCCAGCAAAGCCCCATGCACACCCAGACTGGCACATGCTTGTGGATGCACACTTATCCGCAGCCTGTTCTCCTTCGCCCACGCCGACAGGCACACACCTCCTGAGCTGCGGCCCCATCTCCTCTCACACACCTCCTACTCACACTGACACATAGGGACAGCAACCTGTTCTCTGCTCCACCGCACACGGGCATTGTCACGCACACATACACATGTGCCTGCATGTACACCTTCTCCTCCTCTGACGCTCCTGGCCTGATCCCACGCCCGCTGGCACCATGTCCCACCAGAGACTTACCCCTGGAGAGGGTGAACCACCAGGCAGTGAGGCTTGTCCAGCCCCTGGATCACCGCATTCTTGAAGGAGCCGTCCAGCCGAGCGACGTTGATCTGCTTCTTGTTGGCATCGTAACTGGTCCAGAAGAGGTTTCTGGAAACCCAGTCCACAGAGAGGCCATGAGCGTTGGGCAGGTCTGAAAGGCAACAGAGAAGGGAGACTCGTTAATGGTGAGAATGGGGGTGGGACAATGCTCAGATGAAGAGGAAGGGCTGATCTCATGGAGCCGAAGCCTCTGGAGGGTTGGCGGCTCTGGGACGTGACGGGAGCAGCTGTGTGGGGCGATGGTTCCTCCACACTCACCTGCAGAGACAACGGTCTCCACGCCGGTGCCATTGATGAAAGCTCTCTTGATGGTCTGGGTGCGGACATCAGACCAGTAAATGCGCTGCTCCACGGCATCATAGTCCACCACTGTGACGTTATCGATGTCGGGCACCGTAAAGGAGATGATGTAGTTGTAGTAGGGGTTATCGATGTCCACACCCCGGATCTCCATCTGCCGCGCATACAGCAGGAACTTCTTAAACTCTGGGGAGAAGGATGAGAGGGGCAGTCGTGGGACCTCAGCCTGGTCTGCAGAGCTGGCGCCGAAGCACCCGCTTGTCCTCCCCGCCCCAGGGTGTCCTGGGCAGATCCCTACCATAGCAGGTCGTGTTGTCTTTGTCCAGCTTCATGAGGTGGGGGCAGGCACACGACAGCGTGCGGTTGTAGTTGATGAGGCAGAGGTGGGAACATGGCCCTTTGCCCCCATTGGCTTCGCAGGGATTAGGAGCTGCAAAGGGGATAAGGCTCAGTGACATTCCTGTTCCAGGGGACACCAACCCAGGAAGCCCCAGAGAGCTACAGACCTCCCAGACCCTTCCTGCCCCATCGAGGAGCTCTGACCCATCGGCCTCATCACCCCAGGACACTTCTGTGCTGGGTGGCCAGGGCCATAGCGGAGGTCTTCAGCTCAGCGGGGGGGATGAGAAAGGGCAGCCATGGGGGTGAGAGCAGCTCCCACGCGATGCTCTGCGCCAGCACCACCTCCCCACCGCACTCCCCCCACCCTGTCCCGCTGCCACCGCTTCCCCAGGCCTCACCCAGGGGCTGCCGGGAGGGGTGATACACCTGCAGGTCGAAAGGCTGCGTGTTGGTCCTCTGCACCACCGTCACGTTATGCCCTGTCCACTTGTTGGCCTTGGCCAGTGTGTTGGTGCGCCAGTCAGTCCAGTAGACCTCACCCCCGTACAGGGTGACAGCGAAGGGATGTGACAGGTACTCGTGTCCCCGCAGCACCTCAATGTGCCCCGTCCCATCGTACAGGGCTGAGTAGATGGCGTCTGACCTGTGGCCAGCAGAGACAAGCAGTGAGAGCAGGCAGACGGCTGGGCAAGGGCTACCGGGCACAGGCAAAGGCCTCTTGAACCCAACAGCAACAACCCACAGGGTCTAAGCAGCCGCCTCTGCTCTGCTTCACGCTGCTGCTGCGGAGGACGACTGCTGATTTACACCAGGGATCGCAGTCCCCGCAGAGGATAAAACCCAGAGCAAAGGCTGGAACGTGTTGCAGACACAAACAGACCCCACAGAGCAAAGGTTTTCGCTCCCAGCCCAGCAGACAAATGGCAGAATAACACAGAAGGAAGGGGGAAGGTGCCAGAGCCGGGAGGGACGGGAAGGGGGCCGGGGCCCAGAAGCGACGGGGAAGGGGAGGCGCGGGGCATGGATGGGTGTCCGCGTGCTACCTGGCGTCAATCCAGAGGATGCGCTTCTCCAGGTAGTCGACAGTGAGCCCATTGGGCCAGCCCCCCGAGCCCGTCTCCTTGTGGATGGTGCGCCGGCCCACGCCGCTCATGGAGGCGGCCTCGATGCGGGGCAGGCTGGCATCCCAGTCTGTCCAGAAGAGGATCCTGCGAGGGACAGCGAGTGGGGACAGTGAGCATGGGGACACAGGGACACCAAGCTCTGCCTCCCGAATCGGCAGTGGGGTGTGTGCCCAGACAAGAGTCCGTGGCCTGGTTCCCCTGCAAGATCCCAAGGGGGCCACTGCGTCCTGGTGACCGATGTCCCCTCCTGCCTTACCCGTAGCGGGGGTCCAGGGCAATGGCACGGGGATGCTCGATGTCCCCAGCCAGCAGCGTGGTTCGCATGGTGCCGTCCAGCTTGGCCACCTCAATCTGGTCCAGGTTGCTCTCCACCCAGTAGATGTTGCCAGCGATCCAGTCCACGGCCAGCCCCTCGGGGGTGGCCAGCCCGTACTGTATCACCACCTCAAAGCTGGTCAGAGCTGTGGGGCACAGCGCCGGGAGGGCTCAGGCTGGTGCTTCCTCCCTGGCCCACCCGCTGCCATCGTGCCCCAGTCCCGAACATCTCCACCCGGCCTGACTTCACTGGCACAGGGAAGCTTCTTCCCCAAACAGGGTCTGAACCCCAAAGGGGTCAGCCCCACGTCTGTGGCCTGGCACCAGGCTCTCGCTGGAGGTGCCCCCTCCTGCGGCTCTGCAGCACTGATGGGGAGGGGGCCCGGCTTTGTGCTCCCAGCTGCTGGGCTGCAATTACCATTAGGGAAGTGCTAGGAATGCTAATTAACTCCTACATAATGAGCAACTTTGGAGAGCAGAACGGGATCACTAGAGGGGCTGTGGGTTTCAGTGCGAGGTGCCAAGGAATCATTGCCGGCACCCTATCCCAGAACCCCACCCCCAATTTCCCACCTCTCTGGCCCCCGCCAGCTTGCTCCAGGCCCCCAGGGCTACACACCCCCATTCTCAAGCAGCTTTCCTCTGTAGATTTTGTCCTCCACCACGTCGGTCCAGTACAGCGAGCTCTGGTTGAGGTGGAAGTCCAAGGCAATGGTATTGCGCAGCCCGGGGACCAGGACGCTGTAGTCACCCCGGTGCAGGTCAATGCGGCGGATCTCATGGCGGTTAGAGAATATGATGAACGGCTTGAAGGGGTCTGGGGAAAGCAGGGCAGGGTCAGAAGGGGGACATGGACAAGGCAGGAATGACTGGCAGGGGCTGTGTGGGACCAATGGTCCCCACCCCTGTGGGTGGAAGGTGTCCCCAGCTCCTGGCCCCAGCCCCAGCTTTGGGACCACCCACACCCCTGCACCGTAAAGGGCAGCTCGTGCCAGGTGGGGACAGCGAGGGGTCCACCATCGTCAGGCAGATCCCCCCAGGATCTGGACGTGCCCATCAGCACAGTCCTCAGCCTCCGAGAGCAGGGGGACAGCCCCCATCACACACAGCGGGGGCGATGCTGCCAGCCCCTACAGCCCACCCACACACACCCAGGCTGCGGCAGCTCTCGCCGTCGGGTTCCAGCATCCAGCCCTCGTAGCAGGAGCACTTGACATTATACTTGTCCTGCTCGCACTTCTGGCTGCACTTGAGGTGCTTGGCACAGTAGCTCTGGATCTGGCAGGTCTTGTTGTCCAAGCCCAACTCCATCCCCAGGGGACAGGAGCAGACGATGCCCTCACCAGGGGCCACGGTGCAGTTGTGGCTGCAGCCACCGTTGTTCAGGGAGCACTGGTCTGTGGAGAGAGGATGCGATTGTCAGGTCCTCATCCTGTTCCCGGATGGGGGACACCCCATGTCCCTGTGCCCAGCTTCACACTCACCACAGAGCTCGCCCTCGTCGGAGCCGTCCCCGCAGTCATCAGAGCCGTCGCAGAGCTTCTCAGGCGGGAGGCAGATGGAGGTGTTGTTGGCGCAGGTGTGGGAGGGAGGTTTGCACACCAGTGACTCGCAATTCTCCTCATCCGAATTGTCCTCACAGTCACTGTCGCCGTCACAGACCCAGGCCTTGCTGATGCAACGGGCTGTCGAGGTGGGGACAAGAAGAGGGCAGATCAGATGTGGAGGAGACGTTATTTCAGGCACTCAGGGTCCCCGCTGACCCGGAGCTGGTGTCCCTCCACTGCTGTCCCCGTCCCCACCGAGTTGAGGCAGGTCCCAGACCCTTCCCCGGGTCTGAGGGGGCCAGGGGCGGCGGTTCCCTCCTCCCCTGCTCGCACCTGAGTCCTTGCAGCCAAACTTGACGTTGGGGTCGCAGACATGGGTGACCCCCTCGCAGTTCTTCTCGTCACTGGAGTCCATGCAGTCCGTGTCGCCGTCGCAGCGCCAGCGCATGGGGATGCAGAGCCCGTCCAGCCGGCACTGGAACTCGTCGGTGTGGCAGCCCCCAGGTGGGCGCGTGGCTGGCAGGAGGGCACAGGCACTCACTCACTGCCTTGGCCCCAGGAGCTGGGACCGGGTGAGCTCAGGGGGCGGGAGGAGGATGGGGCACTCAGCCTGGGGGCACACAGAGGTGCAGGAGGGGGTATCTGGGCACCCAGGGTGGGCAGAGGAGGCTGCAGGATATCCTGCCTGGAAGGTGGGGCTCTGCCCAGGGGGGATTTTGGCTCTCCAGGCAGGACGGCAGCAGAGCTGATGGCCAGGAGGGTCCATCTGCTGTTTGCGTGCTCCCTTCCAGGGCAGGACCTGGGGGGGGGGTACACACCAAGCAGCAGCACGGGGACGGCTCGACCCCGCCACGGCCTGGGACTCACCCTGGTTGGTGCAGTTGGCGTGAGTCTCGTCGCTGTAGTCCCCGCAGTCGTTGTCCCCATCGCAGGTCCAGTGCACGGGGATGCAGCGCCCGCTGTTGCACTTGAACTGGTTGCTGGAGCAGGAGTGGCTGCAGCCCGCCTCGTCGCTGTTGTCCCCGCAGTCGTTGTCTGGAGAGGGAAGGGGAGCAGGAAGGGGCTCAGAGCGTGCCCGGATGGCCGGGAGGGCTGGTGGAGGCACAGCAGGAGGGAGGAAGGCAGAGACCCCCTGCCAGAGATGGCTGGGGGAAGCGGGGAACAATGGGGATCGGACAGACCATGCTGGCAGACAGGACACGGGGGCAGCCTGTCTGCGCTGGAGGTGGGATCCCCACAGGAGAGGCCGGGTTGAACAGAGAGCCCCCGGCGCCCCCAGCCCTCCCCGCCCCCCGACATGTTCCAGGACCGGACACAGCACCAGCAGCGCACAAAGAAAATGAAACACAGAAACTGCATAGATCAGCCATGTACCTGGGGAGGCTGAGAGGGCGCCCAGCACCAAGGGGGCCGCTCCGCTCCGCAGGGGGAGCGTAGCTGGGGGGACGGTGCACTCCTTTACGGGGCACATCCACAGGGAGATGGGCTGATACGGCCAATTGGGGAGTGTCAGCTTGCCTGGTGGAAACCCCACCGCCCACTGATGGGCAAGGGGAGCTTTAGTCTGATGGTGCCGTGACACTGGCAATGCAGCCCCTCCACCTGCCCTGCTGGCACCAGCACAGGGCACGGGGCTGGCCTGGTTTGCTGGAACCACCACAGCGCTCTGCTCCGCTGTGGATGCCCTGCCTGAGCTCAGGAAAGGGCCTTTCCCTCGCCGTGCCTCTGTCTCCCCCAGCATGGGGGAGCTCATGACAGGCGTGGCGGCAATGGCACCAACGGCTGCGGCGTAGCTTCACCAGCAGCTGCAGACCCCAACCTCTCCGGGCTCCCAACAACAGGAGCTTCCCAAGAGACTCCACTCTGTGAGCTGGGAGGGACGGCTGCTTCGCTCCCTGGCACCCAGCACGTGTCCCCCCCAGCTGCTGGAGGGTGGGAGACGTCAGAGAATGGGGGGCATTGCCAGAGAATATAGGGGGCCATTGCCAGTGTCTGGAGGAGCAGCCCACGGGGCTGGCAGCACTCTGGAGGGGGCAGGTTTGGGGGTTGCATGGGGCCAGGTTGGGTGTCTGGTGCATGTTGATCTATGCACTAACCGGTAGGCTTTGGACAGTTCTTTTCGTCAGAGCCATCCCCACAATCTTTTTCTGAAACACAGAACCAACCAGACAGGAGAGTGGGCACAATGACAAACAAAACAACACAACATGGCACATGCACAGAGTGGCACAAAAACACGCTGATGCTGGGACGCGAACATGGACATGGAGAGGGACACAGAGAGGCTGCACAGGCACACCGAGCCCGGGAGGCGAGACCAGAAGCAGTGGAGGGTGCTGGGGGGGCCCGGGGCAGTCGGGCTGGGAGCCCCTCGGTGCTGCATCTCCTGCCCCATGGGTGCCTGGCGAGGCTCTTGGCTGCACAGAGGGGCTCCACGCCAAGGCTATTGCTTTTGTCAGTGCATGGCTGCCAGCGCTGGTGGATCCCCAGGAAAAAAGACAGTCCCTTGGTGGGGATGGCTCAGAGGTGGGTCTGCCCCAGGAGGAAGAGGCCACTTGCTCAGGATAGACCTCAGGGAAGGACCTGCACCCGCAGCTCCCCACTAACCTCCTGCACTCTGCAGGTCTGAACATGCCTCACCTGCTCTGAAGCTACTAATTAAACCTAACGATGCAGACCTGCTAGGAAGACTGAAACAAACCTGTGGGGAAGAAAAGCAGCCTTGGGGTAAACCCTCTCTCCCACGCCTGGCCCTGGAAACAGATCTGAGGCCAGACCCGAGCTCGCTGTAAGACCGCTCCTGCCTTCCCCGGGGCTACAGGACCTGGCTCGGCCCCGCCAGCACCACAGGCCACTCCACAGTCATCTCAAGCACTGGGGCAGAGTTTTGGCCACCTTGCAAAGAACGCCAAGATCTGCTGAAACTATCCCTGCCAGGCTGCTCCTGCAACACATGCTCCCCTAAAGGCAGCCAAGGAAAATGTGGGTCTCGGTGCTGCAGGATGTGCTTACAGCTTCAGCTAATGCCTCCTCCCCTTCAGGGCCTGGGCTCTGCTGTTTAGCTCAAGGCTCAGAAATGGCCCTTGCAGTAACAGGGCCCCCTGCCAGGCTGGCACCCCTGCGTCTGATCTCGCTGTCCCAGGCTAAGACCCCCTGGCAGCAATGGGGCGATGGTCCTTACCGTTGTCACAGCGCCAGTTGATATTTATGCAGCGCCCGTTGTTGCAGGTGAACTGTGTCAAGGGGAAGCAGGTCGGGTAGGCTGTGGAGGAGGCGGAGGCATGATCAGCTTTGCAAAAACACCCTGTGCTCCAGTCCCCACCGGTGCCCTCTGCCCCACGGCAGGGTGACGAGCAGCCAAAGGGCCCTGTGCTCCCAGCGCTCCCCACCCCAGCTTACCACACGAGGCAGACTCGTCGGAGCGGTCCCCGCAGTCATCATCCAGGTCGCACGTCCAGGAGATGGGGATGCAGCGCCCACTGGCACAGGAGAACTGGTTGGGGGAGCAGGTCCGAGCTGGCCCAGGGAGAGACAGACAGAGCTTTAGTAGCTGGTGGTGCCTTGCTTTGCTGGCAGAAAGGTGGGGAACAACCCCCCCGGGGCTCCTGCGAGGCACAGGCACAGAAGCCAAACTGGTTGCAAAGTGGGCAGCAGGGATGTACACGGCCCCAAAACATTGGCGTCAGCCCTGCAGCGTGCAGGGAACAGCGAAGGCTGTGGCTCATTACAGCAGTGCGAACTCTCCCTCTGTTTCCCGAGGACGAGGCAGACTCCTCACCTGAGCAGGTGGAGTTGGACTCATCCTCGTTGTTCCCACAGTCATTGTCCCCATCGCAGAGCCAGCGGTTGGGGATGCAGCGGTTGTTCTTGCACTTGAAACGGTCCGAGGGGCAGGTGTGCTGGTCTGCAGGGGAGACACACACTCAGGACCTGCCCTTCTCCATCCCACCCTCATTCCTCCTCCATGGCTGGTGGAGAGAAAAACTGCGACAGAAAAGGGCAGGGAGCCTCAGACAAACTGGGGATCCAGGATCCTAATCGCCATTTCCCACCTCAACCACTCGAGCCAGCTCCCCTCCTAGAGCTGGGGAGAGGATGCAGGGGTCCTGGCTGCCTGACCCCATGCCAGCCACTGGCCCCACACCTTGGGGAAGCTTAGCTGTAATCCTGCCACCCCAGGGCCACATAAACCTCTATCCCACCGCGCAGAAGGCGACTACGCACGGCAGAGCTCAGGGGCTTCGTCACTGTTGTCCAGGCAGTCGTTGTCCCCGTCGCATTTCCAGCGCTCCTGGATGCAGCGGTTGTTCTTGCAAGCAAACTCCCCAGGCTGGCACTGCGGAGGGGGGATGTAGGACGGGTTGGCTGGCAAGGGAAAAGCAGAGGAAGGGGATGATTTTAACCAAGTGACCAGGTGCAGGGCAGCAGTGAGGACAACCCCGCATCCCCAGGCCGGCAGGATGTCTACATGACTGCCCAGCAGCCCTGAGAGAGCACACAGACACTTGTGCCCACGTGCACCAGCTCCTGAGCACGAAACAAGATGGTGCAGCCCAGGACCGAGGGGGAGAGACCCTGGCTCAGCCTGCACCCATGGGCTGCGCCAGCAGAGCTTCACACCTCTCATTTAAGCCGTCAAAGCACAGAACCGCCCAGGCTCCCCACCCTGACCCTGGCTCTCCCCGGCACTGGCAGCAGACTCGCCCCCGGCTGTATGGGCAGCGTCGGACACGGTTGTGCATCTTCAGCACAGCGATCCCCACCAGGGACTTCCACCCGCTTCCCTGGGCAGGCGGCTGTCCTGCGGCCATTGTGCAACCAGAGGAACCAGAGCCGGTAACGTGAGTCATCTGCAGGCTCCCAGGGGTGCACGGCGCACCCACCTCCGTGAGCCCAGGGCCAGCCTCCTACCGCGACAGGCATCACTGCTGATGGGCCAGAGTGGAGCTGCAGACCCAATGTCCCCACCCATCCCTTGGGGAAAGGGGGTCCCCAGCAGGGGCCAGCCTACCCTGGCAGGTGACAGAGTCCGATCCCAGGATCTGGTCCTCGGCACAGGCACACTGACGGCCCCGGGGGGTGGCCAGGCACAAGCTGCTGCAGCCGCCGTTGTTGACGCGGCACTTGTTGGAGCCCACTGTGGAGGCAAGGCAGAGGTAAGGAGAAGGGGACTTTGGTGTCAGGGAACCCTGCTGACCCACGGGGGACTGCTGGGTGCCCCCGGCCCCCTGGACTCCCTCAACAGGCTCCACAGTTGGAGCCCAGCTGGAGACCCCAGTTCATCAGGCCTTCAGGGGACGTAACGCTTGGCTGAACTACCCAGGAAGCCTGTCAGACAGGGAGGGAAGGGGAGAAAGATGAAAGGCTGGAAGGGGAGGGGATGAGCGATAGCAGGGTTGATGGAGGGAACGACAGGGTGCATGGGGATGGACAGACAGGCAGGGATATGGCCAAGAGGAAGGCAGGACACTTCCTTGGTCCCTGGTCCCCAGTCCCATCCCTCTTCCAGTCCCCCCGTTCCCTCCTGCGTGGCAGGTCCCTGCGGTGCCAGGCAGAGGTGGCCCCAGCACCTTGCTGCTGCTGCGCGTCGTACATCCGGATCTCAAAGATGGGCGGGCGCTCGTTCCGGAGCAGGCTCACCACCTTGGAGGCCTGGTCCAGCCGGTAGATGCTGCCACTGCGGTACTCGGTCCAGAAGAGGAAGCTGCTGTAGTGGCAGAGCCCGAAGGCGTGATTCAGCTCAGGTCCCTCGTACACGATCTGCAGACGCAGGGAGGCAGAGGCTCATCATTAGCTGGGACGGCTGTCCAGGCAAACCCCACACGGCAGGACAGCACACAGGACGTTGGAAGGGAAGAGGAGGGGACAGGCGGCAGAGGAGTGTGGCTGAATGTGGCCAGCCACTCGTCAAGCAGACCCGCAGCGGATGTGGCCAGCTGAGACAATGGCTCAGCTGCCCACGGCTCCAATTCTGGGGCGACCAGCGTCCGAGAGCCCACGGGGCCTCCACTTGCCTTCCGCTCGGTGCCATTGAGATAGACCATCTCGATGCGGTCATAGAAAGCATCCACCCAGTAGAGGATCTTGGCTGGGATGTCCAGGCTCAGCCCGTTGGGCCACAGGACGGTCTTGGAGGTGATGAAGATGTTGCGGTTGGAACCGTCCATCCAGGCTCTCTCAATCTTGCCCCTCTTGCTGTCCTTGGGATCCTCCTCCCAGTCCGTCCAGTACATCCACCTGCCACAGACACTGAGTGTTACAGAGGCAGACGAGTCGGGCTTGGAGCCCATCCCACCACTGATCTGAAGGGCGATCAGTTCTGCGTCCACTGAACCAGGTGGGAACTCTATGGCTGCTCCACAAGCCTGTGGGAAGTTTCCTGCTGCCCTGTGCCTACAGCCAGGCCCCAGCCCAACACAATGACCCGATGGCCCTCCCGGCCACGCCAGTGCCACCGAGCCCAGGCTGAAGCTGCCGGGTAGCACAGAGCCACTGCCATCGCCACGGCCGGAGCTGCTGCCTGGCCCCGCTGCCATAGCCTGGGACCCATCACAAATGCTCAGAGACGCAGTGACCACCATGTGGAGCTGGGGACCCAACTGCCAGCTCTGATGGTCCCTGTTGTGGGCAGGAGCCGTGCCCCCCCCGTGAGCCAGCCCTGCCCTCCCAGGCACCCGCACCCATTGAGGGGGTCCACCACGATCGCTCGGGGGTGGGTCATCTTCCCCTCAATCAATGTCTTCCGTGTCTGGGCGGCCTTCTCCAGCCGAGCCACACTGATGGTCTTTTTGGGGCCGTCATCCGTCCAGTACAGGTTGTTCCCCATCCAGTCCACAGCGATCCCTTCCACGTTGTGGATGCCTTTGGGGAAAAGCAGGAATGGGCACTCATCACCAGGGCTGCGCGGCAGCGGGAAGATGAGAAGTGGAAGCGACGGCCCCATATGATTCACAGAGCATTCAGCACCACCCAATCCCAACTCAAACCGACAGCCATGACGGACCCCCCCAGCCCCAGTGCAGGCAGCTCCCCCAGAGATACCACAGCCATGGGGAGCCCGGGCTGGAAAAAGACACATTCAGGAGCGCCCTTGGCTGGTTCACCCTGAGGCAACACAAACGTGCTCGACTGGCAGCATGGGGATGGCTCAGCCACCACACTGAGCCCCAGAGACCCTGACTGAGGATCCCCCATCCCTCCCTCCTCCTCCCATCTGACTGATTGGGGTGGGCCAGCTCAGGTAGGAAGGGGACATCCAGGGACAGGGGTCCCTCTCCTGCCTCTGCTGGGGCACATGCTCTGTACCTGTCTCTCAACAGCAGTCTACAGATAAACCCAAACAGCAGCTTCAAACCTTAGTTTTAAGGGTCAAAGACACAAGGGAGAGGACAGAAGCGCTGCCATGACACAAGGAAATGCACCGACGGCCATTGCTGCCAGCTCCCGGGAGCTGAACGCGCTGGGGGGGTCCAGGCTGGGCCCCTCGGCCACGCACCGTCCTTCAGGATGGTCTCTCGCTCTGTGCCGTCAATCTTCTGGCGCCCGATGAGGTAGCTGGTGGTGTCAGCGAAGTAGATGAAGCCGGTTTCAGCATGGAAGTCCAGCGCTCGGGGGTTCATGAGGTTCTCAATGGGGATCATGTGCTCGTCCGGCACCTTGGCCCCCATGTCCATCCCGCGGATGATGCCTGGACGCCCCTTCCCATACACCAGGAACAGCTCGTGCTCGGGCTCTGCAGAGAGATGGGGAGAGCCATTGCCACCAGCAAGGCCAGGGTGTGCTGGGGGTGGGCAACTTGATGGACATGGCACCGAGGCTTTTGCGGGGTCGCAGCTACGACTCAGAGGCCAGGAGGAGGCAACCTGCCCCTGCACCTGGCAGGTCTGCAGGGACCGCAGAGCCCAGCGGGCAGCCCACAGTGTAGGCCAGGAAGGAAAGGGGTGTTTGCAACCGGCAGGGAGAGAACCGAAAAGCTCTGCTGGCCCTGTGCCTGTGTTCTCCCAGGCGCCTGGCACAAGCGCCTCTGCCCACCCTGGTCCCTCACAGAGGGGCGCACTTGTCTCCCCTGCAGCCCTCTTGGGAGGGCCAGGACTCACTTTTGCAGGACTTTCCATCGCTGCCCAGACTGAACCCGGAGCGGCACCTGCAGGTTCGGGTCTTGTGGCTGTTCCCGAGGAGGCAGATATCCGAGCAGCCTCCCGGCTTGCCAAACTGGTCCGGCTCACAGGCATGGCTCCTCACTGCAACAGAGAGGGCAGGCTCCAGCAGCCGGGGGCAACCAGAGCAGCGCAGAGGTGGCCTGCCCAGCTGCAGGTCCCCGCCAGGGAGGGGACAGGCAGGCAGGGGACATTAGTCCGCAACCGCAGGGATGCAGAGACGGTCTCACGGGTGCTTTAGGGGGACCCTTCCTGTCGGAGCTCCCAGCCACTCAGCCAGGGGCTGAGCATTGCGCAGGACAGACAAGGCAGAGATGGGAAAGAACCTGCCCAAGATGCAGGATCCCTGCAGAGCAGAAACCAGCATGGCGTGTCCCAGCACACAGCCACGGCCACTGGGCCACGCTGCTTCCGTCCTGCCAGCCCATCCCTTACAGGCCATAGGGAGAGCAGGGCTGCTCAGCTGCTCTGCAGACAGTGATGGCAGAATGAGCCCTTGCGCGGGGACAGCCAGCATCGGCCCAGAGAGCCCCCTTAATCATGCTCCTTCACTGCTCAGAAATCTCCTGATTAGTTTTATATTCTAGAAAATGCCGAGCAGGCTGCAGACATTAAAAGGATTTTAAACGAGTAAATTGATTAACTGCAGGGAGGTGCTGGGGGTGGGGACAGCACCTGCAGCTCCAAAACCTTCCAACTCCTGTGAAATCCCTCAGTGCCCAGGAGCACGCGGCCCCGGTTGAAGGGCAAACATGCCGGCAGTGGGGACTGAGAGTGTGTGGGCACGGCAAAAGAGCGCCATTAATATTTCAAGATGCCACATCTGCTCCAATGTCCCTGTGCTCTCCAGCGAGACGTGATTGATCAACCACACGGTGCAGCTGCCCGGCCTGCGGGGACAGCTGCCACGTCTCCCAGGAGGAGACAGAGCGATAGCGAGGGCTGGGGGCACCCCAGGGTGTGCAGCAGCCCAGCGAGAGGCTGGTGTGTGGCTGCCTGGGGTGCAGAAATCCCACACCAGCCCCTGTCCGAGGAGCACTGGCAGCAGGATGGCAGGTCAGGGAGTCCCTGGGGACCACAGCCAGGCAGCTGGCTCCTCTGTCCCTGTCCCTGGGCAGGCACTTTTTGGCCTGCCTGGAACTCAGCACCCCCAGGCAGGCTCTGGCAGCACCCCTCACAGCGAGCTCCCGCTGCCGGATGCCTGCCCAGGAGCTGGCAGGGATGGGGGAGCTGGGGGCGACTGGGCACAGCCAGGACCAGGCTCAGCACAGCTCCTCAGGGCCACAGGGTGCTGCCAACGGAGGCTTCTGGGCAACTGAACCCATCCTGGGTGTCTGGCCCCATTCGGAGAGGGAATTCAGAAGGTGCAGCCCATCCCCATCCCCACCCAGCCTCTGGGGTCCAAGAAGCTGCTTTTCCCAGGCTGGGGTCCCACCTGTGGGCTGGCGCCGCTGGTGGTAGATGTGCAGCGCTCCTCCCTTGTCCACCCGCGTCACCACCTGGTACTCGGTGCTATTGAAGCGGTTGACCCGGATGACGCTGGTTTTCTGCTGGGCGTTGGCATTGTCAGAGTTGGTGGCGTAGAGGTAGTTCTCGAAGACGGTTAGCCCATAGAGGTGTTCGATCTGGAAGGCACCGTGCAGGTGTCCACGAGGAATTTAGGAGGAGGCATTAGAACCTGGCTCCGAGGCATGCGAAGCCCCGACCCCTGCTTCTGCTCCTGCCCTACGGCTCTCACCCCCGCCTCATTCAGGGCACGAGATTGGGCTTGGCAGGCGGGTGCTGCAGGACCGGTTGGTGTTCAGCAGCTCACACCTTTTCTTTGCTGGACCAGCAAAGCCAAGCCTGTGGACCAGTGTCCCCCAGCAGACCAAGCTCAGACCTGCCTCTAGCACACTCTGCCATAAGGCCCCCACCCCGACCCCCACCTCCCTCTGGCCCCACTCACCAGGATGCCCTGGATGATGGTATGTCTGTTCTTGCCTTCGTAGTCCACCACCTCAATATAGTCCAGGTAGGCATCAGCCCAGTACACCAGCCGGTTCACCAAGTCCAAGGTGATGCCGTGGGGGAAGACAATCTTGCTGTCCACCAGCTTGGTGCGGTTCTGCCCATCCATGTCACAGCGCTCCACCTTAGGGATCTGCCCATAGTCGGTGAAGAACACTTTGCTGCATGAGAAGGGCAAAGGCAGGAGCTCAGAGCCTGGATGTCAGGTTCAACCCGCAGAGAGGGAGGATGCAGAGGTACAGACGGCGCCCGCTCACGCCTGCAGACACGGGCTCGTCCTGTGGGCACGGGTGTGGCTGGAGTCCACCTCAGCAGCTCCCAGCTGGGGCCGGCCCAGGGTTGCTCTTTGCTGCCTGCGTGGCCCAGCTGTGCCACAGCTGGCAGCACCTGCCTGCACACCTCAGGGGAGCCACAGCAACGTGGGCAGAAAGGGCAGACAAAAGCCCAAACCGAGATTTGCTGGTGTCCCCAGGAAGAGGCCCAGGGCCCTCCACCAGCCAACATGTTAAAACACAACCTGACGCATCTGCCCGGGTGCCGTGCACCTGAGTGCCCTCCTGCCTGTGGCCACAGCTCCCGGCACAGCCCAGAGCCGGGGCTCGGCACCACCACCCTCAGCACCTGGGCCATGCCGGGTCTCTGCTGCAGAGCCCAAGAGACGTTCACTCAGTCACCCGTGGGGCTTGTCTGCACCTTCCCTTTTCTAGGCCAGAGTCTCTCTCCAGGATGCTATGCAGCATTTATTTATTTTAAAAAAATTTTCAGCTTTTCTGCTCAATAACATCAGCTCTCTTCATTCAGGCAAGGATAAAAGCACCCATCTGGAAAGCAGCAGCAGAGGGGGGGGATGTCCTCTTTACTGGGACCCTGCAGCACACCCAGGTGCGCAACCTCAGATGGAGCGCGCCGTCGGGCGAGGCAGTTTGTACTCGCACACTGACAGATGTCCCTGTCAGGCAGCGGGATTTCCCCCGCACACGTGCCCTGCAGCCGGACAACGCTCGCAGAAAGTGCCCAGTGGGATCTCACACAGCTCTGCTCTGCCCACCGTGGCCTCGGCCACAGCAGGCACCCACTCCCGGGCCCTGCATGCCCTGAGCTGCTTCGATGATTCAGCATCCCAGCTTCCCCATGCTCAGGATTTTGCAAAAGGCAGCTGCCCGAATGTTGCCATCCGACCGCAGCACCCCGTATAAATAGGCACAAGCGGAGCTGCTCAATCTGTGTGAGTATCTGACTGTTCCGGTTCCCAAAAGCCAGTGCAAAGCTGTAACTACGCAGCCACAATCTGGAAGCAGCAGCTTGTCCTGAGCCTGGCCAGGTCCGTCCCGCAGGACTGAGCACTGTCAAAGCCACTGCTCAGGGCAGGTGGAGCGGGAAGCAACCCTCTGGAGAGGGGCTCCTGGACACAGGTGCGCAGGTACATCTCCTTCATCTCCTCCAAAACTGACTGGTACCAGCGGGCTGCTCAAAACGCTGCTGACACAACTACCCTACAGCATGTGGCCCTGATCTCAGCTGAGGGAGAGAAGACGCTGCGATTCACTCAGTGCTAAAGCCCAGAGGGACCCTCGCTTGCGGGCGAGTCACTTTTCCAGCAGCATCGCTGCCACCCCACTTACTGCAGCAGCTGGACCCTCCAGGCTTGTTCCACCTCCCCAGATCGGTGGTGCAGGTCCTGGCAGCAATGCTGAGCCCTCCCACCCCCAGGCAGGACTCTTACCCCATCGCTGGGTCCAGCGCTATCCCCTTGGGGTTGTACAGCTCCAGGTCCAGCAGCGTGACGCAGGTGACTCCGTTCTTGTTGCAAACAAAGATCCTGTCATCAATGTCATCCACGAAGTAGAAGTTGCCCGTGAGCCAGTCAATAGCCATCTGCTCGACATCTAAGCCATGGGAGAGGGGATGAGGAGAGGTTAGGCAGGGAGGGAGGGAGCCAGAAGCCCCACGCGTGCGGGTGCAGCGGGTCTCTGACCACTTCCCAGCGCCCCAGGCATTTCAAGCACAAACGGAGCTGAGGAATGAGGCCGTGTGAGCCACCAAGGACCTGTGACCTGCACTGCACCGGGGACCTGGCCCTGGCCACCCTGTGTGGATCAACACATCAACCCGTCCTCTCCTTCCAGGGAAGACGGGAACTGCCACCCCCCGGGCAGCCCAGCTGCGAGCAGCAGCGCTTTTGGAGACATCGCACGCAGCCAGGAGAGCATCCCACGGGAACAGCGGCCCGAGCAGGGGGAGGCTCTGTGAGGTGGGCGCTGGAGAAGGCAAAGTCGGTTTCTGGAGTCGCAGAGAGGGGGAAGAGGCTCAAACCACAGCATCGGGACGGCAAATGCCTGCCGAGCCCTCGCTCAGGGCAGCACAGGGAGGGACCGCAGGCAGATCCCCGTGGGGATGTGCTGATCCAGAGGCGCAAGGACGCCCCAAGCCCTGAAGCAGGTGAGAGACGGCATCTGGTACGCAGTGTTTAAGTATTTAATTAAACCAGTGAAAGCCTGTTAAATCAGATAAACCAAATGCACTTGAATTCCTTCCTTGCAACCAGGTCAGTGCTTGGCACTGCTCTGCGTCCCCCACCGCCCAACAGCCCCCGGAGGCTCTGGGAGATGCCAAGTGCTTTGGAGACCCATCCTTTCGTTTAATGCCCCCCAGGACCCCCCACGCCGACACAGCAGCACTGCAGGGCCAGCACTGCCGCAGGCACGGCCGAGCAGGGACAGGAGCAGCAGCCGCCCCAACCACCCCAAGGACATCAGGACCCAGACAGCCCTGGAGGAGCAGGGCCAGACGCCACTGAATTATTAACCAGCGCAGAAGCTCAAGAGTGCAGAGGGAGGGAAAACATGAATCAAGCCAGGCCATTTTGCAATGCCCCGCACTCCCGCTGCTCGCAGGATTTGTCCTGATGGTATCAAGCCCTTCCCCTGTAGCACCATGAAGCCTGGATTTTGGTGAGACCCAACTGATGAGAACCCTGGGGTTTGGGGGTGCCCTGTCCAAGCACAAACCCAAGCCCCAAGTGCCCGAGTTACCCAGACCAGCTTGCTCGCAAGCCGCCACTGAGCATTTCGTGTCAAGGCCGTGGCCCTGGGGACGGGGACATCCTGCCAGCAGTGCTGGCCAAACGGTGACCAACCGCCCTCCCCTCCGGAAGGGCGAAGCTGCGGCGCCTGCAGCTACCACCCAGCGTGATGATGCATCTCGTAAAAACAAGTGGAAACAGCCAGAGCCAAGGAATTAGCATCAAACCAGTTAAACCGAAGGCCGTGCAGGGCTCCTGCCGTGCTGCCCAACGTGCCAGAGCCAGCGGCAGGGCTGGGGCAAAGTCAGGGGTCCTGGTCCAGCCAGGACCTCCACAACCCGGCTCCTGGCTGCCCACTGGCGATACGAAGTATTCCTAATGAGCAAAAACCACCTAAAAATGTGCACGAGGGTGGAGTGGGCAGGCGAGGGCCACGCTCTGCCTCCGAGATGGGGCTGCCTGAGTCACGCTGCCTGGCCGGGTGCCCACCCGCCATCCC
>VYZM01024172.1:65364-103493 GCA_013398915.1 Dromas ardeola
GCCATCCCCCTGCGCCCCCAGCCCTGATTCACGCCTCTGACAAGGGGAGGGGGCGGCCGAGCCACGCAGGCGGCGCGGCCCTGCCTGGGCGAGGAACGCCTCGGCAAAGGGATGTGCAAGAACTCCCCAAAAAAGCAGGTCTTGGCTGGCGCCTGCACGGCTGAGTCAGAGTCACAGGACCGAGGGAGCGATCCAAGCAGGGGCGGACGGGGAGTGCATGGCGGGACGGCGCGGAGGCCTGAGCCCCCCACACAGCGCGGACCCCCCTGGCCGCAGGCTTTGGCTTTTCCTCTCTGCCTTTCTCCCAGGGGGGGCCCAGCCATCGCCGCCCTGTCACCAGCGCTCGCCCGCACCTCAGTCCTGCTCTCCTGTCACTCTCCCCAAAGTCCCCGGCATGACTGGGCCACTGCCACCTCACCGGCCACGTCCTGCTGAGCCGATGACGGAGGAAGTTCACCAACATGGCACGCAAAGGCTAAACAGGAATCAGAAGGGAAAATGGCCAAAACAAGCTATAGGTTTCCAGCCGCTCGCTTCCTGGGGCCCGCAGCCTCCCTCACGCCGTTTCTGCGATGGTCGCCTCCCCGCATCAGAGTCAAGGGTCCCAGCACTCCCAGGGGTCTGCCGGGGGTCTCCCAGCCGGGCCCCAGCTCCAAGTGGGGCAGCGCTGGGCCAGGGAGCTGGGAATGATGCAAGCACTTGCTCTTCTCGCAGGCTGTATTTTTGCAGCTGGAAAGCATTACCCTCCTCAAAGGCTTTTGTTTTTCAGCTTGCTCCTTCTCTCCCTGCTCGCCATCCTCCCCCATCCTTTGCAGGAATCAGTTTTTATTATTATTATTTTCAGCTCTTTCTTTTAGCCTCAGCTAAACCTGGATTTCCTCTTGAACTTTCAGTGGAAGCTAATTTAGCAAATGTCTATTTTTAACCCCTCGCGTTAGCCTGCAGAGAGCTCTCACCCCACTCACCACTTGGCTTTGGGAGTGGGGAGGAGTGAGGGACGTGGCTTCTCCCCACCCCGGGTGCCACGCATCCCTCCAGCAGGACAGTGGGTGCCGGGGAAGGTGCGCCATGGCCACCCATGACCGGCAAGACGTGAGCAAGGACCTGGCTTGGGGGAACCAGCAGGGACCAGCCGATCCCTGCTGTGAACAACATCCATGGAAGGAAGAAGCTGGGGGCCAGCGACCGCCCCCCTCCTCCTGCCCACAGCTCCGGCAGCGGAGGGGGCTGGCTGGTGAGTCCATCCCCCTCACCAATTCCCATCCCAGAGTCAAGTCTTCCTCCTTGCTCAACCACGGCTGGGCGTTGCAAGCAATTGCAACATGCAAAACTAATTTCCCAAGATTTACTTATTTGCTCGTGTTTGAAAACGAGCTTGTGGGGGCAGAGAACAGGGAATGTCAACTTTAAAGGCTCTTCCTGGAAGAAGCTAACCAGCCTCATCAGGCCAGCGAGCCACGGTCCACGCCAGCCAGCCACGCTCAGAGGCACTGGCCAGGAACCCCGCTGGTTGAAGTGGGCTCTGACCATTGCCTCCCTTGTGGGGAGGGGGCAGGCAAAGGGAGGACAGAGGGGAGAGGGCACACCAAGAAGTTCATCGGCATGCAAGTGGCACGTTGCTCAACAAGGGCGGGCTGGCAACTTCAGCAAACTCCGAAACCCACCCTGCACAGATGTTTCCTGGTTTCACGCTCAACACAAACCGAGTGATCCTGACCAAGCTTTTGCTGAAGGCCTTGCCACAAAATAATCTCTGTGCTTGGATTTTCCCCTTTCCTCGCCACGAGTGGAAGAAGCTGAAGCAGCCAACAGGCCCTGAGGAGCCACCGCTGGGGCCAGCTGGCTGGAGGAGAAAACGCCCACGTGTCCCTTCCAGCCCAGACTCCTCCGACACCGAGCTGAGACCTGTCACGGCACTACCAGGGCATGCTCAGGGACAGCAACTGCCCCAAGAGGCAGCAGAAGCATCCAGCCTCCACCCAAGAAGTTCTTGGCCCCATCAACTCTTACAAGTCTTTCCAGGCACTCTCAGCAATAACCTTGCCCCTCCCCAATTCCAACCTCCTCCTGTGCTCAATGGGGCTGTGAGCATCTTGTTCCGATCAAAGAGCTCCTCAACACAAGTGGGTCATCAACTCAATGGCTGTCCACAGGAGCTCCTGCCAGAGGTTCTCCCTCCCTTAACCTGAGCCACAGAGCATCTGATTTACCCCACGACCAGTCAAACACCGCAAGGCTGTGGGTTTTTTGGGGAACGAGCTTTGCTGACCCAGCACATAACTTTCCTCTGCATGAATCAGTTGTTGTGCAGTCTGCAAATACATCAATTGTGGCCTGACACAAGGAGGAAGGAAACGCGCAATCTTCTCTCAGACTAAAACATGAATTTCGACACAGTTCTGAAACAGCTGCAATTAAGACGCGTGCAACTCAGCAGCTCGCCCTGACTCTTGCACAGTTAAGCATGGAAGAACAGAAACCACCTATAGCAGGGAAGGTGCAAAGAGCTTGGAACTAAGTGCTCTGCGCTGCAGGGGTCTGCATTAAATCCCACCCCACAGGGTGTCTGGAGCAGGGCAGGACAGGGACACTGGTCAGGAGAGGTCCCAGCTCTGCCAAGAATCCTCCTTACGAGACTCCCCTTTGAAGCAGCTGAAAACATCACCACTTTCAATGCCAGGCACAGAGGTCCATCACCAAAAGTCCTTGCCTCCAGTTCTGCTGAGGTGCATTTTCACCCTTGCCCCAGCACATGGGGTAGGTAAAAGAGCTGGACTGAGCTCTGCTGCTGACATTTACATGTTGTTTTTAAATAAAGAATATCTATGTCCAAGCGCATCTACTGAGAACAGCCCACATTCTTTGCTTCAGCTGTGGTGGATCAGACCAAGCAAAAGCCCCAGCAGTAAAGAAGTGCCTGAGGCATTTGGGCTGCAGTGACCGGCCGCAGAGAAATGCACACAGATAAATAACAGTGCAGCCCACAGCCCAAGCAGACAACGCACCAAAACTGCCCGGGGCCATCGGTGCTGCCTCCTTCTGCTCCCAGGGGTGCCGTGCCCAACTCGCCACCCAGTGAGACACCCAGGAGGGCAGCCACACTGTGTGCCCCAGGGCACCGGGCACCGGGTGAGCCAACGACACACGGCTCCCGCGGAAAAAAGCTTGGAAAAGTTGCCGAATGTTTCGGTTCAAAAACGCCTCCAGAAGAGGAATGGAGGCTTGTCAGGAATGCAGTCCCCAGGGCTTCTCAAATACATTGGTTTCCTACTTTCCTTTTTATAGGGAATGATCCGTTTGATACATTTACATAATACCATAATCTGGAGGAATTTCTGTCTCTTCCCTCCACAGACATCCTCTCCCCCGGAGAACAAGACCGTCTCTGTAATGGCAACATACTCCATGGATAAACACTGCTCCCGGGGACGATTTTCCTTAATTAGAAGTATGTTAACAGGACAGGCATGAAGACAAACTCCAGCCCCGAAGGGCGCTGGCCGCGGGACAGAGGGACACCCTGCGCCCCTCGGGGGTCCGGCCCAGTCCCGGCCCCCCCTGGCCCCGGCTCCTGGGAACAGACACCTCCTTGTGTGAGGAGCCGCCACCTCGAGCCCCGCTGCCAGCCCCGAGGTGGGGAGGAGGGGACCGCGGATGGGATGGACACCAGCAGGCACAGCCACGACCATCACGTCAGCCTTGTTTCCTTAGAAAACCAGGATAAAAAATAAATAAATTTAAAACCCTCTCTGTTAAGCTGTTTAGCTCAGAGGAGGAACCGCTGGGTGGAAGCCGGTGGCCCACGTCCAGGACGTCTGACTCGGCGCTCGGAAGGTTCCTTGCGGCCCCTGCGCGCGCACACGCCCATGCATGCACAAGCCAAACGCTCCCCGGGGGATGAAATCGCCCCTCCCGGGGCTGCGCGGCCCCTCGGGCGCTGTAGGAGGAGAGTCCCAGCCCGGCCATCCCCGGGGACAGGCAGAGTGACCGTCAGTTAATGAAGGTGCCAGAGCATCGCCGCTCCCCAGGGAGCCCAGGGCTGCCCAGATCCCCGGCTCACTCTGTCTCCATGCCTGGACCCCTGCCCCGGCTGGTGCAGCATCGCAGCCATGGCCCAGGGCGGCTCAGGGGCCACCAGCACCTCTCCAGCAGAGGGCACAGACCTAGGGTGACACAGCCTCCAGTGTCCCGGTCTGGGGACATCCCAGGCAGCATTTTGTCACCCTCCTGCCAGACAGCTCACACATCCTCCCCAGCCCCAAATCTGCCCCAAACCTGCCCCCTGCGTCCCTGCGGAGCCCGGCCGTGGCACCAGAGGTGGGAAGAGCAGGAACAGAGATGGAGCTTGCTCCATCTCAGCTGCGTGGAGGGCAGCCAAGGGACCGCTAATTACTCTGCCTTAATGAGGCCATTCCACAGGCAAAAATATTCCTCAGAGGCCGATGGAGGGACAGGGCGCTTGGCTTCCTTCTGGGTGAAAGGAGAGAGACACAGGCTCGACAGGAACGCAGGGGACTGCCATCGGGATGACTTTGGGCGGTGGGGGGACAAAAAGGTGAAAATGGGGCCAGTCTGGGCAGGGATGATCCTGGCAGGGCTTGGCTGCAGCACAGGGAGCCTGGCACAAGCACGGCAGGCAGCGGTGCAGGGCAGACGGACAGATGTGTGTAGGGATAAACACGCTCCTGCCCATTTGAAATCAAATGTCCCTGTGCGCAAGGGGATCCCAATTACTCGGGACATTAATTTCACCCTTTTGTCTCCAGAAATGTGGGAACGCAGCTCACTTGACCTCTCGGGGCTGGCTGGAGGGAGACGGAGGGGAGCCGCGCCGGGCGGGGGGACTGCACGGGGTTTCTCCGTCCTGGGAAGGGGGAGGCAGAGAAGACCCTTCCCTGCTCTGCCACCGCAGCCTGGGGTATCAGGGTGGTCGTGAGGAAGGAAGACGGAAGCTCAGGCAGCACATCCATCCCCTCCCGGCACCGGGATGCTGCCGCCCTCAGACTGCTCAGGAAACCTGTGAGAGGAACAGACACCACCCCAGCCCAGCTCACTCCACTGAGGGAGCTCGGTCCCATCAAGGACTTTATCCCTGTTCCACACCAAGGGGAATTAAAGCCAGAGATGCCAGGCAGAGCTGCAGAACGGTCCCCAGTGTCTCCGCAGCAGATCTGCCTCCAGGCTAAACAGAGCCCGGCAGGCACATAGTTAACAAACCGATTAAAATCACCGCGGCTGCCATCCCCTCCAGCACAAAGAGCTGATGCACTGATGTGAGCGCTCTGGCCCCAGACACTGCACCCATCCTTGCTCTCACGCGTCGCTGCTACGAGAACAGTCATAAACAGTTAAAAAAAAAAAAAAAAGAAAGGAATCAGCAGATGAAATTACCAATCATCCTTGCTTTCTTGCCAAGTAAGTTCACATTGGAGCCTCTTTCTTGGCTAGGATGAGGCAGCAAGGAAGAAAAATAGCTTTCCATGCAAAGTGGAGAAAGAAATGTACTTGGATTCCTCTGCAGAGCAACATCTCCCTGAAATCAATTTGTCCCAAACCCTAGAGCTCTTCTGCTTATTGGCAACAGGACAGGTCATTACGAGTAACAGGGCTGAAATGGAGTCAATGAAAACAACCTCCTGGACGTGCTTGTTTAGATAGATGCTGCCCAGGAAGGTATTTTAATAATGGCCAGATTGCTATCGTTTAGGGTTTATAATGCACTCAGGATCAAATGTCCTGATATTTCAAACCCCTTCCTGGGGGCTTGTTTTATAAAAGAAAAAGAAAACAACAAACCTTAAAACAAGAAGTAATAAATCAAGGAACCTCCACAGCCCTTTCCCAGCAGTCCTGGCCACGTCCTGCTGAGCAGCTGACATTCCTGCCCACTCTGCCTGGGAGCCGGCCGCGGTCCCTGCGCCGGCAGCCCCGGGGCAAGGCCAGCACGGCCCCGGCTCCGGTCCCACTGGACTCGGCAAAGCCGCAGCCATCACCCTGCGCTGGGAGAGCACCAAAGCTCCGGGCACCTGGGGCCGTGAATTAGCCGTACTGGCACCAGCAACCTTCCAGCACAATAAACGCATTCAGCAAAACAAACCCTGGCACTGCAGAGCTGCCAGTTCTGACCGTGCAAAAAGTCACGAGTCGCCTGAGAAAGGGGAAAAAGAAAGAGAAAGAGCAGGGGAAGGGGAGCCGCCGGGAGAGCCACTGAGAAACCCAGGTTTCAGCCTCCTGACACACATTCCCTAGTATTTTTCCATAGTAAAAGCAAAGAACTCCTGCCTTTTCCTGAAAGCCGAGTATCACTCAATCACACCACGCTGGAGCCGAGGCTTTTATCGCCATCGCAGCTCACATAAATGCCGACAAGGTGGCGCGGGGTCAATTAACAGTGTCCTCTTAAGGAGGGCTCCTGGCAGGGCTGGGCGCCTGACCCACTCTCGTCCCCAGAGCCCCCTCCGGGGAGGTGTCACCACCTTCTTGTGCCACCTGTGGGGAACAGGGGCACAAATCCGATTTAAGGTCACACAAATCTGGCCGCAGCGCTGCTTCCCTCACCCCTCTCTGTCCCAGCCCCGGGTTCTCTGGCAGAGCTTGGAGAATCACTTAAGAATCACAGAATCACAGAATGGTTCGGGTTGGAAGGGACCTTAAAGATCATCCAGTTCCAACCCCCCTGCAAGAGGCAGGGACACCTCCCACTAGACCTGGTTCCTCAAAGCCTCATGCAGAAGTTGCAGCCATGGCACGTGCTCCCCCCAACAGCCAGCCCTGTCTCCGGGATGAGGGGGACACGGGCAGGGGGTCAAGCTGGGCAACAAGAAGAGCTGGGGGAGCGGAGGTCTCCCACGGGGCTACAGGACGCAGCAAGGCTTCTGCACACATTCATCTTAGCAGAAATGGTGGCAGGAGAGTTATAATCAAGGCAATCGCTGCCGCTCCAGCCAGGACCTGCTGCTCCCCCGGCACAGAGCAGGGCCACGGACCAGCTGGCATCCAGGCAGGAGCCACTGGGCCCATCCCAGCCCTGGGCAGGACCCACCAGGGGAGGCAGCACCGGCCCAGATGGGAGGGCTGAGCAGCACAAGGGCCTGGAACCACTTTTTTTTTTTTCATGGTGTGTTGTTTTGCTTCGAAATTCTTTGGAAGCCCAACTCCAAACAAACAACGACATTGTCCCGGGAAACACGTGGAGGCTGGAATCTTGTTGAGAAAACCCACGGGATCAGAAAGTCCCCGGAGGTCAGGGATTAGCCGCTGAGCAAGGTGGGTCCGCGGGGACCGCCAGCAGCCCCTGTATGCGAGCGCTGTCACTTCGGAGCAAAACCTGCCCCGGTCCCCAGCCATCCCCAGTCCCATGTGGGCAGCAAGGCTGGGTCTGGAGGTGTCTGGGCTGATGGCGGCTGCGGGGCGGTTCACGGGGACCCTCACATCACAGCAGCGATGCTCGACTGGCCCAAGCAGATGCCGGGTGCCGGTGGAGGAAAAACTCCGTATGCTCTGGAGAGCGGCTCATCCCCTGTGCAGGCACGTGCCTTTCTGTCCTTGAGTGTGAGCAGACGTGTGATGCCTGCCAGGATCCTCCCCGGTCAGAAACGGCACTGGATTTTCACACAGAGCAGAGGAGAAGGAAAGGGAGAGCGGAAGGGGAGGAAGTATGAGACAAGTTCCCCTTGTTGCAGTTCAGCACTGGCAGAAGGACGAGCCATCCCCTGCTCCGCTTCTGCACCATCACATCTCTGCTTGTGCCCCGTCCTCCCCGTGAAGGCTGCTCCGGTGGCCGCCCAACAGCCAGGAGAAGCCCCAAAGGGAGCCGGGCTCCAGGGCCTGGGTGGGAAGGTGCCACGTCCGAGTCCCCCACAGGGATAGGGACAGGCTGGACCCCTGCCCGGTGAGGGGCCACATCCCCACACCTGCCTGCAGCAGGTTTGGCCGCTCGGCAGCACAAGCCAGGGGCTGCCTTGGCCACACACTGCGGCCTCCGAGCCCCACGTGTCCTCCCTGTCACCTCCAAGCACCAAGAGGTGCCCAGGGCTTCCCAGCCACCACAGTCGGCTCTGACTGATGGCGGAGAGAAATAATTCAGTTCCAACATGAAGTGGTTTTTTGGTTTGTTTTTTTTTTGTAAGAGAAATATATGGAAGACTTCACCAGCCTCTGATTTTTAGTGTGTCCCTGGAAAAAGACCCGGGGGTAGGGAACCGGCCAGCTCAGATCAACTGAGAAAATCACTGCCTGTGAAAAACGTCCATGGGCAGCGCATATTTGGGAACTAAGGGACAGTCACCATGAAAAAGTGCATCGGTACTCAAGACTGCGGATAGAAAAAAGGGTTTAGCAGTGCAAGGACCAGGGGAAAAGCAAAGCTTCAGAGTACACTGGGTCTTGCCAAGCCCTGTTAATAGCATCCATTTAACACTTCTCCCAGAACAGAAGTGACACTAATCTCTCCACAGGAAGGGAGTGGGGACAGAGGCAGGGAAGCAGGGCTGCTATCAGAGCTGGGCTGTGACATCTCACCAGCCCAGACCTACCCATGACAGCTGGGGGCTGCTAATTTCCAGCCCTTCAGCATCAGTCTTCCCCCATCAAATGCCAACTCAAGCCCCATTAGCAGCAGGCACCAGGGAAGCCTGACTCCTGCTGTTAGCAGATAATGCCATAAAGAAGCAAATAAAGAGGGAAACCACTAATTGGATTCACAGGCCTCTGTAGTGTCCTGACAGAGAGGAGCAGGGGACTGACATTATCTCCTCATCACAACCCCCTGCATCAGATCCAGAGCTGAGGGAAACTAATTTCTCCAACTTGTTTGTGTTCATGAACAAACCCTGCCCCACAAGGACATTTCCTCGCACATCTCCAAGCCATGGTGACACCACACGGGCATAAACACGGCCCCACACTGGCAGCTGCCTGCTGAATACAGCAGAGCCACACAGCCTGCCAGGAGCACATGGCAAAACTGTGTAAGGACCACTCCCTTGGGAACTAGGAATAAAGAGCAACTGGCGCCACGTAGTCAATGAGCAGCTCGGGGCAGCCCCGCTCCCATCCGCTCTGTGCCCCAACCTGCCACTAACGGCACCTGCAGTACCCGCCGAGATCCGTCCCTTCCGCAGGTCTCTGCCACCATCCCCAAGGGAGGGTAGAGGCGGCAACTACGAGCCAGTTAATAGAGGGTCCGAATGGAGGCCCTTCATCCCACCCTCCCCAGCAGGAGTATGATCTGCCAGGAAACGCACAGGAGCTGCGCTCTCGCTCCTTCCGAGGGACGTTGGGTTGTTATTGCTAATGCAGCGTTTCCAGACGGCACGCATCTGTCCAGCCAGCACGGACCCACCAGAGCGCAGTCTGCAGGCAAGGAGGCTAAGGGCATGACCACACCACGAGCCCACATCTCGAGGCTGGAAACCAGTGTCTGAGTGTGCAGTTATGCTCCAACAGCCCACACTCAAGGCTGTTTCACACCTCGCACCAAGGAGGAACCCCTCTGCAGCTCTACTGGGAACAGCCTCCACCCAACAGCAGCAGGGACCAGGTGCCAGAGCCACCAGTCCCCCCTTCCCCATGAATGGGAACCTCCCTTCATCCCGGGGCAAGGGCAGGTGCTTTCCCACCCTGGTCACCTGAATTCCCCTCTCCCCACCCGGAGCTATCGCAACCGATCAGGAGGCCAAGCAAAGCAAGGCACCTTTTCTTGTTTGGACTTGAACACGCTCTTATTAAGAACTCCCTTCCCCTCCTGACCGTAATTAAAAGGTCATGTCTCGGATTAACTTCCTGGAGCTGGAGCAGCCCAAACAACCACCCCAAAAGCCTGCCAGGCCGACGGCTTCATCTGGGTCTGGTGGAGGGGCTGGGGTCGGTACTGCTGGTCCTGATCCTGCACTGACACCTCTCCACCGCCTACTCCTGGTCAGGGTGGTTGCTCCTCCTGCAGCCACCTCAATTCTCGAGCCGGGTCACCATCCCTGGGGCTGCTGCGCCCTCAGCCTCGCGCCATCCACAGCCAGGTAGAGGCACCCCAGAACCCTCAGGACCCTCCCAGTGCAGGGACCCAGCTATGGAAAGGCACCCGGGCGGATTTCAGGAACACCCTGAAATCTCCCGCCTGAACCCCAGCGGCTGCCCATCTCCTGGGCCAACCCACAGCTCAGGGCTCATGTGCCATCCACAAGCCACAGCTGCCACTGCAACTCCCAGCCATGGGAAATCACAGCGTTAAAACCAAGCCTGATGGGAAGAAGTGTGGAGCCAGAACTTCACACGATGCTGCTCTCTGCCCCTCCGGTGAACTACAGGGAGACCAAACCCAGACTGAGGAAGCCTTACGAGAGGAGGCAGGAGGAGCGGGCAAATGCAGACCTCCTTAAACCATCGGGGGGGGGAGGAGGGGGCAGAGAGCACAGCCAAGCCCTGTCCTGCCTAATTTCAGGCTATTGCCTGCAAGGGCAAAGGGTGAGGCCTCTCCCTAAAAATACACGCTGCCCTAAAAATACACAGTGCAAGCTTAAATTAACCATGCTGCACACACCCTCGGAAGGGTGCAGTGGCCAGAGCCTGCCGAGCCCCAGCCCCTGCACAGCCCGGGGGGCGGTGGGTCCCTGGATCGTGCCCTTCATGTCAGCTAGGGCTTCGGCTGCTTCATTCGTACTGTGACACTGCCCTTGGCAGAGAAACGCCCTCAGCTCCGAGATCCACCCAAGACCTTTACTCATTTGCAAAGATCAGTTCATACATGCTCATCTAATTTGCTAGGTTAGCAAATGCTCATCACATAACACCACATGCGTCTCTGCAGAAGGAGATCCCTCTTGCATCAGGCCCTGCACAGTCTCCCCCTGGAAGCACCCCAAATTCAGGAGGCAAAAGACAGCAGGAGGCTGACGCCAGGGAAGCTGAGCTGCAAAACCTGATGGTGATACCCCGCACACCGCAGATACCTCCAATCCCACCCTGACTGACTTAGTCTGTGGTTTCACAGGACAAAATCAGTGACAGAACACCACCAAGAGCAGTTTCCCACATCCCGGCTGTATGGCTATGGCACCCACCCACCTCCCCTCTGGGGGGACCCCACCAACCCCACTGCACATGCAACAGCACCCATGAAAGGCTCCTCAAAGCCCACGGCTTCTGCTGGGACCCCTCACCAGGCAGAGGCTCTCGGGAGAGCAGGCATGGGCATGGCACAGGCCTGAGTCAAAGAGCACCGAAATCCCAGCAAGTGACTCTCCTTCCTGTTCTGACTGGGACCAGCAAGCCCAAGCAGGAGACGGAGCTGTAACCACACTCATTATGGCTGGGTAGACACAAGCGGAATGAAACCACCATCTGCCACTCACGCCAGTGACTCACGCAGCATTTCTTGGTGGAGATATTGTTCTCAGTCACTACTTGGGGTGGGGACCAACGCCTGGTTTGGCCAGGGGAACATGAGGCAAAAACCAGAAGAGGAAGCAATGAGAACTGCCAATCCCGAACCTGCTATGCAGGTGCCATCTCCGCTCCTCACTGCATCATTTTTCCTCATATGCTCACACGAAGAAACCACAAAACTTGCTAGAAACAATAAGAGGGAAGGAAAAGGAAAGCCAAAAAAAAGCTGAAGCCTCAGTGCCTGGCCCCATGGAAAGCTTCCTCCTACCAAAATCCACCCCTGCTTCACCCACCGATGGCTGGGGACACTCAGGCTGTGGGAAGGAGATGGGGACTGGGGGAGCAAGCACTGGTAGCAAGGCCCAAAGGGGAGCAGGCACTCACGGTGTAGGCTGAGGGAGATGTTGATGGAGCGCTCTTCCACGAAGCCCTTCAGGTTGGGGATCTTGGCACACTTGAGGATGGTCTGGGAGGCACTGTCGCCTACGTGAACCCAGCACACCGTGTCTTCAATGTAGTTGAAGTCCATGGCTGTGGTCTGCTTGGCGCTGGTGGGGGTGATGTTGGGCACAGGGGCTCCACTCAGGTAGGTGGCCAGGATGTTCTGGGAGTTGGCGATGAGTAGCACGGGAGGACGGTCCACGGGCTCTGGCAGGGAAAGGAGGGGAGAAGGGTGGTCATGTCAGAGCACCCAAAGCTCATGGCTGCAACACCGTATCAGCCTGGCCCTTCTGCTCCAGTGAAAACAAGACCGTGACACACAGCCCAACATGAGCAAGAAGGTGGTAGCACAGGACAGTCCTCAGGGAAAAGCACCCTGAAGTGAAGAACCGGGGGCAGGGGTACACACATGGCAGGAGGCCACAATTTGCAGAGCTGCCCGGAAGCAGCACAGTTCTCCTATTGAGGATCTCACCATTCTTGGCTTTGCAGGATCTGTTATCAGGCTGCAAGAGGTAGCCTTCAACACAGCTGCACGTGTAGGAGCCCTCCGTGTTGGTGCACGTCTGGCTGCAGGTCCCGTAGATGGTGCATTCATCAAAATCTGGAAAAGAAGGCAAAAGCCCCAAGGTTTAGACTAGCAAACGTCTTTCCTTAGCTGCCTGAGGAGGGAACAAAGGCTCCCCCTTTTCTCCAAGGCAGAGCTGCAGGGGAGGATACGATCCCCAAGCCGAAGGGATGGTCACAACGGCCTCCAGAGGAGGACGTGGCCAACGTTAACCCGCCACACCCGTGGGCAGCCCCCCGCTTTCTGCTCCAGCATCCACAGCAGGGCAGCAAAAGGACAATCCCTGTCTCACGGCTGAGCCTTTTCAAGGCCTAATTATCCACTGCCCCTCCCCCCCACTCTGCAAAATCTGTACCTCAATTTCCAGCCTGAATTTCTCTAATCTTCAGCTTCCAAACCCCTGGCTCACGCTGCTCTTTCTTCTGCTAGATGAAAGAGCTGTCTCCACGGGAGAGCTCTTGCCCCCAGAGGTGCATGCAGGAGCTGATAAAGGCCCCTTTCACCTCTGTTCAGCTAAATGAGAGAGACAGAGACGCCGCAATCTCTCACTTCCAGACTTGTTTCCAGGCATCACATTGATCTGATCACTCCTCGCTGACCGTCTCCTACTTTCCAGCATCCTCTGAGGCACGGACACCGGGAGCACATACAAACCCAGCAACAGCTCCTGACTCTGTACACAAAGGCAAAGCCTTTTCCTGACTCCCTCCCCAATATTCCATTCCTCACTCGGACTTTCAGGAGCTGCATCCACATAATGGCCCCAGGGAGGCAGAGTCCTGTCCCGTCAGCCCTGTGTTCCCCTCTGAAGGTCAGGGTCTGCTGAGCCCCAAGCCCCTTTGGTCGTGCGGCCAAGCCCCACAGACGGCAGCATCAGCCACAGCCCAGAGGAGCCGCCGGCACCGTGCCGGGGGCGATGGTGCTGCCTGCCCCGAACCCACCTTTGCAGCTCCTCCTGTCCTCGGCCAGCTGGAAAGAGTTGTTGCAGTAGCAGGCGGGTCCGCTCAGCGTCGGCACGCAGTGGTGCTGGCAGGCCAGGGCCGTGCAGTTTGCTAATTGTTCTGAGGAGACAGGGAAGATGAAGGAGAGAGGATGTCACCCAGGGATGCTCGGGCAAGGGACAGGATGGACGCCCCAGCGCCAGGGTCAGGCGGCCCCGGCGCGATGCTGGGATCAGAGATGTGGCGGCCGCTGGGCCCACCACCTCCCGCGGCTTCATTTCCATTAGCACTCACAATAAACACCAGTAAAGACCCCAGCTGCCCAGCGCTGCCCCCAGGCAGGGGGAGACCAGGGCTGCCCACCTCACTCCGCCATGAACAGCAGCAGCCTCCAACTCCATCAAGGTCATTTCGCAACGGGCCTCCTTGGCCCACTGTGAGGGACGCGCTGTCAGCCCTTCGGCGGGGGTGGTTTATGTTGGGTTTCATTTTCTTCTCTCCTCGCCCTGCCCGACCCGGTCACTTGGGTGCTCAGAGGGCATTGAACTGGGTCCTGGCAAATCCACCAGTGGAGGGGAAATGGCAGCCACCCAGCCACAAGCCTCTCCAGACTGAAACCACCCGGCGCTTCCCATGTCCCTCTTCGCTGCCGGGGATGGACAGGGAGCAGCAAAACTCCTGCCCCTCGCATGTGGAACCGTTTAATAAGCCGGGCAGGGCCCGACCGAGTTGTTTACAAGGTTTATCAGCTTTGGCAGGCCCGGCTATTCATTTCAGATTCTTATCTCTCAGCTAAAGCACTGCATGCATCCAAAAAAAAAGAAAAACCCTCAAGAGTGCTGGGTCTGCAGGAGAGGGACGATGGGGGGAGTTTCAGCAGGGAGGCTCCGTGGCATTTCCACCCCCATGGAGGTCTGCAAGGGCAGCGGAGGCTCCCGGTGTCTCCCCACATCTCTGAGGGCACCTTCGGGACCAACCTCCTGCCCGGGCCTGAGCACGGGCAGAGTCCGGGCTCCTGCGGTGGTGAGGCGAATGGGACCAGAGCAGCCGGAGCACAAACTGGGGCGGCAGCTCCTCTCCCCAGCCCAGGGCGGAGGCGGGATGGGGCTGGGGCTCCGACCAGCTGCAAGGAAATGCCTCCCCAGGGCGGCACCGCCACCTCTGTCTGCACCGGACGGCAGGCAGGGTGGACCTCGGCACCTCACACAAGTGCTAGCAAGGGCTTCTGTCCCCAGCGTGCCCAAACCTGTCAGCAGCAACTGTCCTGACACGGGGTCTGCCCGCACCCAGCCCTCGTGACGTGCTGCCCAGCCGTGAAAAATCAGATCCCATTAAGAACTATTAGCCAAATATTAATTGTCAGCTCGGGCACAGCTGCAGAAGCCGCCCTGCTCCTCCTGCGGGAGCCAGGCAGCGGAGCGGAGCTGAGGGAGCCTCGGGGCAGGGTGTCCCACAGCCAGATGGGCTGCGGGGGGCAGGAGCTCCCGCTCCAGGCACAGGACAGGCTGGGAGAGGAGCTGCTCCCCGCTCCCCGCAGCCTGCGGAGCCCCAGCACCAGGGTCAGCCCAGGACACGCGTTTCTGAGCGACTAATCTGCGCACCAGTGAGCCGGCACACGCTGATTTAGGGAGAGTTTTCCAGCAGGATTAGCAATGGGGGACAGGCCCGGAGGCGGGGGGGGGGTGGGACACAAAGCTCCTGGAAATTAGGAAAAAAACATACCAGTATCTCTTATCTGAACCAGAACCCCAGGCCTGCGAGCTTTTAAACCCAGGAGACAATGCAGCTATTTAATGGCCTGCAGGCTCAGGAATGATGGGCATTTCACTTGCAAGCGGCTCTGGCTAATCTCTGGATCCGCTACCAGCCAGCCAGGCGCTGAGCTGCCCCACGCGCGGCCGGGAGACGGGACAGGGAGCGCAGTGGCACTGGCGCGAAGCTGTGAAACAAAACCACCATGGGGCTCACACATACAGCCAGAAACTGGGGACAAACAGTGACCTCGTGACTCCTACCAGCAAGGGCAGCCCCTCTTTGACCGCCATCCCCCCCAGACACCTACCCCGACAGTGTGGCCCCTCGTCAGAGCCATCGAAGCAGTCATGGAGCCCGTTGCACAGTTTACTCATGTGAATGCACAGCTCCGTGCCCAGGCAGTTGTACTCGTTGGGCTGGCATCGAGACACCTTGCTCTGAGGACCTGTAAGACAGTACAAGGCAGAAGTGTCACTGAAGGGAGAGCGCGACAGCTCTGCAACCCCATCGCCCGAAAGAAACACCCAAAACCTCGAGGGAACCCTCAGCCCCCCACATTGCTCTGCCGTGGCTGTGTCTCTCCAGCAGCGACCGTCACCCGCTGGACGTGGCCTCGCACAGCGAGATTTCGGGTAAAAGCTCTTCATGCAGATACAGGGGTTCAGGGAACCTCGTGCTCCCCAGGACATTCATGAGAACATTTCTGCAGTAGCCGACAGCAGGCGAGCACCGTGCCAGCAGCAAGTGTGTGAATGCGCTTTGATTCCCTCTGCCTAGACATATGTTAAATCCTCCTCGGTTTGGATTCCCCTGCCCAGCACATGCCCCAGAGCAAAAGCAGCATCCACCCAGCAAGGCCAGTCCCAAATCCTCTCGGCTCCCACGGCAGCTCGAGGCCAGAAAAGGCTCAAACCAGGCTCTGCCCGCTCCAGCATCCCCAGCTCTCCCTGGTGGAAGCTCATTAACAGACACTGGATTTCTCTTTCAAAGCAGGCGGGACCGCTGCAGGCGCTGCTCTCTGGGGAGGAAAAGCGCAACCCGTCTAGAGTGAACTTTCCCTTTTCCATTGCATGAAAAGTTAGGAGACCCAGAGCAGCCAGGGCAGATGGAGACCCTCTGCCCAGCCCCAGAGACCACCATCGGAGGACAAGTGCCCACCCTTGGGCACAAGCTGGGTTGACGGGCTGGGGTCCCAGGAGGGGAGGTGACCCTGGACCTCAGCAACCCCAGACTCCCTCTTTCGAGCTCCCACGGGTCACGTTGGCTCCGGGCACCCCTCACTGCTGGGAGGGCTGGGGGCATGTGGGGTTGAGCAGTGCCAAGCACCCCGAGCACGGCCCCCCCAGCCTCCCGCCACCCCAAGCGCTCCCTCAGGTGCCAGCACGCTCTTTGTTAAGAGGCCGCTGTGCAGGCAGACTTGCAGGGTGTCGTTAAGAACCAGGGCTACGTGACACAAGGAGACTTAATCTCCATTATTAACTAGAAAAATTACAAAGGAAGCAAGGCTTTATATTTAAGCTTCTCTGAAAAGAAGCATGGCATTGAGACAAACAACAAAATACACCATAAATCGATTAACATCCTGAAACCCCGTTAAAAAGCTCCACCAATGTCCTGGCTCCAACACTGCTTTGCCTCAGGCTGGAAGGCAGCTGCCCTGGGGGTGAGGGGGTGACGCGCTGATGGCAAGCCCTGGCACCACGCTGGAACTGCACCAGCTCGGCATCAGCAGCCCACCAGCACGGCACGCAGACCACAGGGCTCTGCAAGGCCTGACTCCCCTCCGCAGGCTCCCTCTCCTCTCCCCTCCTCTCCCTGGCCCCAAACCCAAGTTTGGCTTTAGGGCTGAACATGCAGCATTTCACCAGCTCTTGCTGGAGCCACCAACACACCTCTGCTGAGTCAACGGCAGCACACAAGCGAAACACTAAAATCCCATTTTACGGGGAGACAGTGGCTGTTCATGCCCTGCCCTCACATCAGCAGGGTGAGCAGCACATCGGCCTCGCTTGCAGCAGGGACGGTGGTAGAAATAGCTCCCCAAGCTCCCTGCAGACCACCCCGTCCTCCGCAGCAGGCGAAGCGCCAGGTGAGCACAAAGAAGGGCACCTGTAGCACATCACGCACCGAGCACTTTGTCCAGACTTGGTCCCATTTTAGACAGCTATTGAGACCAGCAGTCACCTTCATCTAAGACTCCACTGGTGGAGCTTGTCCTAAATAAGCTTAAACGCTCCTTGGAGAGGAGCGTTACATCACGTGCAGTTTGCAGGGTCCAGCCCGGTGCTCCGTGTGCCAGCACATCCCCATCCAGCACCATTCCTGCTGTGCCAACGCGCTCCCGGGCAGCGAGGGCTCGGGTTCACCCCCGCAAGCTGCCGTGGCCGAGCTGCACGGGATGTGCTCTTTTGGACGAGGGATGGACCGGACCTGCTGGCTCTGGCCACTTGGCTCTCCTGGCCCTGCACAAGACCATGTGGCACGACGCACACCCATCCCTGCATCCTCCGGACTATGAAACGGCAAACTGCTACTCCAGGAGCAGATGGGGCAGGCTGGGTTTCTTCTTCTGCCCTTCCCAAACCCACCAAAGCCTTTGCAGAACTAAAGTCCATCAGGAAATCTTCAAGGAGCCGCCCCACAGCCCAGCACACTGCGGCTCCCGCAGAGACGGGCAGGGGGTTCCCACGGCAGGAGCAGCCCATGAAAGCCCCGGCTACGAGCACAGAACCACTGCGCCTGGCAGAAAGGAACACCCCAACCCGCCACGGTGGAAACTTCACCCCCTTTTGTTTGTCCGTTCTGTGCGAAGCGACTAACTCGGGGCTGCTGACACACACGCATCCCTTCTCGCACAAGAGGTGCCCGAAGAACGGAAATCTAACAGGCTCCAGATGCCGGATCACTCCCCTGCCCATGGGCTGCGTGTCAAACACGCTCCAGTATGTTTCCAGTTACCCAGCTGGCTCAGCACTGGGCTCCTGAATGATGGGGGACACGGAGCTCAGGGCTCCCGTGCTCCGTCACAGCCATTGGGGATTTCTCCTTTCCCAGCCCCAATCCAGTGCACCCAGCAGACGATTCCTGGGCGAATTTCTCACCAGATGCCGCTTTACAAATTTTGTTCTCCACAGAGGGCTGAACAGCACTATCTGGGCACCAAGTAATTGCAAATTAAGGGTTAATTAAGTAGTATCAATATACAGGCCGAAAGAATGAAGGCACTGAAATAAAGTGCACAGTTCATCAGTCAAAACTGATCTGCCGTGTCCATTATTCCCCTGCAAAGAGCCTGGATCAAACTACTTATCACAAACAGGGCAGGATTAATCTACAAGCCACTTTGTTTGCTTTTGACTGTGTTGGTGTACTAATAAATGAGCCAATTTATTACATGTGACAAGCTTGTGGTACACCCCAAGGAGCTGAATTAGACAGGAATTTTTAACCTCTAAAAACCACTTGAAAAAAAAAAACAACAGAAGGAAAGAAGAAAAGCAATTCTTCCTCCTGTAAACGCAGCCTGTAGTTGATCTAGCAACAGCCCAAAGAGACACAGTTGTGGGGGGAATGGGACAAGGGAAGGGGCAGGAGGAGCCAGGAGCGGGATGGTCCCGCTGCCGCGCCGGTAGAGATGGCAGCACCTGCAGCCCAGCACCGGCAGAGTTGGGGCAGGGAAGCTCCCGCCGGTGCCTCCTGGCTGCGCCCGCTGCCAGCGCCGCAGGAAGGGGAGAGCAAAGGCTCTGTTGACGAGGGGCTCGCTCGAGACGCGTCCGAAGCCGAGCAGGACCACGCCATCGACACATCCAGCGCTCAGACCAATGAACCGTTTGATGTGGAATCCTTGCAAACACCCAGGCGACCGAAGGCTGCGGATCCACAGGTTCATCTGCAGTGACGCAAACGGTGCCGCCGCCACCGCCGGCAGCTTGGCTGTCCTGCTCACGGGCAGAGCCGGGGCACCCAGCGGAGCCAGGGGAGCTCTGGGCACAAGGCCAGCCGGGATGCAGGGGCCAGATGACAGCCGTAGCTCAGCCACTGCAAATTCATTTCTCAGAGCCCCTCATCTGCTTTGATTTTCAACAGGATGGAGGCTCTTGTCCAGGTTTTTTTTTGCCCCAGGAAAGCTCCATGGAGTGAAAAAACTGACTGACTGGGCAAGAACTGGGTACGAGCCACTCGCCAAGACACAAGCACAGCACCAGGCTCAGAAAGGGAACTCTTCCCATGTTCAGCTAACATGTAAGCAAAGCCAGCAAATACTTAAAAGGATTCCCCAGGGAGGAAAACCTCGTACATAATAGACGGCATTTCAAGAGACTCTGACATGAGTACATTAGTGCAATGTAAATAACCTGCCGAGCTGCCAGGGTGCGAAAGGGTGCACCAAGCAACGTGCAAGAGCCGCGTTTGCAGCCTGGGCTTAAAAAAGAAATTAAATAATAGTAATAAAAGTCATTCTCTCCCTGCCAAAAAGATAAGGAGGATGAGAGCCTGCTGGAAGCCCCGGTGCCAAAGTGGCGTGAGAAAAGCTTGCCTGGCAATCCCAGAGATACTGGGCTGCACGCCCTGCGTGTGCCGACAGGTCGGATTCCACTCGCGCAAGCCTGGGCAGAAGCGGGCAGGAGCAGGCAGCAACCTCCATCCACAGCCCCTGCCCATGGGAAAGGCACAGGCGGGTGCAGGCAAACACTGCCCAGCCGCCGGCACACAGGAGCCGGCAGCGATGGCTGCTGACCCCAATGCCACATCCCAGAGGGCTCAGCGTCCTTCTGGCTCCCTCCTGGCGCTCCCCAGGCTAACGCCGTCCTGGGGCTTAAAGTGGGAACTTGGGGAAGGTGAGCAGAGTCCCTCAGAAAGGTCAAGCCCCTCCAGGTCTCCAAATCTCATCTGGGGAGGGAACCACTCCCCTGGAAAAGAGCATTTCCAACGTTTAGGGTCTGTGGTGGTGATGGGAACTCATGGACTCTGTCCCACAGGCGGTGGCAGGGCAAGGAGAGGGGCAATGATGGGCTTTGGTCTGTGCCTCGCAAGAGGCTCCCACCCGTTTGTTCTGGAAGCACTGAGCACGTACCAAGGGGCACACGGCTACCAGGGGTCCCGCACCCCCCAGGAATGAGCCTCCCTCCTGCAGCGGGAGCTGGAGCCCTCGGGGCTCTGAGCAAACCTGAGAGCGTCTTCCTACCTCACCCCCCACGCCCACACAGACAGACATGAGGTACATCCATGGGCTGTAGGTGCAGTGACCGGGCGGGCAGCAGTGGTGGACATTCACAGCCCCACTGTGGGGACACCCATGCTTTGCCGTTCCCACCAGGGCGGCAGCAGCCGGAGCAAGCAGATGTGGCTCTGCCTTCCCCGTCCAGGGGAATGACTCTGCCAGCCCTCACCAGCCACGCCTTTGCCGTGAAAAAAGAGGAAGAAGATGACAGAGGAAAAGCATCAAGGGGTCTGTTTTGGGTTCACCTGTCTGCACGGATGGTGGGGTGGTGAAGTGGGCACAGCATACGCAGCAAGCGGAATATGTCAATCAGGACGGATTTCTTCCAGCTGGGGATGGGCCTCTGAGTCCTCCCACAGTAATTTTCCAGGGCTGCTGATTGACTGGAGCCAGACAGCCCATCCCAGCCCCCTCATCCCTCCCACAGAGGGGACAGTTGCATCATTTTGCTTTAAGAAATAAATAACCCCAGTGCCGAACCAGAAACTGCTTTGGAGGAGACCTTTATGCCAAGTGCAGCGGGAAGCAGGAGTCTGGGAAGGATCTCCGGGCAGAGGACGAGAGGATTTTGCTGGCTGCTGGTGAGCAGCAGCAGGGATGAACTCGGCTGTGCCTGTCCTGCCAGCCCGGCATCTCGAGGCTGTGTCCCTGACACCGTAAAACAACCTAACGAGGCGGCTGCTGTGAGGCAGCGAGGGCAGCACAGCCTCCCTCATCAGACGGAGTGAGAAACCAGGACGTGGGCAAGTTGGTTCCTTGCTCCAGGCCATCTGGAGCAGAGGCCCCAGTACAGTGTGGTGCAGGGGGACCGGCACAGCCGCCATCCCTGCCGAGCCCCGCTGGCAGCACGGCTCTGGCTCTGCAGACACACATACCCCACCCCCAACCCCTGCACCCCACCTAACCCAGCCCCGTTCCCCATTTGCTTCTGGAAAGACCCTGCCCCATCACAGCCAGGAGCATCCCCAGCACTGGGACAAAACCAGTCAAACCAACACAGCATCCTAACCCAGACACATCTAGGGGAAGCTGTGTGGCTTTCCCAGCTGTCCCCTAGGGCTCCCAGAGCTGTCGTTCCTCCCTTCAGCCCAGCCCTGGCCCCAAGCACCTGTTAGGTGCCAGGCACTGGAGGCACAGCCACCCGAGGAGGGGATGCTGCTGCAGCAGAGCTGACCCTGTGGCCCTGCCCAGCTCACCGCGTCCTCACCTCCGGGGCTTTGCTTTCCTCGTGTAAACCAATTTTGATGGAAACAGAAAATAAATCAGCAATACCCAGTTCCCAGGAGGCTGTTTTGTGACAATTGATCACAGCCCCAGGGCCAGAGGCTCCAGGAGCAGCGCCTGGGGAGATAAAGGGAGGACAGAGAGGTGGACGGCTTGGACCCTGCCGTGAGTGGTACCCACCCCCCCGAGGTGCTGCGGGCTCCTGGTACGGCAGAAGAAACCGGAGCTGAGGTAGAGCATTTGTGCGATGCCGCCTGTTTGGAACCCTGGAATGACCGTACAATGAGAGGATGGATGAAACAAAAGCAAAGAACATTATTAGGAAGGAAAGGCATACATACATATATCGGGTGATTCATCCGAGCCATCCGGACAATCCTTTTCCCCGTCACAGCGCCAGCCCTTAGATATGCACGTAATCTGATCTTTGCATGCAAACTGTTTAGGGCTACATGTCTTCGGTGCTGGATGAGAAAAGAAATAATGATAATAAACAAGATCAGTTTCTTCCCACAGACAAGTTATTTAAAAAAAAAATTTAAATTAAGGACTAGATTGCTTTTAGTTTGATTTCTTTCTAATGGCTCAGCAAAAGTTTTAGCCTGGCATCAGATCCATCAACCTTGCCCCTAAGGAAGGGAGAAAATTTAAACTGAAGCATTAATTACACTGCGAGAAAACAGGAACCGAGATCCATGATGCGCTAACAGATTTTAAAGATCATTTAACTTGGATGAATTAGCTCCTGGGAGCCAAAGGCGGTTTATTTTCTATGCTAGACAGTAAAAAAAGACAGGGAAAAAAAAATAAGAAAACCCAAATGAGAACAAATTAACAAGTAACATTTTTAAATCACAAAGACAGCACCACCAGCAGCAGCAGGATGGGTTTTCCATCCATCCTGCACCCAGGAAACACACACGTGCACGGCCGGGATGGTGACCATGGGACATGCAGAAATAAAGCAAAGTCGTAACAGAAACCAGCAGGAAAACCCAAAGCAGAGAGCATAGGACCAGTCTGACCCCCGGCATGGGAGCAGGGCTGGGAAGAGCCCCATGGCCTCCTCCCCAGGGGTCTGCGGACCAGCGGGTGCTCAGCCCCCACTGAAACGGGCACCTTGAGGAGGATGGCCGTGATGGGGGGTCACTGCACCCCCTGAGACTGAAGGCTGCGATGGGGGGGGCCACCGCACCCCCCGAGAGCGGAGGCTGTGACGGGGGGGTCACTGCACCCCCCCGAGCACAGGCTGCGACGGGGGGTCACTGCACGCCCCGAGCAGAGGCTGCAATGAGGGGGTCACTGCACACACACCCCCGAGCACAGGCTGTGATGGGGGGTCACTGCACCACCCAAGCACAGGCTGCGATGGGGGGGGGTCACCGCACCACAGCAGGGCCGGCTGCAGAAGTTTCAGTAAGAGCTGCACTCGGGAGGGGTGGGAACAGCAAAGCCATTGCTTCCTTCAAACCCGACTGGCTGCAGTGGCGGCTGCCAGGTGGGGGTTGTCAGGTGGGGGTCATCGCCCCAGTACTCACAGACCCCCAGCTTGGGCCATCTTCGTGCCAGTCTTTCAGTGTTTCACTGTCTTCCCGGAGACCCAGTGCTCTGCAGCGAACACTTCCATGCCGATGGCAGTTCTTGCTGTGCAGCGAGCCTGAGCCCTTGGGAAGGCAGGAAATCTTGAAAACCCAATTGAAAACCCAACAAAACACAACAGTGAATGTTTGTTAAAAGCAAAGGCAGTCAAACGCACTTGATTCCCTTAACATTTATCTTATGTCATCCCTACTCTTCTGCTAAATTCCCTGCTCCAAGGATCTGCTTAACTTTGTGCACATCCCACAGAAGGAAAGTCACCGCGGCCGCACCGAGCAGCACCAGGGGCCGGAGCCGCTGCTGGCGCTGCCGCTCATCTCATGCCTCTTGGGACCCAGCTCGCCCTCGGGCTCCCGGCAGGCAGAGACAGTGCGGTCGCTTCTCCCCAGCTCCTGCCACAGCAAGGAAACGCCGCAGGCTCTGCCCTGTCTGCAGTGGGGATGCTGTGTGGGACAGGGAAGGTCCGGTCCCCAGTCCAAATCCTGGTTCCTAAAGGGTGGGAGGGAACTCTCCCCACCATGTAACGATGCTAATTATTCCTTAGGCCTGCAAAAGGGCTTTGTTTGATGTCATTTGGTTTGACTTAGGAGTATCACCTCCTACAAACCTCCCTTCCATTCTCTCTTTAAAGCATCAGCACTGGCAGCGCTGGAGCTGTTGCTTAGAGGGAAAGGCTTGACACCATGACAGGGAGCTCGATGCCATCAAGATGGAGACTGGAAGTATCAAAATGGATGAAACATCCCCAGTTATGAGCAGATGCCTCCCCCTCTACCGCCCCCCCGCCCCGACCACCACCACCTTCTTTAGGCAAGGGATGACTTGGAGACCCAGCCTGTCCCCTTCCTCCCGCAGGATGCAGGGCTCAGGGATCGGTGCTCTCCTCCGAAGCCAGCTCTGCTGCCCCCTCTTCCCGCAGGAGCTCATCTTCCGCCTCCATCTCCCCGCCGCAAGCTTACCAAATGCAAGATTCATTAAGAAAACCACAGCAAAGAACCAACACTCCCTTGGATTTCCTGCTCTCCCTCATCCTCCCAGGTCTCCAGCAGCCACAAAGTGACCTACGGCGGCCACAACCGCGCAGCCGACCGCAGCCAGCACCCAGCACCCACCGGGCCAGCAGCAGCCACTGTCACCCCCAGGTCAGGCTCAGCCACTGACCTGCCTCCTGCTCCCCCGGGGGGAGCAGGGAGACCTACAGGAGGGGGACAAACCCTCAGCAGGCGTTTCCCAGCTGCTCACAGCCCTGCAGGGCCACATCTACACGGGAGAAGAAACTGGAGCCAGGACAGGATTGTGTTTTGCACTGGAGACACCGGCCCTGGAGCAAAGATGCTTGCCAGCCACGCTGGAGGGAAGAGATGCCATCCAGAGGGGACCTGGACAGGCTTGAGAGGTGGGCCCATGCGAACCTCATGAAGTTCAACCAGGCCAAGTGCAAGGTCCTGCACCTGGGTCATGGCAATCCCAGGCACAAACACAGATTGGGCGGAGAATAGCTTGAGAGCAGCCCTGAGGAGAAGGACCTGGGGATGCTGGTGGATGAGAAGCTCAACATGAGCTGGCAATGCACGCATGCGGCCCAGAAACCAACCGCATCCTGGGCTGCATCAAAAGAAGCATGGCCAGCAGGGCGAGGGAGGCGATTCTGCCCCTCTGCTCCACTCTGGGGAGACCCCACCTGGAGTACTGCGTCCAGCTTTGCAGTCCCCAGCGTAAGAAGGACATGGACCTGTTGGAATGGGTCCAGCGGAGGGCCCCGGAGATGATCAGAGGGCTGGAGCCCCTCTGCTGTGAGGACAGGCTGAGAGAGCTGGGGGGGTTCAGCCTGGAGAAGAGAAGGCTCCGGGGAGACCTTGGAGCCCCTTCCAGTCCCTCAAGGGGCTCCAGGAAAGCTGGGGAGGGACTCTGGAGCAGGGAGGGGAGCCATAGGATGAGGGGGCACAGTTTTAAACTGAAAGAGGGGAGATTTAGGTTGGATATTAGGAAGAAATTCTTTGCTGTGAGGGTGGTGAGGCACTGGCCCAGGTTGCCCAGAGAAGCTGCGACTGCCCCATCCCTGGAGGGGTTCAAGGCCAGGTTGGACAGGGCTTGGAGCAACCTGGTCTGGTGGGAGGTGTCCCTGCCCAGGGCAGGGGGTCGGACTGCATGATCTTTAAGGTCCCTTCCAAACCGAATCATTCTATGAGTCTATGATTTCTATAATAATATTAGCCCTGAACTGGTTTGAAGCCAGCTCAGGCCGCCGGCCGTCCTCCCTCCGCCATGCCCAGACACGTGGAGCTTCGGCAGCACGAGGCCTTGCTATTGCCGGAGCGGCTCCCGCACACCACCCCTGCAGGGGAAGGGAAGGGGATCGCTCCCCCTCCAGGCAGCCAGCTCTGCTGGCTCCTCAGCAACCCCACGTGCTCCCTGCTTCTGCACAGCGTGTTCCCAGCGAGTTAAATGGCCCCAGAGTAAGCGTCGGGATGCCTTGGTGCCAGGTGGACAATTAGAGAAGGTGTCTGTTAATGCATCCTTCACCCGGAGCCAAATTTCTTTCCGAAAGCCAGGCGGCCGCACCAGCAGCCACAGCAATCGCAGAGGTGAGCGGAGCTCCGGCCCCAGGACTGAGGATAAAGGCGCCTTCATGGAGTGCACAATGGCCGGCTCAGAGCGGGGCCGGGACAGCTGCAGGAGCCAGCCCCCCCAAACACCTCCCTCCTTGGCAGTCAGAGGAGAGATCCCTGCTTTAAAGTAATTCAAAGGGGACAGAGTCGGGGGGGAAAATTGTACTAAAAAAAAATGGCAAAAAAATGGCTGTTTGGGTGCGGGAAAAGGGATCCTTCTTCTCCATTGTGGGGGAGCAGAGCCCCAGTCATCCCAGTGGGGATGGGACCAAGAGCCTGGCTGCACCTCCCTGCCCCAGTGGGGAAAGGGCTGATACAGAAATACAACAAAACACATCTCGTTTTTTGCCTGAAGCAAGAAATCGAGAAATCGACACTTCCATTTAAATGGACTCTTTTGGGAGGCTGGGGAGCAGGAGGTCTTCACCTTGAACAGAAGCCAAACTGCCTTCAGTGCATGGATGAGTACGGCACAAAAACCCAGATCGACTGGGAGGAAACCACAGAAATATTCACCATCTCCTTCCCTGAGCAAACTGAACTTTCCTCCTCCCCACCATTGCCGCTGCCTTGCAAAGGAAACGGCGCTGGCCATAAATACGGACTGGAATGAGTGTGATTTGCAAAACAGATGTTCGGGGCGGGGGGTGAGGAAGAAAACTCGAGAGGGAGAAAACTCGAGAGGGAGAAAAATAAATCCACTACACATTCCTCCCAGGTCTCTGTCCCCGGCTCCCCGCTCCCCTCGCCCCATCCCAGAGCTGCGCAAACACGGCCCGGCACCGACTCCGCAAACCCGCCTGGCCATGGTGGTGGTCGGGGGGGTCCAAGGTTCCGTGGAGCCCTGTCCGGACACCCCTGGCAAAACAGAAACCTGCCTGGCTCTTCTGGAGGGCAAAAGCTGGATGGGAAACCAGTGGGGAACAGCGAGGCCCCAGCGAGCAAAGGTGGCATCCACCGAGCTGCTGCCCCAGCAAGCCAGCAAGCCCCGGCGCGCTCAGCGCCACCCCAAGCGTGGCGGCGTGCACCAAGAAGGCGTAACACAGGCCAAGGTACCGGGGATGCCACTGCTACAATCTGCTCAGCTCCCAGTTACCGTTTTGGCTCATTTTAGCCAATTGCTTTTCTCGGGGGAGAGCCTGTGCCATCAGCCATCTTGTCCCACCGTCCCTCCCTGTCGACTCAGCTCAGGACACCGCTCGGCCGGAGCATGCCACAACTCTGAGGCCACTCGCCCCAGTCACAGCTGAGCCCGTGTCCCCTGCAGGACTCCCCACCCGAAGCGCTGGCATGCAGTCCCACGGCACTGAGCTGGAAGATCGTCCTCGTTGTCCAATTAACCAAACACAAAAATCAGAGCCACCTTATACTTCCATTTTTCTCCCCCGCATCGCCCACCCTTTGTCCTCAAATTTCAGAAAAAAATGTGATTTTTTTCCTCTTTGGTGCTTTCATGATTCTTCCATTCCCAGGGTTTCTCCACAGCCAGGGGACAGACACCAGGAATGGATGAGGCTTGGAGGCACACGTGCCCTTGGCCCTTCCCTGCTCCCCTGGGGGGGATAGAAGCCACCGCGCTGATGCCAAAGCCCCAAACCCCTGCAGGGGCACAGTGCGTGGCAGCACAGAAGCTTGTGCACAATTTGCAAACTGCCAACAAAAGTAAATTTGTCGGGTCCTTTGGCTCCAAAAAGCTAGACAGGGTGATAGAGACACTTAAAATAACAAAACCTAGAGTTTGTAGGCACGTTTTTTTTCAAGGCGAAGGGGAAAGGAAGGCTTATTTGTTTGTTTTGCGTTTAAATACAAGATCTCTAAACAGCTCAAATGCATTTTTGCAATTCTTCCACCCGGCCCCCTCCAACAGGAAGATTCAAACCAGATCCACGCTCCATCCCATAAATGACGTCGCTGTGCGCTGCTGGCCATTCCCGACGGAGAAGCCGCAGGTATGCGGCCAGGGGGAGGGGATCATCTGATTGCTAAGTAAATATTGACTTTAAAATACATTTTTATTTTTTTGCCACCCCCTTTTCCTTTTAAGTCTGTCTATTGCATCTGAATCACGAGGCATTAACCTGTTTAAAAAAAAAAAAAAAAAAAAAAAAAATTTTTGTTAAAAAACACACCTCCCCTTTCACAGNGTACTGGGGTGTGAGAAGCATAAACATTTAAAAAAAAAAAAAAAAAAAAAAAGACAATTTTGTGAAGAAAAGCCCGCCTCCGCTTTTCCAGAGATGTTGGAACAGCAGGAAAACGCCATTCTCAGGAAAGGCTCCAGCTGGAAAAGCGTGGCCCAGCCGCGGACGAGGGCAGTCAGAGGGTCCGGAGCGGGTTTGCTGCGACTCACCCGGATTTTAGAGACGCCGAGGGGGGAAGCTGGAAACAACCACCAATATCCCACCGAAGCGAAGTGCCAGCAGCCAGCATCACTGCTTTGGGCACTGACCTGGTGCGCCCCGCAGCGTGTCGGGGCCTCCCCTAGTCCCTACCGTCCCCACCTCTGGCCCTCTGGAGGTGGGGGGGGATACTCTCCAGACCCAGCTGGAAGCTCCCGATGCCCCCAGCACCATCCCAGGGCTGTCACCCCCCACGTCAGACCCCGCTGCTGGGAGGGGTACATGCGAGACGGGTTCCATCTGTGCCCCAGAGCTGCCAGTTGGGCAGGCGGCCCCCCTCGAGGAGCCCATCACCTGCCAGGTACAGCCCGGCCACTGACCCTGCTGTCTCCAGAGGCCGACGCACCCGGAGGGGGACACGCTCTGTGCACCCTCCTATCACCCACCTGGTCGCTCCCCACGGCAAGGGACACCTGTCCCCCCTAGGGCAAAGACTGGGATCAACCGGGTTCCTGCAGCAGGTACCTCGGGGTGTGCCGGGACCCCCACATCCCCCTCCAGGGACAACCCCAGCAGAGTCCCCATGGCCGGGGCAGCGAGCAGCGACACAAGCCAGGGAGGAGGGAGAAACCCTGTCAGACCCCGTGGCACACCAGGGTCTGTCCCCATTGCAGCCCCCTGACACCACGCACCCCGGTCGGGGCTGCAGGACCCACATCGTTGCCTCCAGCCGAGACAAAGGAGCAGAGGGACGATGGATGGGGTGAGGACATGGGAAGATGGAGGCTGCCCGAGAGCATCCGTCCCCAGCGGGGAGGGGGAAGGGGAATAAAATCATATCGTGGCTCCCAAGGGCAGCTTGCAGCAGCGGCACCGCCATCACCTGACTTCAAACAGATCGGGGGGGGGGGGGCGGGGGCCATTTAGAAANGAACCTTTGTTATTTAGCCTTGTTTGAAGTGAACCACACAATTATGTTACTATCAGAGTCCCTGAAATTAGAATTTTGTTTCCCAGATTTTTCTGGAAAATTCATTTTCATTCACTCAGAAAAAAAAAAAAAAAAAAAAAAAAAACGGCGGGGGGGGCGGCGGGGGATTTGCATTTTAAACCAAATTCAGAAGCTGAGGGATCTGCATTGGGGTGCGATCCCCCTCATCCCCCTCCTACCTCCGGCCCCACGGAGAGGTCCGCAGAAGAATGAGCTGAAAAATGGCAGGAGATGGAACCAGATGAAACGAATCCAGAGCATTTTCAGAACTGGGGGGGGAAGAAAAAACCGAGCTCGATCATACAAAACGTGATGGGGAGGGGCAGAAGGGGCAGGCTCCAGCCATGCAGTGGAGGGTGTTTCAAGGAAGAATCATGCTTTTTTGATTTCTTTCTTTTTTTTGCAGCTTATCTGCAATTTAAATTAAAAAAAAAGGAAAGAAAAAAAAGCATTTGCAGCCAAGAGAAAGGGGCTTAAGTCCTCCCTGTGCAGTTGGATGGGCTGCAGCCGTCCCCGGCCGGTGGCCATCCCTGCCAGGGGAATGCCCCGCTCCCCCTCGCCGGGGCTGGCGCTTCCCCTGCCCCAGGCAAGGGATGGGGAGGGGGCAGCGGGCAGGACAAGACCCTCCCCCAGACAGGGGGGCCAGTGCGGAAGCCTCCCCCCACCACCACCTCTACCTGCTCAGAAGGTTTTATTCCTTTTATTTATTCTAGCAATAAGAAGTGGGATGTTTATACCCTCGGCAGTTGGGAACCCAAACAGAATATAGCGTTCTGCACTGGAGGCAGTTATTTATGGCTTGTGGCTAAAGCTGATAACGCTTCCTCCAGAGACCTGCCTGCATTGTGCAATAAAGCAATTGCACGTTATACATTAATAGGCACTTCATCTGGACAGCGGAATCGGGGGCAGGACGCTGCCAGAGCTCCGCGGAGAGCCCGGGGCCGACGGCAGCCAGCGGGGGCTCGGCTGGGGCAGGAGGGTGCTGCGCTTCCTCCTGCCTGGGATGGGCATCAGCTCGCCAAGGCTTTCAAAGGGCTGGAGCCAGGCCAAAACCATTGGCCTTAATTCATTAGTCAACTCAATTTCGCTGGCTTCGCAAATAAGGACTTTGTCTGAGATGGGGAAACGGAGCAGAGCAACTATTGTACCCCAGGAGCGGGCAGAAAGGGCCCTTTGAGAGGACACTCTGCCGGAATAAAAGTCACTTTTATCCCAGAATAATTAGCGTGCTCTGAGTACACTAATTATTCCCGCATAAAGGGACTTTTATTCCCGAGCAGCGCATCCGTGTGGGGAGCTGCTCTGGATTCTGGTCCACCTGCCCGTGTGAATGTGGCCCCCACGCCAGGCATGACCCGGCTCCTGGGGACCCTCCAGCCACCTTGAGGTGGCCACCCCTGCAGGCCCCAGCCAGGGTGCACATGGGCGTCCCACCCCAGCGAGGCAGGGAGAAGTGGCCCCCTCGGTCCCCTGTCCTGGCCCACGGGACGCGGGTGCTCCAGGAGGCCAGAGAGCAGCACGAGGGGGAAAAGAACCTGGAGCCCCAGCCCCATCTCCAGCCGCCAGGTCCCCTCGGGACCTGTATGCGCTGTGGGGAGCATCTCCCAGCTCTGAGCAGGACAAGGTCACGGAGCCACGGTGCTACCCACTGCGCAACACCATCTCCTGCTATTTCAAGGTCTCCCCAAGAGAAAACAACCCCCGGCAGCGCCTGTTTCCCCAAGAGAACAGCCCTCGCCCGCTCCTGCCAGCGCTCCCTGCCTTGCGCAGGGCTTTGGGTTGTCACCTGCTCCCATCCCCAGTCCCCAAAAGCCAACCCGCCCAGTGAGCAGTGCCCTGAGCTCTGCAGAGCCCAGTGGTGCCCAGGAGCCACAGCCACCACTTGACAGCGAGCTCCCAACCCGAGCAAGGGCGAATCCAACAACACCAGAGTGAACCCTAAAGCCACCCACGGGGCCACCGCATGGCGCCCGGATTTGTCACTGCTCGGATCAGCCATGCGGAGGCAGAAGGACCCTGCCGCATCCCCGCGTGACGAAGGGACAGGGGCAGGTTTGCTCAGCATCGCACCGCTCACAGACCCCCACTCAACTGTGTTTTAAGAGGTAAAGGGAAAAAAAAATCCTTGGCATGGTGGAATATCCCATCTATTTATAACTGGTAAAAGTGATTAAAGAGGAATCCGGTATGGTTATGCCTGCTCTGATACTGTGTCCCAGGCACTACCCTGCCCCTTGGCATTGCCACCAGCGCAGCTCGGCTACACCAGTGATGAACCGTTCGCCTGGTTTGCTCGGATGCTTCAAGGCAGTTCCTGCAGGTCAGGGATCCCGGTTTGCCTGGTTTTACCTTCCACAAGTTGCAGAAAAAGAAGCTTTAAGATTTTACACAGCTGAAAGGCCATAGGGCTGGGCAGGTGTCGAGGGACGATGGCATCGGAGCAGCTGCGGAGGAGAAGACCAAGTTGGTGAGTAAGCGCTGGGCTCCAAATACGCTCTTCCACAGGGAGAACATGCTCCGGGCTGCGAGAACAGATGCTGAGCGAACCCATCTGTAAGGTCTGCTGGTAGCCAGGGGCTGCGGAGGGAACCGGGGCAGCGGGGCAGGCACCGACCCAGGGATGCTGAGCTGGCCTGGGGACACTGGCCTTGCCAGGAACAGCTCTAGGGAGTGACAGGGGACGTGTCCCATGGCATGGACGAGGCCAGCAGCCCATGGACATTTCAGCTGATGTTTTCAGGACGGGGCAAGAAATTTCTTTCCTTGGAAATGACCCAGGAATCGCAGGTCCCCACTCAGGGGCAAAGGCAGTGGCCGGCCCTGGGGCAGAGGTGGAGGCACAGCCCGACCCTCGGCACGGCATTTGCCCCCGGCGCCCCACAGCATCCGCCCAGACCGCTGGGAAGGTGGCCGCCACGGGAAGTATTAAACCCAAGTGCTTCCTTTTCCAAACAATAAAAAGGCTCCACAACACCCGCGGTGCCTAACGTGTGGAGGAAACCCTTCACAGCCTTCTCCTGGCTCCCCTCCCTGCGCTGGCTGCCCGGAGACATGGGGTCCGGCACCAAGCCGGGACGCACGCCCGAGGGAGGACAGGGCGGCCACAAGCGTCGCGCGCTCGGGGTGCCACTGGCCCCAGGTCAGAACTGCCCTCGAGTGTTGTGCACCAGCTGGAGCCGCCCTCCCCGCCCCAAACCCAGCCAGGCACAGCTGAGGGGCGCTGGCGGCAGCTGGGGAGGGGTGACGTGCTTGTCCCCAGACAAGGGTGCTCTGAGCAGGTGCGGTGGCACGCGGAGGCGGGTGGACGCTACCAGCAGCCCCAGCATCAGTCTGGCGCCCGTGGAGCAGAGAGGGGCAGGGCGGGCAGTACTCCTGCACTGCTGCTCCCTGGTGCTGCAGTGTCACACTCACGGCACGAGCGTCTGCATCCACGTGCAATCCTCTAGGCCACTGTGTTCATATTCTGAGCACAGCACGGAGGGAAAAATCACCAGGCACATACGTGGGGTGCCGGCATGTGCTGCCGCGACATTGAGGGGCTCTGCCCCCCGCCCTGGAGTGTGGCAAAGCCGAGGGAGGGGACACCAGGAGGGACTCAGCCTCAAAGAGCCTGATGCAGCGCACGAGGTGTGGGCACCGCGGCGCAGCCGACCCCACCGGCAGCAGAGACACACGACCGTTCGTCAGCTCAAGGCTCCGCTGTGCAAACCCAGGACCCTGTGACTGCACTGTCCCCGCACTCGGGCGGCTGCAGCAGCGCCTGCGAACAAAGAGCTGCACCTTATTAAGTAAATGGAGGAGATTGATGCATTTCAAAGCTCTCGGCAGATTAAAATAACAATTTGCCTGGCAGCCCACAGCAAATAAAACCCAGACGCCCCCAGCAAAGCTGGGGCAGAGGAACAGCAGCAGGATGGCTTGGAGAGCCTTTGTCCTCCCCCAGCTGAAATCCTCCTCCTCAGTTTGGTGACCAAGGGACACAGACCGGAGGCCCGAATCCAGCAGCATGTCCAAAAGCAGCAATTCCTGCCCTCCACCCACGCCAGCAAGCCCCCATTACTGACCACATGAACCACCACACACTCACGGCTTCCTTGCCCATCACCTGCCCGTCCCCGGCTCCCGCACCAGGATGCGACCGCCAACACCCATCCATCCTTACCGCGGTCTCATTTGGAGAAACGGTATCTTGCAAGAGGCTAATTAGTCCACTCAATTAAAGATGCAACTTCCAACTCAATTAGACTCCCTCCCAGCCACCCGCAATTCCCACTGATGCCTAAGTCCACATGTTTTGGACATTACAGACCCGCTCATGCCTTCACTGCAGGCTGACGCTCCCCGGAGCTGGGGATGCTCTTCCTGACCCTCCCCTCAGCGGCACCTTGACACCGTCCCTCCAGAGACTCTGAGCTGCCAGCAAGGTCATTATCCAACACTTCAGTGGCCAACCCCACAAACCCTTCGCTTCAAGCGGTGCTGGGACCATCTCTGATCCTGCAAAGCATCTGCATGATTGCAGCTCTCGCCTGCTCCGCTCCCCTGGCTAAGAAAGGACATTGGGAGTCTATATTTAGCCCTAGAAATGGCTGGACTGCGTTGGGGAAAGCTATCTCGCACAACAGAGTAACATCCAGCAAAACTGTCCTCACGGCCCACCCAGTACTTTTCCTTCTTAAAATAAGAGGCACAGAGTGAAGAAACCAAGAAGTTTGAGACGAATTAGAAAACGCTGAAAATATTTGCTGCTGCTTGCCCCTGGCAGGTCAGCCTGCCAAGGTACATTAAATGGAAGTGACTGAAAAGTTAAGTCAACAGCAAAACCCGGCCTGTAAATAGCTCAAGCCAGTCTTGCGCTGGCTTGCAAAACCCGAAGGAGAGGAAAATGCATTCCCTCGGCAGCCTGCTGTGGTGCAAATGGAGCCAACACTCCGGTCGGGAGAGCCAGCACCGGACCCAAAACCTCCCCAGGCGCTCGGCGAGGCCATGGCGCACGCCGCATCCCACCAGGTCGCCGCTGGCCACCCCATCCGCCCGCGGGGCACAGGCACCGTCCGCACCCCCTGAGATGGGGCCACCCCCCCGAACACAGCACTCGGCCCAGCACCAGCACCACCACGTGCCCCTCCAGCACAAAACAGGGCTCGGTGGCCTCAGCAGCTCCCTCTGCACGGCTGCAACGCTGATGGGGCACAGAAACACATCTCCCCTCCCTAGGGAACAGTGGCGGCTGCACCCAGAGGAGCAGCAGACCCACAGCGGTGGCAGAGGGGGCAAAGACTACTGGAGGGACCCCATCCCATGGGTGACAGTTGAGGATCCGAGTGTCCCCCTGCAGAGAGGCACATCCACGGGAACGCGGCCAAAGGGGCTCTCCAGGAGGTGACAGAGATAAAATTAAGTCCAAGCACAAGGAGAGTCTTGTCTGCCAGGCAAAGCAGGGACCACAGGAAGGAAACGGGCAGACGCATCCATCGCTCACCGGATGAGTCAGCCCCACACCGCCATGACCAGGAGCCAGCACCATCCCCAAGGAGCCCATTTCCCACTCCTGGGACTGGTGGATTAATCCTGGGCATTTTGGGATGAGCTGGGAGCCAGATGACTTTGCTCTCGGCTGAGGCACCGCAAGCAGTGGGCGGCTTTCGGGGAGGCACAGCCCCCGAGCAGGGCTGTGGGTCGGCCAGGGGTCCCAGGGGCACAGGGCAAGGATTTTATTTGCGGGGTTGGCACAAAGAAGGTGCTCAACACAGATCTGGGAGCCAAAATCATTTCAACGCCTGGAAGAGGAACCTCCTGCCCCGTGACGAAGCTGCTGTCTCGCCTGCCGGTTACCACTGCGCTAATCGTGCCGACTCAGCAGGACCGCGGCACAGCCTGTCCCCCCCCCACCTCCAGGGCTCTCGACTCCCAGGGCCAGCTCTGACCGCAGCACCCCAGGCTGTTCCAGGGGCTGCCGAGGGCCCAGCCCTGACCACAGCGTGTCAGGCTGTCCCATGGTTTTGGGAAGCCGCCCCCATGCACCCCCTCCCCAGGGCGAAGGGCACTCACAGGGGCACGTGCTCCTTGTGCTGCTTCAGAGCTGCTCCTCGGGGCACGACGTGGCCACAGCTCCTGATGAAACCCTGATCCACGAGGAGCATGGGCTCGGGAAGTCACCCCAAAATCCCAGAGCACTGTAGGCGGTCGCAGGCGTGAGCTCAGCTCCTCCTGCCTCCCGGGGCATCAAAGGCAGCAAAACCCCCAGCTGCAGGCACCCATCCCGGGGAAGGTGCCTGGAGCAGGGGCTCCCTGCAGAGCCTCCCCAGCGCTCGCAAGATGCTGGCGCGGCCTCGCCAGCAGGATCCACCTGACGGCGAGAGCAGCTCCCTCCTCTACATCGCCGGCTGCTCGCGCTGCCGCTGCACAGAAACGAGCCACGCAACAACCTGCTGACCCACAGTGCACGTCAGCACCGTGCCACAGACCCCCGCGTGCCCAACATCCCCACCCGGCCACCACAGTCACCTTTATGAACAGTAACAATGCTCCCGGTTTGTGCCCAAAGGTCTCCTCGCCCTGCCCTATCCTCAGTTACAGCCCCCCAGTTTCAGCCCATAATGCAGCAAACACCAGGAGATAACCGGGACGCGACCACAGCCCTCGAGCGGCAGCCGGGTCTCCCGTGCCCTCCCGGAGGGTGAAGGAGAGGCGCTGAGCTCACCCTGCCTGTGCTCCTTTCCCAAACATCCCCATCCCAGACAGAGGGAGGACAGTTTTGGGGGCCAACCCTCCCGTCTCCAAGCTGTTCATGCCCCCCCTGGGGCGCACTTGAGGGCTATGTTTCTGGGGACCCCACATCACAGCTGGTTTTGCAGCTTTTCCCTTAACTTGCCTCTGCTTTTCTGCTCTGATCCTGCTGTTTCTGCAAGGAGATGGGGATGCCATGAGCAGCAGAGCAGAGCCCACACTGGCTAGCGTACCAAGCAGGCAACCAGCCCTGCCCTGCCGGGAGCCAGCCGTGGACCAGGAACGAGCTGGTGGCCAAGAGGAACCAACAAACACCAAAGTTGAGGAACAGGGGAGACCGGGGCACTTTTGCTCCCCATCAGCTCAACACCAGGGAAAAGCATCAGCAGCTGGAGGGTGTGAGCAGTCCCCACTCCTTCCCAGCTCACGGGCTCCTGCCGAGCACGTGGAAATGGCACGGAGAGAAGATGAGGGGCGAGTGGTGGGGCTGAGACACCAAAGATGAGGGGACGTCACAGCTGCTGCCACCTCCGCACCACCCACAGCGCCTCAGAACAGCTTTGCAAGCAGTGAGAAAGCAACGCCTTGATTTCACCCCAAAACGGGCGGCACTGCCAGGCTTTGCTAGGGATGCTCCACTGCTGCCCCATCCTCTCAACGTCAATGCATGTCACCAGACCAGGAGCATGCGGGACGGGGCCCAGAACCCAGTCCTCTCCCCCGGGCACCGCAGCAGCACCAGGGCACACTGCCATCCCACAGCACAGCAGCTCCTGCACAGGGGCAGAGCCCCACGGGGCTCCCGGGAACCCCAAGTTCTGCCAGGTCTCACCGGGATGCTTCACACGGGGATGCCAGGCACCCTCCCATCCCCACCACTGCACGGAGGAGCCGCCCGCCAGTCCCCATGGGCAGTCCTGGTCCCTGCAGCAGCCCCTGACAGCCATCTCCCCCCAAACACTCCTCTCTTCACCTCTGCCGAACCCAGCCTGGCCCTGGGCATGTCCATGCATGCCCAGGGACGCAGCATGGGCACAGGCGCTCCCCTCTTGCACACGAGACACGCGGGACCACCAAGGCAGTGAGAGGGAAGCACTGCACCGAAACACCGCAGACACCCTTAACCACAGCTATTTCCAAAGCAGAAGCGTGGCGACTCCTGCCTGCCCTCGCCCCTCTCCTGACGGCTGCCCAGCTCTGCCCGCCGAGGGACCCAGGGAAGCTCCCCACCACCCGGCAGACAGGAGCCATGCGCCAGTGCCCTTTGTCCCCCAGGAAGAGCTTCCCCCCATCCCGCCACCCCACCGGCTGGACTTTGTCTCCCCCTTCTCCTGCAGCCAAAGCCAGCAATAAATTAACAGCTTCCAGGGCTGCAAACCGAGGCAGCAGTTTGGGGGTGCAAACCAAGGCAGTGGGTGTGGGGGAGTTGGGTCTCTGCATCCCACCTGGGGACCCTGCACCCCACGGCTCCCCCAGAGCCCCATCACACTGAGCTCCCCCCTGCCCACAGTGGGCACCGGCGGCCGGGGAAACTGGAGCCCAGCCAGGACTGCTGAGACCAGGGAACCAGCTCAGGTGCCACCAAGGTATCACCTTCTGCTTCCCAGCCAGCCCTGCCAGAGTGGGGGAGCTTTGTAAGACCTCTCTGCATCCCCCCACCCACAGACTCGCACAGCTCCTTCCCCAGCTCTCTGGAGGACCCCTCGCCCTGCTGGGCTGCCCAAGGCTCCCGGGGGCTGGAACAGCACCTCACCCCCAATGCCACCCCCAAGTGAGCCCCTCGGGAGGGGATGGTGCTGCTGGAAGGACGGGGTGTCTCTGCACTGGCTTTTGCCCCACTCTGGCTGCTGGGGTGGAGAAGAGGATGGAGGAACTTCCCTCCAGCACATCATCCTTCTGCAGCCCTGTTTCCAAAGGCAACGCAGCTTATGCAATGAGTGATGCCTGTCCCTCCCACCCCCACCAACTTCTGGATCCGCCGGCTGCTCCCAGCCACCACCGAGGGGGACAATGCCTCCGAGACCTGGGGTCCCCAGAAGCAGGGTGGGGGCCGGCAGCCCCGGCGGGCTCAGCCATTCACCATGACCTGCACCGCCCGCGGTGCCAGCAGGTCAATCAGCCCTGCACTTACAACCACGCGGGTGTCAGCTGAGCAGGGGCAGCAATGGGATGCCGTGAGCTTCTCTGTTCCTGCCACCTCCCTTCAAGGGACCCTAATTAAGCGCCCGGACCTCCAGCAGGACAAGGAGGGGCTGGAGGGATGGAAACTGCAGGCTCCAGCCTCCTGCAGCCCCAGACACTAATATGGGGCAGGATCTGGTGTTTGC
>VYZM01024177.1:473-15384 GCA_013398915.1 Dromas ardeola
GCCTGCGGGCGGGGGTTGGGAGTGACCCGGCTGCGGAACGAACGCATCTGGGAGGTTTGTGCCCTTTGGTGTCGACGGGTCTGTGTAGAAACTTGCGGGTGTTGGTGGGGGGTTGCGGGACGGCGCTGGGTGTCCTGGATCAGCCCAGATGATGCCCCTCGTTTGAAGGGGTAATTTGGAGTGGGGTTCATCGATTTCGTTCTGTCTTAGATTTTGTTTTCACCTGTAGGAATTTGTGCTTCCTGTAAGGTCTTTAAAGACTCTTTAGCATTTGTTTTGTTTATTTCTAGTGTAGCTCAGGGAGGGGCTTGGGTGGAGAGTTTAAAAAGAGCTCTTGAAAGATATCTGTGCCGTTTCTCTTTGCGTGGGTCAGTTCTACAAGTATTCGCTGTAAGCGATGGAATGCTTTGGAGAGCTGGTGGCCTGCTCCCGAGAACTGGATGACCCGTGTTATGTGGAGTGAGGTTCTGTGTTCTTGAAGAGTTTTGTTAGTTCTCTTTATGATTAGCTTTTTAAAAAATTGTTGTTGTTACAATAAGTTCTTTGGGCTTCTTTGCAGAGTTCCAACTTTGGAAAGCTTCCTTGACTTACTACAGTCATGCCACTTTCTTTGGCCTTGTTTCAGAACTTCAACTAGGGCTATCAGTAGGAAGTAGTTTGCTGGTTTTAGCTTTGCAAACCCTGTGCCTGCGGTTGAGAGCTGTAGTGGTGCATTCTAGCTGCTCCCTCATTTGTTTAAGGAGGAGGAAAATAAAGAGAAAGCAGAAAGGCGATCTTCAAAAGAAAAACGGTACAAGTGTTTGAAACTCTGTGTGAAATGTGGAAATATAATGGGGCTAACTAAGACCTGGTCTGGAGGACTACTCTTGTAGCAGACTGCATTTGACTTACGTATCATCCATAATGCACTTGCGTTATGGAATCATCCATCCCAAATATGCCTATGATGTAACAAATTTTTGGTGTGCCTGATCTTATTACTGTTTCAGTGGAAGGACTGACTGGTGGAGTGTTGTGCGCTTTTTTTGTGTGTGTGTATCTCCATCCAATAAAAGCTAGTCACTTGTTTCCTGGTTAGTCATTGCTGTCCAACCATGTGACACCTGTTAGACTACCCTAACAAAATAAAAATCAACTTCTGTACTTGATAGTGTGGAAAGAATAGGATTTTTTTGGTGTGAATTCATTACCTTTGTTCAGCACTGCAGTTCTCACCCCAGTTCCTTTCATCAATAACCTTCCCCTTGGCACAGTATCAGTGATGCAGCTGTCTCTAAACAGTATATTCTCCAAATCTGTACAAGAACTCTTAAATGTGAGCTGTGTATAATACTCAAGGCGGATTTTTGAGAGTTCTGTAATGTGGAATATTTTGTGTTGCCATGGAATTTTGCATGCATAATGAACACTGCTTTGACAATGATAATGATGTACTATCAGAAAAATAAGTCGTCTTTTTAAACTCATTCTGCCAGAAGAAGTGACGAGTTGGCACCAAGCAGTCAACCACAGTTTAGGAAATACTTATCTGAGGTAAAGTAATAATGTGGGCTAGGTCTGAAAAAGGCTAGAAAAAAACCTGTTCTGTCCTTTGGGTTACTGAAGTTTGTGCTTTCTTATGGTTTCCCTTACAAGCCTGTAATCTGACATTGGGATTTTTCAAGGCAGAAAACTCAGGAAGAGACAAGAAGTGTAGAACTCAGAGCATTTCAGAAAGCAGCTGAAATAGCTTGCTCCCCTCCCCAATATTGGATTTAAGGAAACTGTTACTTTTTCTGGTGGGGTAAAGCCTCTGAAAAGGTTTTGCTTTTTTTTTCCCCCCTGTGTAAATTTTGTTATAGAAAGTAGCTTTTAAATATTGTTAATGTGGTAAAATGTGGAATAATCTAATTATGGCTAGTCCACAAAAATATATATAATGGTCAGTCCTAGTTGTGCCCTTTCCAGAGCACCCAGAAGAAATCCTGAGGAAAAACTGCACTATTAGAAAACAGCTTTGCCTCTTCTAAATAGAAACACATCTTATCCTTTTTCCTCAAAATGTCTATTAGGACAGAATCATAAAAGACCTGCCAAGCTTTAGCTCGCTATTGTCCAATATCGTAAAAGGATATTTTACATGTTAATGGCAAAATAGCTCCATGTGTCATATGGCAGGACAACTGCTTTTGCTTATGTGGAAGAAAAAGTGTGTGAGATGCCTATTTTAATGCAGAGACAAGCTATACAAATACCATGGAAATTAGGAGGCTTAGGACACAAGGTGTTTTGATTAGGACTGTTTTGGAATAATCCACATATGCTTCTTATGGTAGACAAAGGGTTGGGTTGGTTTGGGTTTTTTTTTTCCCCCTTTATGGATAGTAAATTATGTCTCACACAAGTTTTTTTATGTCCGAGTTTCTATCTCTTCTGCAGTAATCTGCACATATATTTGAATGTGTTCTGAAGATTTTTTCACTTCTAGATGATATGTAGATTATACAGCTTAATGAAAACATGTAGTGATCTAAAGTATCTTGTTCATAAGGGATTTCATTGAATAAAGTTGATATTTAGCAATGATTTGAATTGTGGAATGAGCTTAATTTACTTTGCAAGTGTCAGAAATGTTTGAGTTAACCAGAAATATCAGGGTATTTCAACTAGTTTTTCTAACTAGGTCACATTGGAAAAGAATATCTTCCTGTCTGGAAACTGTATGTAGTAGATGAGGGATGCAGGAACCCTACAAGACTGGATTTAGATTTATGTGCTCTCAAGCTGTTTTCGGATGCTACTTCAAAGTCATTTTGGCAGTTGAGCAGAATGTGTGAAAATGTGCATATACTGTCTGTTTAGGATTGGGTGTGTAGAGGTTCTTGCCAGCTGTGTCAGCTTGCCATTCATGTCTGCTGCAGAATTTCACTTCTCTCTGATTGGAGCTGAATGGGGAGTTTGTAGAGGCTTTCAAACTGCAATAGATACAGAAAGAGGAATTTTCAGACAGGGAGTTGAAACTGGGACTTGGTGGAAGTGGTGGGAAGGTTCACAACAAGCTGGGGTTGTATGAATCCGGGATGTCTGTGACACTCTACTCGTCTTCATTTCCTTCTGTCCTGCAGAGGTGATCGTATTCCTGTCAGCAAGATGCTTGTGTGCGTTTGCGTAGTGAAAGAGAATGTGAGGGGAATGGACCACAGAAAGTGGCCTAGGCTTTGACTCGCTCCATAAGTCATGTCTCCTGTTGCTGCTGTTGAGGGCATAACACTGAGCTGGATGGATGTTGGTAAGACCAGGAGGCCTATCTTTCATGCTTCTTATTGTAAAAGAGATGTTTAAGAAGAAACAGGATGTTGAACATTTTTTTCAAATGAATTTTTACTTGCGTTGCAAGTAAAATGCAGTTTTTCGAAGGAGAGATGACTGTAAAAGTAGTGGGTGTACGTTTTCTCCACTTATTCTCTGATACTTTATTGGTGGCCTAGGTACAAAGTATTATGAATGCTTGTTATGCCACAGTTGTGTTTTTTCTGATAGCCTTTCTGTCTTCCCATGTGTGAAAGGCAGACATCCACACTGAAAATTTGCGTTCATATAGTGAGCAGTGTTTTCTGTGGCTCCACTGATTACTTTTCTCAGGGCTCAGTAGGGTCATGAGGGATTTTATAACCATTTATACTACTGAAATGCAGGAGTGGGGATGATATGAGGGGTATGGAATACCTCTGCATTTGAAACTTTAGTAACTATAAGTTTACGTGATTTATTTAAAACCAGAAAAAAAAGGGTCTTGGCTTCTTTGGTGGTGTAACTGCAGTAGAGGAAACTTGGTGTGATGTGCAAAATTCTCAGAAGGATCCTGGCAGATCTGAGGTGGTTATCAAGTTGTAGGTGAGGAATGAGGTGGAGACCCAAGCTAAGGAGCCATCCCAGCTCACAGGTAGTGAGGGACTGGGCAGATGATGGCTGTGGAAGGAGCTGGTAGGACTGATCTCGGCAGTGGTGTTACTGGGGCTGGCAATGGGACTGGGAGGTGAAGGACTGTTCCTCCAAAATACAGGTTATGGAGAAATAACGGTAACAAAATTTGTGTGGCAGTGTGCAAGAGAGGCTAATTGGCCTGCGTGCATTTGGGTAAGCCCTTTGCAGAGTTGTCCTTACACAGCACTCACTGATTCCATATCTGCTGGGTACCTTCTCACCCTCCTGTCTTCCATGTTTCTGTTAACCAAGACACTCTAAGTTCCTGTCCTTCCCTTTTTTTTTCTCCCCTTTTCCTTATTTGAGGATACTTGTTATAATTTCTTGACACCTGGTAGCAATTACTGTACATGTGCAGGAGTTTCAGTTGAACTGCTTTATTCCTGGGGTTTATGGAAATGCCCGCTTTGAATGCTCACTGTGCCTACATGGCGTTTATGCAGTGTTTCTGGTATTTTAGGAAGTGTCACACTATCAAACACATGCTGTGCTGATCTGCACATGTGCAGTAATTTCAATATATTGTAAACCTATCAGACTTGATAAATACGTTTGTGGGAGTCTAGGTAGAAATACGGAGGCTCTAGATTGAGAAGATAAACTTCCAAGACACAGAAATGCTGCCTTTAATACAGCAGTCTGAGTATTTTACATTTGTGTCAATGAAAGAAGAGCTGTACTGGGCAAGGTGGAAGGCCCACCTAGTCCCCGTCTCTGCCCTGTCCTCTCTGGTGCTGGTCGGATGTGGATGTCCCTGAGCAGCTGTGTTAAGCTTTCCAGCAACAGGCTGCCAGGTGGGAGTTTTCTGAAATGATGCTTAGCTGTAAAACTACATGCAGCATGACTGCTGTATATTTGCATCAGTGAAGGGCTATAACATAAGTTTTTGCGCATCTGATAGTGGATGCTCTGTGGAGATCACTGACTTGTAAATAGAATGACTTTGGACGGTCGGTCTCTTCCTTCTTCTGCATGGTGGTTGTTGCAGCACAATCAAGGATTTCATATTCCCTAGTTCGGACTTAGTGAACCATGGTTATTTGACTTCGGAAAATTGCTGCTTGAATAGGCTTACTGCTTAAAATGTATATTCAAGGAATCTAGTCTTACTTAGCGTTAACTCATCTTCTTTATATTTAGTGGTAATCGCATCTACAAGTTTTATTTATACTAATATAAGCGATATGAAAGGTTGTAGTGTTCTTGCATGTTAAATTCATAGTATTCAGATCCAGCTTTTGCAAGTGAAAGCTGGAAAGTTACTGTGTACTGGCAAAGTCTGTCTGCAGGAAGCTCCTTGGAAGTGTTTGCATTTGCAGATCAAACTGTTTGTCTTTGAAGAAGTTGAATGTTCCAATTACAGGCACAAGAGATTTCGAGATTTATTCAAAATTATTTCTTTTGACCTTTTTGAATATTGTTTTGTAGTGTTGAAGTGTAACAACAGAAACAAGGGAAAAAAGCTAGAAAAATAAAATGTACTTTGGCAAGACCTTAGATTATTTTTTTTTCCATCATTGTCAAAACATAGCATATTTTTCCTTTGGCAGTTTATTTTCTTGGGTGGACAGTGTTTACATGGTATGTACAGGGCTTGCTTTTTACCAAACAAAATGCCATAAGCTGGGAAAGTAGAAACCATATGTTTTATGGTCTGTTTGGTGAATATACCGTCACTTCATTTAGCTGGATGTTTAGTTATGGCTACAGAAAGCAGTAGACTCAGTAAGAGCTGTGCAAATAGAGTAAAATTTAGCAAGTTGAATACTGGTACATAAAATCATAATTCAAGTCCCTATCTCGACACATTTGTTGGTATGTTTTTCTATAAGGTGGTTGTATGTATCACACTTCAAATAAATCCAAAAGACTGCATCTTTATTATGACAGTTTGTAATGACTGTAGTTCAGCACTGTAACTGATAAGGGGTTTGAGCTACAGGTTGGCAGCTGAGCATCATTAAAATGGTTGTAGAAAGTCAGGTTTCTGTAATATCCATCCTAAGATGTTTTCTCAGTTTTCAGTGGGAGGTATAAGTGCAGATAGTAGAAGTTTGAAAGGTTTCTTTTGTTTGTGTATGCTTCTAGGTGTGACTGCAGGCCTGATGCAGAAATTCGTGTGGAATACTAGCAGTTGCATGCTTTTTTCTGTCAGGTTTCAAATGGAAGACTGATTATTTTGTAGGAGGTTGAAAAGGGACTTGTGGATATGGAGCAACTTCTACTTGAAATGCAAGTGATTATCATAAAGTTGCTTGGGGTTTTTGTCTTAAGTTACATCTCTCTGCTTTGGTGACAGTCCATTTCCTAAACATTTTGGATGAAAAAGGTAGGCCAGTGTTTTAACCAAGCAGTTGCTTGAAGAAACCTGCTTTGTAGTTTTAACTTCTTAAGGTACAAGGCGTTCATTTTGTAGGAAAACAATCTTCTGCATGTAGTTTGTATATACATATTCCTTGGGCAAGTTTTGTGTGCTTAGCAGCTATTTTCTTTTGGCTGATCTGATTCTGTGCTTCAGTGAATTCCTTGATTATTAGTTAGACTGACCATTCTTTTCTCCTTCAAGGTCTGTCTTGTGTTGTTCACATTTCTAGGGCTTCTCCATGCCCATCTTTTGAGGCTCTCTGTGTTGCCACCATGTGCTTGAGGTTTTTACAGAGCTCCCACTTTTTAAACCAACTTCCAAGCTGCTGGTAGCTTCAAAAATATTTGTATATAACCACGTAATGTTCTTATAGAAACGTTTGGAGAAATGTCTTTCCAAGAAGACTTAGCCAGTGTAATGAAAGTTTGTATATCATGTTTGCGTTTGGTTGTTGAGTAGATTTTTTTAATGTGATCATAAAATATATTTGCTCCTACAGTAACTTCTCTCCGTAGTGTTAGAGTGCTCTCTAAGGAGTCTTAATTAATGTTTCCTGTTTCAACTGCTGATTACAGAACCAAAACAAAACTCAGTTTTACCTCCACATAGTTATTGTCCTGAGGTCACTGTGCTTGTCACTTCAGTTACTTGTGCAATGCTTCATGCTTTCCCTGTGAAGCTGCCGGTGTCTGCATCTAATAACTTGTGTTACCTCCTTTTGATTAGATGCGCTATCTAATCAAGGCATCCAACTTTTCAATCAGTGGCAGATTTATTTTCTTCTGCAGTTTCTAAGTATGTTTTATTTTGAAACTGTTCTTATGGCAAGCTTATCTGTAGTTGGAAAAAAATCTTACTGCTTCTGTGTTGTTCTCATTGATTAAGTGATCATGTCCTTCTGAGGTGGTGCTGCTTGTCAGTGACTGCCTTGTTGCCAGTACTTGCTGCTGGGAGTCCCTTTCTAGTGTCCCACCTACTCTGGAAGGTGACGCGCTGTTTGCAAAACACAAAGAAAGATGGAGAGGTTTTCTTGTATAGTAAAGGGTTTTTTTGCACTTTTTGCATGCGTAGCAGACCTTTTGCCATCTTTCTGAATTTCCTCCCAAAAGCAGTGGTTTTGCTGATGTCCACCTTGTTAATTTTGACATGCATAACTGTATTCAGAGATGAGTTTCATTTGTTAGAGATGGTTAGTATGCTAAATGACATTGAAGTTGGTGATTTTGGAGAGAGGCTGACAGTTTCTTAGGGGTCCTTCTAAAGAATAGCATAATTTCCTACTTGAGAAGAATAGCTTTGGCTTCTTATTTTCAGATTGTTGAGAATGTGGCATTAACCTCCAGGTTAAAGCTTTTCTTTGTGATTGGGTTTAGCTATAGTCATGTGATCTATCATCTAATAACCTAAAATAAATTTTTTACTTTATCCAATTTAATCTATAAAACTCAGCAAAAATGAGATGTGCTACTACTTTATCACTAATGTTTTTTCAAGGAAGATGCCAAACTTGAAAAGCAAAGGAAAAAGAGTGAGGGAAAACAGAAATAGCAATTGGAATAGCAAATTTTCAGAGGCTGTGATTGTAAGAACTTCCAAAAGCTCCTCAGATTATTCTCTGGTCTGCATAAGGTACCATTAGACTTGAGGCCAGGAATGTGTCTAAAGAAATTTGATATTTTTTATGCCAGCTTTATCAGTGATACTATTAATTATGTTGCAATAATAATTCTACCACTCCAATACTTGCCATTTTAAAACTAATAATTTTCGTCCTACTTTTACCATTCCCCTTAGACTTTTGTAAATCCCAGCCTTCTTCATTTTTAGTGCAGTGCCGTTTAATGCTTTGGATACTCAAGTTCAGGTTGGATACAGTAAGAGAAATTCCTTCATATTGTATGTAAGATATGTAGTTAAAACTTCCTTTTACTTTTAACTCCTTCCACTTATTGCCATTCTTTTTTTTTCTTTTTTTTGCAGCCCTGTCTCCCAGCTTACCCTGTCTCTTACATGAAACTTACTTGTCTGAAACTTACTCACCTGAAAGTTATTGCCAAATATTTGTCAAACCGTTAGTGTTGTCTCAATAGACTAATAATTATCAGGTTCTTTCTTTCTTTCCTATTTTTAAATACAGATGTTGTATTTGCCACTTGCCAATTATACAGGTACCTATTTTAAATGGTTTAAAAAGTCAGGGTATCAAACCTGCAATTTAAGGTGTTGCTTTTCCTTCAGAGTTCTGAACTGGAGGTCCTCATCCTTTTCTTGCTGGGTTGTAGAATGCTTGGGATTAGGAACAGTTTACTTGGATTTCTAGGTGATTTGTTTTGTGAAACAAGGTATCATCATCTTTACAGTCCCAATAGTAGTCAAAAAAGATTGTCTTGCTATTATTTCACTGAAGTTGTTTTTTATGATGCTTTGGGATGCAGACAGACATCAGGTAAAGATGCATTTTAGAAGAAATAGCAACAAAAAGCACAATATTTGACAACATTTGTACATGTGTTTGAAACAAATATATTCTATGAAACTCACGCTTTCTAGTAGCTCAAGTATGTCAAGTTACTATTAGCAGAGAAAATTCAGAACTGTTAATTTTCATATAAATTAAGGAAAAAAGGTGTCACTTTTTAAGGATAGGTCTGGGGAGTGGTGAAAGAGTTCTCAGTGTACAAAATGGCCTGGTGCTGCTTGAAAAGACAGTCTGTCTCTGGCTGTGCAGGAAGGAGGTCTCCGACGGCAGGAAGTTTCTGTAGGAATGCAAACATTTTCTGAAATAAATTCCTTTTAAATATGCTAATCACTATGCTTTGCTTTTTTGCTCTGCCTGGTGTAAAATACACCACAATTACTGGATTCATTTCAGAGTGCAAGGGATGTTAAATAAATGGCTTGAGATACAGCGTGCATAAAGTGGTACTGTGTCTAGTGCGCATGGGTTGGAGTTTCTGATTTGGTTGGCTTGATAGACTCATGTTGACCATGCAGCCACAAGGCTACGAGGTTGCTGTTAGATCCTAAATTTGCCTTGGATAGCACTTGTTATCCAAGAGATATACCTGGCATCATTGCTTTCTTGTTTGGACTAAACCAAAACCATCCAAAACAGCTCCTATCTGGAAGTGTTCAGCTTCATGACAGTTGTCATGAGTCTTACTGGATGAAGTGGAAAAAAGCAGTGCAGCATGTGGGAGAGAGAATAGTCCAGTAGTTTATGTTCCTGCTCCTAATGTGTAAGAAAAAACTTGTCGATGAAGACTTCAGCAGAAGAGTTCAGTCTGATGTTGTTAAGTCAATACGTGCATGTTGCTTCATTGGGCCCTTAAGCAAGCAGCATGGAGGAAGACTGCAGGCAATAAGCCATTACTTGTGAGTGCTTAGTTTCTACGTGTTTGCTAAAGGTACGTGCCATGGAGGTGGCTGGGTCGCATGTGCAAGGGAAGGCGGTGGGACTGTGTGGTGACAGTGGTGAGGCCATGTCCTGGCGCTCTCAGTAACACCAAGCTGCTGGAGTGGGATCTGACCTTCAGCTAAGCTGATCTAAGGCGTTTTACCCATCTAAATTTCAAAAACACGTTAACTGCATAAACCAACTAGAAAGAATCTCCAGCGTTTTCTCAAAGTGCTGTTTTGAAAGTAACATCTTAAAGATACTTTGCACACAGAATTATAAATGCATGTATTTGTTACTTGCTGTGTATCAGGATAATAAAGCACTGTGCTACTTGAAGACTTTTTAAATTTTGAATTTTGGACAACTGCTTTGCTTTGACTAATGATCCAGTTTGCATGGTGGCTAAATCTCACGGGGAGGGGGCAGAAGTATCGAGGCCATCCTTAATCTGCCTTTTGCATGTGGATTGTGTTAGGTGGAGTCTTTGGAGTTCCGGGCTCAGTGCAGATCTGCTTGGGCTTCACCTTGTGTTGTGAAAAAATTATACATCGTTTTTGAGTAGTGTCTTGTTACAAGGGTGAGGTAGCATGGATTGAGGCCAAACCAGATTGCTCTCACATTCATACCTGTGGTAATGAAGGTTGTGGACTGTCTCTGTGTCACAGAGCGGTGACAGGGCTGATGGTGCTTGGTTTTGTTACAGCAGGAGCGTGGCAGTTGCAGTGTGCTCCAGAATGGCTGTGGACTGAAGTTGGTACAGAACGGGGTAGGGCCTGTCCGATGAGACTTGGGTTTTGTGGTTTGTACGTAGTTTCTAGTGCTGTTTTTGAGCTGTGATACTCACATTACTTGACACTTTTCTCCGTGTGTCTGGACAGCGTTAGGGTCAGTAGTGATGCTCAAGCTGGAAATGCTGTAATACTGAAAGAAATGGGATACTGACAGAACACTGTGGTAGATTCTGTTTGTTTTGGCAATTTGTCGTTCTTCCTTTCCTACCCACTTACCCTACCTTATCTAAATACATACTTCAGCTGGACAGGGAGAGAAAATATAACAAAAGGCTCATGGGTGGAGATATAGACAGGGAGATCACTCAGCAATTACTGTCATGGCAACGCAGACTTGACTTGGGGAAAATTAATTTATTACCAATCCTATCAGAGTAAGATGATGAGAAATAAAAACTAAATCTTAAAACACGTTCCCCTCACCCCTCCCTTCTTCCTGGGCTCAACTTCATGCCCGATTTCTCTCCCTCCTCCCCTGAACCGTGCAGGGGGATGGGAATGAGGGTTGTGGTCAGTCCATTGCACGCTGTCTCTGCCGCTCCTTCCTCCTCAGGGAGGACTCCTCACACTCTTCCCTGCTCCAGTGCAGGCTCTCTGTTCAGACTATACGTCCAACATTTTATAAGAAAGAAATAGGCTGCTAATTTCTGACTGGCAGTGATAAAAATGTATTTTGTCATACCATCAGCATGATACCAGAAACAGTGTACTGTCACCCTTGTTGTTTCCTTTGGAAATTTTTAAATAGGCTGCCAGCTTTATTGTTGGTAATGTGTTCCCAGGTCATCAGTGCATCAGAGCCAGGTAATGTTGGACCAGATACCAACGTCTGTTGAAATTCACGTGAAGTACTCCTTTCCAGTGCTTGAGATCCATTAGGCTCACGGTCTTTGTGTTTAGCTCCTACTTTTGTGTGCATTTTGTACAGTGTGACAGTAATATTTTACAGAAGTAAAAAAAAAAAAAAAAGCTTGATTATTCAACAAAATAATAATTTTATCAAATCAGATTTGAGATGGACCTGTCATTTTAATAGCTTTGTTTTCATTTTCATGCTGTCATCTGTATTTTGGCCAGAGCTGCATTGAGGCTAGTAATCAGATTAATTCCTGGTCCTTTTTTATAACTGGGTCCTTAACTATTGAAATTATTGAAAGGTTTTTTAAAAAGGCTAAAGTTCATGAAGGTAGGTATTTTATTAAGCTCTTGCAAAAAAGGGTTACTGTTCCCTGGAACCCATTGATTCATAAACGTGTTCATCTTTTTTAGAAATTGCTAAGTGCTGTTGTTAAGTGTTGACTCACATGATACCAATGCTCATCTTCAGTCGCACTTACGATAAATATTTGTGGCCATTTATTAGCAGCTTGCTACCCCATAAGGTAGTGGCTTTAGTAGAGTTATGATTTCTCTAGCTCCTGCTGGTTTAATACTATTTCTGCCCTAGATCCTGTCAAAAGCGTTTTTGATTGTTTTGCTTAATTATCATTAGGCATTATAAGCATAGGAAAGTGCCAAGGAAATATTAAAAACTATGTATATTTTCTAATTATAGTAAAATATGTCGTGTCTTCACTGAGTCTATCTTGTCTTAGTCAGTATCAGCCTTTAAGCATAATTGTTTTGTCTAATAACTGTGGTTTCTTGGTTTTGTGATGAAATCTACTTTTTGTCTAGCTTGATACTAATTATTTCAGAGGAAGATTTTTCTCCTTTTTTTTTCAAATTTTCCTGGCTTTGGGAATCAGCTGCAGTAAAACACCTAGTGTGTGTGTGTGTATATATATATTTTAGATGGCATTTTTTTGCCTTTGCTTGTAAGAAATAGTTTGAAGCATGATTACTGGACTGGAAGCTAAAAGTTTTCTTAGCATCAGTTTTCCTCAACATGAGGAAAAACTTCTTTCCTTTGAGGGTGCCAGAGCACTGGAACAGACTGCCCAGAGAGGTTGTAGAGTCTCCTTCTCTGGAGATATTAAAAAGCCACCTGTTTGTGTTCATGTCCAGCCAGCTCTGTGTGACCCGGCTCTGTCAGGGGGGTGGGACTAGATGATCTCCAAAGGTCCCTTCCAACCCCTACAATTCTGTGATTCAGTATACAACACCTTTGTCTCACATAATGGATTCTAAATAATACTTTGATTGCTTTAGAAAACTACTGTAGTTTAATTTTTTCAATCTTTAATCTACCACTAGCCAGTGGTACTAGCTGCATGAGATCTTGGATGTGTCTCCCAAGTTGAAATCTCAGTATCTACCTTCTCTTCTTCCCTCTCCCATATGTTGACAACGTAGTTCTTTCTACATCATGAGTAAGAGGTCATGGACCAACTTGTTATCCAATTTTACTTGGTAGTCTGCAACAGATTCCTACCATTGCCTCCTTTCTGGGCATAAGTACTATTATTCCAATTTACAGATGGGGAAGCTCAGCCAGTGAGACTAAATGGCTTGACCGAGGTCATGCAGGAGGCCTCTGATGAAGCAGGGAATTGAACCTGGGTCTCTGGCTACTCTCTAGCAACTGATGGACCATCCTTCCTTTCAAAACTAGGTAAAATTTATTCTAAGGGATATTTTTGAAGTTGGATATTTTTTTTGCCATCTTCTGCTTTTTCTAATACATAAAACCCTAAAATGTAAAGATTTTGTGTTTTTCATAGACGGCATCTACAATAGACCTTTGTACAAATTCTAATGCAATAAGCTGCACTATTTTTTTCTATTATAAATCATGTTTAGAGCCTGTGTGTCACGTGATGAAAAAGACCGATATATCTGTCTTATCTACACTATGGTCTTCCTGTTGTTTCTGCTTTTATAGTGGAACTGATGTTGGAAAACTTTAGGGAAAATTCCATTTGAACCAGACTATAGTTCTCTATAGCATATTAAGGCCTGAATGTTGGTGTAGTAGCTAGAGAAGAATGTGTCTTCTGGAAAAAAAAAGCTTCAGGCTGTCTTTGTATATCAAATAAAGCAGAGCAACAGCTCTGCTTTCTAGTGTCTTTTTATTGGGACAGGCAAAAAAAAAAAAAAAGCAGGGGGGCGGGAGGGAGAATTACAGGTGTGTATGCACCCTTTGGTGTTTGTGTCAGGAAAAAAACCAAACTGTTTTTGTACATTAAAAAACCAAACAAACCACCAAGGCATAAAAATCTTTACTGTTTGCAATTAGATATTGCTTAGAGAAGGCATTTTTCCCTGTAGGAGAACTTGGGAAATCCTGCAGGTGCATTTTTGTCTAAGCAGCATCATTTTTTTTTATGTGATATGGATGTATCTCCACTAAATGTGTATGTAGTTGCCATCACCAATACCACTGTTCAAAAGCATTGGTATTAACAAAGTGCCATTTCTGTTCTTATCAGTGGCTTGTCTAAACTGATTGTGAGCAGAGTTAGGAGCGTCAGCAGAATATATTGTTGGTAGATGTGACCCTCTGAACTGGAGGGCCGTTGATACATTTGAGAGGTAATTTATTTTGATGTAGGCAGGGCTTTAGCATAGAGACATTTCCCTCGACTCAGATCTACGCAATTTTCAAATTAAGATGAGAAAACCAGAAAATTCTCACTTATAATGCAGCTGCATTGCTTAAGACTTCTGGGTTTTTCAACAGAAGTCGAATATTTCTGTTTACCACTTTAAATATCAAAGGGAAATACACTCTCAAGTCTGTCTCGTCTGTCCTTACTTGCCTTGCTTTAGGCAGCTCTTTCAGGATTCCCTTAGTGTTTTTCTCATAGACCCTAAGCATATTGGGCATCAGTTCATGAATATGCTGTAGTTATTTTGTGTAGTAATACAAAGTGTGCTGTGCAAGTCATCTTCTGGTTCTTGCGCACCCAGTACACAAAGTGATTTCTATTGCAGATTCTAGAAACAGAAACTGAGAACATAGCTGTGTATATTGAGGCTTTCATTCTTTTGGTTGCTGTGTGATCTGTTGGAAACTACTGACAATACTGACAGTATCATGTGTGGTGTTGCATGGATCTGGAACAGCTGCCCTGCATATCTGTGTGTAAGAAAATACTCTTTTGAGTATTGACTTAGAATTAGTAACACCTTTTCTAATGGTTGTAAGTCAAAGTTTGGTAGGACTCCATTGCTCGTGTTGGTTATACAAAAATGGCAGACAACTGAATATTGAACATAAAGCATGTAAAACAAATTTGCCGTGACTTCTCTGTTTTGCAGGGGAGAGAGATGATTTTAATATGATAATGTTGTAAGTCTTTTTTCTCCTTTTGACACTGTTCGTGTGTCTGGGGTTTCCTTTAGAAAGGAAAACTACAAGGTCTGTTTTCTGAGTTAAGTGATGGAATAGAACAGTTCACTTGAAAGGGACCTAAAACAACCATCCAGTCCAACTGCTTGACCACTTCA
>VYZM01024194.1:4723-56522 GCA_013398915.1 Dromas ardeola
TTTTTCCAGGTCCTTGGGGGCAACAATACCAGGAAAAGTCACACTGCAGGTGACAAACCTGTCTGTGGTAAGGGGGAAGAAGTTACCTTTTAAAAAGGTGTCAGTGTGTAGAAAATAAAGCCAGCCATGCCCAGATGTGCTGTGACATTTCAAAGAGGAATCACATTAAATGTTTAGCCCTGTAATGAAATATTAAGCAATCTGCATTTGTTGTCAACATGTGGAAGTGGTGTTCACCTCTCTCTGAAGAGTGACTCAAGTTTTGTCACGTACTGGTGAGCAGTTTCACGGCTCCTCAGCCTGTAGGTTGTTATGCCTGTGCATACTGTCAGCATCAAGTAATGTGAATTATAGGGCAGATTTCTGGGCCCGTCTGTCTCTCCAGGGGAATCTGAAAGAGATTTTAGCTAATGGTGTCAGATCACTGAAGCATACCTTTTTAGGAGCTGATTTTGTGTGACCTGCGGCCTGCAGCGTAGCTATGCTTAACTTGCAGCTGTTAAACAAGCAATCGGAGAGACCTAACAGGTGACTAGACAGAAACTGATGAAAAAACAATAGGGATCTGCAAATAAGATAAGCTGAAAACTTTTTTTTAAGCGTTATTGATAACACACCTGAATGAAAATAATTGCTATTGAAATTCCCAACACTGCATCAGAAGACTCATGTATATAAGCGTAAATGATTGCTGCTTGGTTTTTCAGTAAATTCTGTTCCAGGCAACGGAGCTGGTTTTGTCTCCAGCTTATCCATAGCAATATGGAGGTCTAATTAAATGTTTATTAAGCCTCATGCTTCTCCCCTCTTCTCTCCCCCCCCGTTAATTCTACTCCTGCAAGACAGTGCTCTTCCTGGTGGAAGCCACTGTATTCACTGTTGCAAATACTCTGATATCACACGTGGATATTTCAGGGCTGTATTTTTGAAATACGCAGATGCTTTTCACGTAAGACTCAGCCATCTGATTCATGTGCAGTTTCCTTTGGGAGCCACAGTAAAACTCCTGTGAATGCAGCACTCAGTGCGGGGTACTTCACTGGCCTTCATAATTAGGAAACATTGCTGCCTGAGCCTCGTTCAGACAGATGATTTCAACAGTCAAGAAGTAAATGTACTTAGCAGCAAAGCATGCTGTTCCTTTTTCATTGCCACTAAGACAGCGGGACCATTCAGAGCTGCCTTCAGCACAATTATAAAATGTTCTTAGCTGCTTGGAGCCATTTCAGTCAGTCTGAACATTTATCTCCTTTCATAGCAATGCAGAGTGAAGGTGCTGACAGTCCTTAAATGCATTTCCCAGGATACACAGCAGTTCACAACCCAGCCTATGGGGCAGGTGGTTTTAAGCTGCCCAGTGGTTTAGGTAGCACAGGTATTGCTCCCAAAACACCTTGTGACGATGCTTTAACCAGCTGAAGCACTGTGGATGGGGAGAGATCTCAGGAACAGTGGTAAATTAGAAATCTTTTTCTCCTTTACATCATGCGCTTGAAGAGAGGCCAAGTCCCTGGCACCTGATGACTATAGAACTTTGAATGATGGCCCGTATGAGATAAGCAAATAAAAAGAGGTGATTGATTGAGAACTTTTCTGCACGTCTTGGACAGCATTTCTGACAGAGCCAGCAGCTAAGCTGCTAAGGCGATAGGCTTGGACCCTGATTGCCACCCTAACTGCCCTGAGTCCCAGCTGATCTCCAGGACACAGCAAAAAGATGTCATCCTCCAAATAAGGAGGTAATGTTTTCCATATTAGCACTGTTTTTTTCCAGTCTACTTATCTCTAGCTTTGCACCTGTTTATCCCTCACCAATCTCCTTACTAATTCAATTGTCTGAATCCACACCAGTTACAGACACCTATGCTTTCTTAATGGGTTAAAAAAGGAAGAAGAAACACATCTATGTTTGTTAGTATATTCCATGAAGTTAGACTTATTTGCATAAAAAATGTTCCCACAAAAAATCAAGTGAGGCTGATGAATGTCCTGAAGATCCTTTTAGTGCCTAAGAGGCATGGATTTTGGAAACTGTTTACTATCTCCTGAGTAATGGAGTCTGTGATAAGCAATTTGTTTTGTAGGAAAACAATGTCATCTCGAGTAGCTGAAGGATATCGTAATGACTTTCCCATATTGTCAGAGTTCTATTGTATCTCTTGGCTTCTTATTAGTACACTGCTGTATCGAAAATTAATACAAGGGAAGCAGAAAATTGCTGCAAACATGTTAAACATGCTACTGAGTTTCAAGGATGCAGCTGGTGACTTTACAAATATTAAAACCAGAATCCAGTAGAAACCTACACTTTTTGCACAGAATATGAGAGCTGGCTTTAGGATGATGGGCCCCATTACATTATTATTCTTTAGGTCTGAGGATATTTCTTTCCTGGGACCTGACAGAACTTGAGGTTTCTTAAGGAGGCTTTGGATTATGGGCACAGCATGGGCTCCCTCTTGTGAGCCCTGCCTAATGAAAAAAAGTCAAGGAATTCTCAACTGTTGTCTGATCTCAGTTCAGGACTAAACCTCTGAAAATCTCCATAACACTGGGAGACTCCATAGCTTTGTTTGATTTGTGGATCAACTGCCTGTGGAGAAGTGGCATCTAAAAATAGCAGAACATGATGAAGGGACACACTGGGGGAGCTTTAGCAACGGAGGAGCAACCTGAGGGAGGGAAGAAGAAAATTGGACTGCCTTCACAATGTTACCGCTGGTGACAAAGTACCCACTTATTCTTAGCATCCTACAGTTCAGAACAATGACAATATTTTTGTTCTCAATGTGAAAGGGCTGAACTTAAAGGGAAGCAACCAGATGTCTCATAATATATCTTATACGCTCAGCTATGCTAAATTAAAGGCACTAAATGAACAATACCGAGAAACCTCTGAACAGTGACTCCATGGCCTTGGGCATGTGCACTCTCAGGAGGGAGATAAACTAGCCTGGACAAAGCACTGTTCAGATACGTATTTCCTGTTTGGCATTGCAAGAGGATCAGAGCATGCAAATTGAAAGTGAATCTGTGAGTATGGGCTGACAGCAGTGCCAGGATCTGCCCACCACTACAAGCCCAGCCAGGGCAGCGTGCACAAACGTGAGATCTTGCATGGGTGGAGCTAGAGACAGGGATGCCCAGCAGGTGCTGTCCCCCACTTGGTGAGCACAATGCCAGCCTCTCATGCCATGAGGAAAGCTTCTCTACAGCAGGTGTCATCAGAGCCACCCAGCCACCGCCCTGCTCTCTTCCAGGGCATGAGACTCTGGTGGGTTTGGTGCAGATGGGTGCTGGGGAGTGGTATCCAGCTCATGGCTTTCCTTCTGTCTCACTTAGCTCAGGCAGTCCATGCTGAAAGCAGCTCTGCTGAGGCTCCGCCTCACCATTAAACAGAGAACAGAGGATGTACAGCAAGGCAACCTACTTTGCAGTCACTGCTGAGCAGCTTTTAGCATCACTACACATTGGGGCTGTGCAAAAGCCACCCTGCAAGGGAGGCAACGGATCCTGCTGAATAAACGTCTGTGTATACAACTTCTAGAAAACCAGAAGTTATTAATGAAGCTCGAGCATCTTTCCTGGTGCTCGTGTCAGCATATACAGCATTTTTCCATTGGCAGGTCTCAATGGACTTTGCAAAGACAGTGAATGGTTCTCTCCATTTGAGAAAAGGGAAAATGAGGCGGACATTCATGTAGTCTTGCCAAGAGCTCCCTGTGCAAGCCAAAGGCAGAAACAAGTCTATGAGCCAGGTTTCCTTCTCAAACCATTGCTCTTCCCATCACTTCCTTCTGGTAGGGACTCCTTCACCTGCGTCTTCAAGGTTTTATGAAGGTGCCTTAGCCAACAGCTTCCAAAGTTTTCCTTCTCGAACAGTGTTTCTCTGAGCAGGGAAATTTCCTTCCAGGTGATGTCTGATTGACAACAGTTCTCTGTCTGGATGTGGTTGCTATGACAGCTGCTCCCAGTTCGTCGAATCCTCGTCCTGCCAATCCTCCACAAACACAACTCTTGCATATCTTGTATTCTCTGGGAAATCAAAATACGCTTCTGTTTTTAGTCTTTTAATCTTCTCATGTCTGTGTCTCTTTTTGTTTGGAATCAGTGATGTTAAAACAGCCTTGTGCTGCCAATATTTAAACAACAGGTTTTCAGAAAAAATATCCCCACCTCAGTCTATGACAGATTTGGAGTGCTGTACTGCTTGGGCTGCTGAGAAGAGAGACTGGGGAATCTACTTTTATGGCTTCCCTTTGAGATAAAAACTCTTTCACATAAAAATCAGGAAGTCAACACTTCTGCTTGGCAAATAAATGCAGCTTAAGTGCTCTTAACTGGAAGTAGTTACACTAAACCTTCCTCCTAAAAAATCTGCTGCGTAATTTTCCAATGTTGTGAACTGGGATGCTGAATGGGCTGGCAGAGTGCATGAGTGTGCAGGAGTGGGCGCATATAACATTTTAGCAAATGTTATAGCCCACAGGGATATATATTCTTTCACCATCCCCTGTTGCCATTTTGAAGCACACAAACACACACAACACTCACATAGGCATTATCCCTCTGTTAAAATTCTTGTCAGATCTGGTCCTCACATCTCCATTCTGTTAAATGAATTAAACTCAGATTCCCCTTGCCCCCTGACTTATCTACATTGATTTGCATGCTAATAACTTTCCTTCCCTCAGTCAGTTTGTTCTACCCTCCTCTCGATTTGCTCTCCACAGTAATTTTGACTGAGTTCCTTGCCCTCAACCCACAGCAAGGGGAGGAAACTGATGCAAAGTGGATGAACGGGAGCAGGGTGTCCATCCCAGTGACTCTGGCGACTGTTTGCTTTCATTACCCTTGCCATTTCTCTGGGCAAAGCCACACTGGGCAAAGCTGACTCTCTCCTTGGATGCTTCAGATGCCCACCAGGGTGCAATGGACACTGGTCTGCTCATCTTCCCTTCCCAGATCCCTGGTTTTGGATATCTGACTCAGGTACCTTCCCTGCTCATTTATGTTTTGCTCATAGAATCGTAGAATGGTTCAGGGGACTTTAAAGATCATCTAGTTCCAAGCCCCTTGTCATGGGCAGGGACACATCCCACTAGACCAGGCTGCTCAAAGCCCCATCCAGCCTGGGCTTGAACCTTGAACACTTCCAGGGATGGGGCACCCACAACTTCTCTGGGTAACCTGTTCCAGTGTCTCACTACCCTCACAGGGAAAAATATCTTCCTAATATCCAATCTAAATCTACCCTCTTTCAGTTTGAAATGGTTACCCCTCGTCCTATCATTACACTCCCTGATAAAGAGTCCCTTCCCATCTCTCCTGTAGGGCCCCTTTAGGTGCTGGAAGGCTGCTGTAAGGTCTCCTCAGAGCCTTCTCTTCTCCAGGCTGAACAACCCCAACTCTCTCAGCCTGTCTTCCCAGAAGAGGTGCTCCAGCCCTCTGATCATCTTCGTGGCCCTCCGCTGGATCCATTCCAACAGGTCCATGTCCTTCTTGTGCTGAGGACTCCAGAGCTGGACACAGTACTCCAGGTGGGGTTTCACAAGAGCAGAGCAGAGGGGTAGAATCACCTCCCTCGACCTGCTGGCCATACTTCTTTTGATGCAGCCCAGGATGTGGTTCATCCGTGAACTCTCATGGCTCCTCCAGTTCTGTAACTCTGCCCTCCCCATTCTCAACAGAGGTTAGCTTTCAGGGTAGATCTCAGCCTATCTTTACTGAGTAAGCAAGCTGAGACAATGGCCATTAGAAGAAAGAGCCATTCACCCACTTCCATCCTTCCCAGAAGCTGTAAGACAAAACTATAAAGCAACAGATTTGCCCTGCAAGCAACCAATCAGTTGTGCAGGGATCATTCTGCCTAACTCCTGACAAGTTGCGTGGGCGGTTTAAGTCTCGGAAAAAACAAAAGTCTCTCCCACATTTCTGTCATTTTTGGGCTCTGGCTTCCTCACCGTATCACAGTGAGCAGAACTCCTTGTAGGAAGAAGCTTTGCAGTGCCAAGAAGGAGAGGGATGGTTGCCCACTACGGCTGACAGCAAGTTCTGTGAGCACCACATAGCTACTGGTCCATTGAGTCTGATCCCTTGTGTCCCTGCACACTGCTGCGTCGGCTCAGGGCACGACTGCAGAGCGTGCGTGTGTGTGGGGAAGCTGCGGCTGCTGTTGTACAGTTTCAGTTGAGTTTTCTCAACTTCCTGGTTGACTGCCAAAGACCATGAGGCTTCATTTCCCACCTTTGAGTTTCTCTCCCCCTCAGGATCTTCCCATCTGCTGCATTTTCATCTTGCCCAGGTAAAGCTATGCTTGCCAGCCTTCCCCTTCCAAAAATACTGCAGTGTTTGTTTTGGTTCCTCCAGATTGTGCTGGCTCTGACTCCATCTACTGTGACTACTGACTCATGGTCCCGCTGGTCACCTCTATCCGATTCCAAAGTTTTCATTATCTTCTGCTCTTTGCAGCTCTGCACAGACACTTTTGTCTCCTAATACTCAGCAATCTGTTAATGTGGCCACTGTAGAGATCCGCTTTTATATTTAGTAACATCACTCATCAGTGCAGGATTTTTTCAGTAAAGGAAGTCTAAAAAAAAGATTGTCAGCTGTTCCTATGTTTTTTTCTATGCATAGACCGCAGAGAAAAATATTCTACTGAGGTTTCATAAGCAAGAAAACTGAACTACATGATTTTGATTTTGCATACATTTTCCAGATCCTCAGATTAAAAAATATCTGACAGGTATTCTGCTATGTTATTTGCTGAGTGCTTTTAAATGAGGCTAGGATTGTGCACAGTGGAACTGAGAACTTGAACACAGGACAGAATGAAATTAGTTTTATCCTGAGGCTCTCTTGCAGGCTATAAAAGAAAGCCATGTCTCATTATAGCTTTACAGCAAAGTAAACTTCATTGTCTTCATGTCTTCCTGCAAGTTCTTACACCTGTAAAGGCCAAGGTAGCTGATAGGGCCTTAGTGGATCAGCTGTATCTGACCAAATTAAAATAGAGACACTTTGGCAAGCCTGGTGTTGTGATTACAAGCCAATGATACCCTGGTTTAGGGCAAGCACAGCTCCAGCCTCTTCATTCTGTTGGTGGGCAGCAGGGACCAAGCCTGTCAAGCCCAGCAGCTGGGGTGGATGGGCTGAAACCTCGCTCCGTGTGCAGAGCACCCGTGGGAAACCTTGCAGTCCCCTTATCTGTTTCCCACCAGAGGATCAAAGCCCTTCGAATAAAACAAAAGCCCCAGATTAAACCCCCTTCCCTTGGAAGGTCGCCAGCCCCTGTTCTGCTCCCCATTCCTCTTTTACCTTCAGGCTGGCCTTTTTGCATCTGTTCTTCGTTGAGCCCCTCTCTCCCAGCCATGCACGCAGCTGGTGAGGCTTAGCAACCATCTGGGTCAAACGTGACCCACCGCTTCCCCTGCCCGCTCCACGGCGCCCCGCACCACGTCCACATCCCTCTGCTGGCTTCGCTCCCCCTGCGTGGGGCAGGATGGTCACCATGTGCTCTCACCATCCTGCCCTCCTGCCTCTCGCTGGGTACCCCTCGGGTACCCGCCTATCAACTCTACCTAAACACAGATTGAACACGGCAGGCGCCAGAGCTTTTGGTAATTGCACCCCAAGGCTATGAAATTCTCTGACAGCAAATCACCCTGCCAAACGCAGGCTGCAACATTTCTCCCTGCTGAAGCATGTCAGGCAGCGTAGTCGGCGTTTGTGCCCTTTGGATCCGACAGCACTGTCTCAGCCCAGGAGGGGGAAAGCTGTTTTATGAAGACGTCTGCTTCCTTTTCATCTGCCAGCAAATACAAGGATTGGGATTCTTCGCCCTTCCCTCCATCCACTATCAGCTCTTTCTTGGATCATGTTTTTACTCAGCATTCACTGCAACTCAGGTGTTACTGGCAACTATTTCCCATGTCTGGTCTAGCAAGGTTTCAAATAGAGCAAAACTTTATTGCTGAATGTTATAGACTTGTTTATATTCACATGGGAGAAAAAAGGAGAGTAAGAGACACATCCATGGAGTTCTGGCTCCTGGTGACTGGCTCCCAAGTGAAGACAAGTCTTTCTGATCAACCCTCAGCTGATATGTTTTATTAACTCTATTTTATCATTGTTGATCATGTTTCTTTGCCTCTGGGTCCGGTAAGGATCAGAGCCAACATACCATCTTTGTGAAGAATGAATGCTATTCCTCTAGTGTGGCCCAAAGTGTCAGCAATGGATTTGTGTATATTTTCTGGAACATTTTCTGTGCTGCCGGTTGAGGTGAGCGCTCTCAGGTCAGCAGAGTTTCATCGTCAGACTGGATCTCCTGGTATTTCTTCCCTGTTAGAAACTGTCTGGACATCCAGGAGGAAAAGATACTGGAAGAGGACTGGTGAGGAGAGGGGAACAGCAAGGTGAGCTGAGGACCTGGAAAGAACATGGGGATGTAGCTGTGAACACAGAGCTTTTGGTGTCTGCTCTGGGGATAGTGTCCGAGGGACTGAAAAATGAAATGCCTTTAACAATGGCTGGAGTAGGGACTGTCATCTTCAAGGCCTCTTGTTTTTTTGAGGACACGCACAGTATTTCAGACAATGACAGCATTACTAGGGCCTCAAGATGAAACCAGAAGGATATGACAGTGACGTCTGTCCAACATTTCCAATATACCAGCTGGACACTGGGCTGTGCTCTAAATATTTTCTCAGCATTTGTCGGGAAACATGTCTGTGTCTCCAGCTTCAACATGAATTCACTGAAGCTGTATGAGGAGCATGTTGTTAACATACTTTTGTGGACAATTCCTGTATTTTCTCCATTTTTTGGTTCCTTTCTATTCCTGGTCACCTAAGAAAGCAGCAACTGCTCCTTTTGTGATCATGTGTGAGTTTGTGCTCAGGGCATGTCCTGTCTCATTGAGTACAGCTCTGCAGCCCCAGGTGAGATTCACCTCCAGGATGGGCTGATCTCCAGCTGTGGCAAGTCAATGAGGGTATTTCGGTTTGTCTCAGGGTTTTCTGCCAGCCTTTTGATGCACACAGAGGGGAGGGAAACCTGGGTGAAGCAGGTAACTGTAGAAAGTGCCACGGTGGCCTCTGTATTAGCGTGGAGATAAAACAGACACAGATTCCCATTCAGAAACATCATACAGGGAGTGGAGATTCATTTGCCAGCCTTAGGAGGTTAAAGAGAACTAAACCAACAGAGCAGATATTCGGATTTTTGGCAGTAGGCAGCCCAGGGATTCTGGACTTCAAAGAGATGGGTAAGCTGGCAAAGTCTCTATGGTTTTAATTTTTCCTCACTGTTTGCGCAGTTAGAAATTAATTTCCATACTATAGCTTTTCCACCTAGGAACTAGAAAGATTACTCACTTGTCTCAGAGATGCGTTCATGAAGACGAAGAGGGATTTGGGGCTCATATATGACCTAGATGTGAGGGGTTTTATATGACCTAAGGCTGAGTGATGCACAAAATAAAACTGGCCTTACTATATGCTCCCATTTGAAATATTGGCGTCAGAACTATGATGTTTTGGAACCAAGTTTGTTTTTTCCCTCCTTGTTTTCTCGCCATGGTGACTGAGGGGCTGTAACGCTGCCATGGTCCTGGCTTACCCCTGAGTGAAAGGAGTTTAGTTGTTCTGTAGCCTCGCATCGGAGAATGCAACACGCTCAGTGCACAGGCATCAAAGGTTTGGTGTCAAGGTAAGAGCCAAGTGGTTTGCTTTGATTTGTTTTGCTTTGCTGTGGTCTGGTCTGACTTTCATAGGGAGAAATGGATTTGTGGAAGAAGCTATGTCTCTTAATGTTTTTGGCGAATAACTAGCATTCAAGTGGCTGCCTACACTGGAAACAGTATCTGGGAGTACTTTCCCTTCCACATAGCTGTCCAAGCTGTGTCTTGACCCCATACTGGGGCAAGGACAGGCACGTTCTTCCCTTTCCCCTGCTCCAATGCATTTTAACTACCACACCAAATGAAGTCACACACGTCCTTCAAACGGGAGCCACAGCACAGGCTGACCGGGGGCCAGCCGAGACTGAGACAGCAGGACTCAGGTGCATGTGGCAGCAGCCCATGTTGAAAGATGTATCTTGATGAAAGGGGATTTCACAGCGAGTACAAAAAAGAGTTAAGCCCTTGAGAAGACCCTGCTCTCACTGAAATCCCAGGCACTAATATCTTGGTGTGTGTTCAGGCAGGCAGAGATTTCTGGTTTTCCACCTTAGTACAAGTGTACACTAAAGACATCTTTTTTAATGACTGGAAAACTTGGGAAGAAAATTTTGCCCGACAAGCTGTCCCACGTGGCCACTGTGCAGCCACAGAGCTGCGCAATGGGAGCAGGCGGCTTGCTCACACTTTATTCCTGGGACCTCTTCCATAATCCTTCGAGAAAACATTCACTGCAAAAAGGCCCCTCCCTCATGCAAACTCTAAGGTATTGCAGTAACAGTAATCTATTATGTAGATTTTATGGATCACTTATACAAATTACAGTGAAACCTCAGTCCTGACTGTGGTTTAAAATAGACACAGGAATAACAATACAGCAGTAACAGCAATAAAAACAACAGCAGCAATAATAATAATGAATTGATAAAAGAATATGTCCATTAAGGTTCCTCCTCTCTGCAAGTACTTGATAGTAAAAAGGTATTTTTAGCCTGAAAATTACTTAATATAATATTGTCTTTATTCTTTATGGCTTCAGAAATATCAGTAAGGTTTACAGAGTCCTACTATATTTTAAGACACAGAAAAATCACATTTTCTTCTGAGCCATCAGGTTGCTTTTATATGAAAACAGGTAGTTAGATTTGTGTTTTTCATTTTGTTGAAGATTCTGTACATTAACACATCATCCTGCAGAGGAAAATGTCTCTTTTTAATAATGCAGTGTATTAGAGGTCTCTTAGGAGGACATTCTTGGCACAGAAGTTTCACTGGCAATGTAAGCAACCTATGGAAGTACATATCCATATTGTGGTGACTGTAGTTAGGACTGTCCTTTTTCTGGACAAGCTGAATCTTCTGGAGAGTTGTGCCTAACTGATCCATGCTCAGAACAAAACACCAAATCTTGTTTATTCAACTTCTTTAGCCAGTAATGCTAAAAGACTTAATGATTTAATGTGCAAAGTGTTCTTCCTGTATCATCTCTAAAACAGCAGCTATCTGTCTGTCTTCTGCCTTTCTCAGTGAAGCCTTTCTAAAAATTTTATTCAGTTTACACCAGGCCCATTTCTTCTCTGCTTTCTGACTGAGGCTGTTTTCTGAAAAGGCAGGCAAATCCTCACGGGACAAATGGCAGCATTCTGAGAATAGCTGTGAGCAAACGCCCTCCAAATCCAAGCAACTGGACCTTTCAGAGGACTTGAAAAATGCAATGCCTCTGCCACTCCCAAATGTTATCACCTTTTTCATGCTCAGGGGCCATGTGTGGCAATAGGCACACAAGGACGGTTTCCTGCCTCCCTCCAAACATAAATATTCCATAAATTTCTCTCAAAGATTATTCACTTTTTCCAGTTCCCAGAAATGTTTTAGAATAATTTTTAATTGGAACTAAAATAAGAATAAAAAAAATACCATTTCCACCCAAAGATGTAAAAAAATGGAGATATCACTGACTGCATGCTTACATTTCCTTTTCCTCTGATTCTTTTGTAATATTAGCTGGGTATTTATTAGCTCAGCGAAGATATCCAAGTGCTCTGAAATCGCTCCTAAATTTTTTAAAGATCTTTCCTCCCATTCAAAGAACTGACATGTTTGAGTTGTCACGGAGCAAAGATGGATGGGTTCATTAGGAAGAGCCAACAAGTACATGGATGGGGGGAGGTCAGGTTAAAAAGAGTGGATGCCTTCACTTAGAGGCAAGAGCCTGAAGCTTGGCAAACCAATACTGGAGACAATGTAAACCTCTAAAACAAGAGCACGTGTTAGGGGTAGAGGTAGCCACAATAACATGGTTGCCATGGCATGTAGGGCAAAGTGTACTGGTAGTTGCTGATGGCATGTCTGCAGCTCCCCTGCCTTTTGTTGTTTGATGTGTGCTTTCCTATAGTTAAAGCACAATAGAGAGACTTGGTTGAAGTATCAGACTTGATTAATAACCCCTTTTCTCTGCAAAACTATTGTTAGCCACATGCACTAACTAAACTTTATTATGGTTCAATGCTGCAGAAGGATGTAATCCTTCCTAACTACAGCTGCAGGTAGGTGAACTGAGGAAGCAATGCATAGTGAGAGGCAATACCAGCACTGGAGCCAATTCTGGAAATCACAAGCTTGTGATTCATACAGTCAGATTCAGGTCCCTCATAGTAAGTAAGATTCATGTTACTTAACTGTAAGTGTCTGAGGTATAGTTGTTTACTCCTCAGCTAATTTTCTTTTATGTGGGTGAAGAGAAACAGGCTTTTCAAGGGCTTGACCCTAATTTAGGTTCTTACCTTAGGCTGAGATGAATTGGTCCCTGATCTATGCTCCTTGGGAGCTCATGTTTCTAAAAAAGACTGAGTTTATCAGATTAACTCTGTACCTGGTCACAGCCCCTCCATCTGCACACATGGAAAAACCTAGGCCAGGCCATGTCCCCAGATGCTGACAGGCGATTGCCTGTATCCTTTGTCAGCAGGGTCCTTGGCATGGTTTTGGTTTGTCCCAGCTTGCAACTTCCTGGACTGAACCCAGGCACAGTTCTGGGACTGGCATAGGCAAGGGGATGTTGTCACTGGGAGGACTGAAATGGTGATAAGAGAGGCTTAGTGAAACAAAGAGAGTGTACCTGCACGGACATGGGCATACCAGGCCACTTGGACTCAGGGCCCATGTATACTTTTGGACAATTTCACTTACGGGCCTACAACTGGATTATATGTGCTTAGATTTCTTGAAAACTTGGATAAAATTGTAGCAGCCCTCCATCTGGTTGGGTTTGACATGCTGAATTCTACTTCCCTGGGGCGGGGGGGTTGGTGTGTGGTTCAGCCCATGCTACGTGCTTGTCCAAGAAAAATGGTGACCCACCATCCTTTCCTTAACTCCCCATCACCTGAGTGATGTGGAGTGAAGATGATGCCAAGTGGCATCCCATGGCTCTGCTGAATGTTTGTGCCACACAGATGCAGCATCACAGTGGATCCAACCATTGCCCTTCCTTGGTCAGTCTCTAGCCCTGGCTTTGACATGGCAAAAGTTCAGTGCCTTCAACAGATGGCATTAAATCCTTGAAAGAGGCAAATGGGCGCTGTCTGCTTCCATAAGTCTCATTTGTACTTGTCTCTCAGGATCAGCCATCAGCTTCAGTTCTGAAGGATGACAGTATACTTTACAAATGCTGCAGTGCTGTTATTTTGGACTGCTCTGGCTGTTCCTGCTCTTTAAGTACATTGGATCCTCTCAGGACTCCTGGCCTCCGTAAATTCCCAGGGCAGTCTTTTCAAAGACGTGCAAAGAAGCACATTTAAATTTCTCACCTGCTGTTTTCCTTGACCTCTTATCCTTGCATCATGAAGCAGTAGGAATAGAAGTTCTTGCACTGTGTTATTCATTATGTTTTACTTCTTTTATCCAGTGCTGGGACACCATTTTGGGGTCAACAAGAGCTGCGAACCATGATTTGCTGCTGCCTTTTGTATTGCCAGTGAGGGGTTGTAGGCCAAGTCATAAGCTAATGGCCTACTGTGCTTCGTGATCAGCTTGACCAAATTCCCACATCTAAATCATTAACTGTAGTTTCTTGTATCACTTCTAGAATCAGTTTTAAAACGTATGCAATGCCTACTACTTTCCAGTCCTCCAGAAAAGTGTCTGCTGTTTGTGATAAATGTGGTCAGCAACTCAGCTACTTCACGCATCAACATCTATAGAAAGGGCTTAAAGGGTAAATCACCTGGACCTGGTGGTGTAGAGCATGTAAGTACTGAGTTTATTCCAGCATCTCTTCTTCTGTCTTCTCTTTCTTCAGGACTACCTCATCATGGTTATCAGGGAGGAGAGGCAGGGAGTCACTCACTCTTCTGGTGGTTAAAATTGAGGCAGACACCCATCCCGACTCTCATTAATCTCCCCCTTTTAATTACTTGCTCCTTCCTAGCCACTAGATTCACAGATTCTTGCTTCTTGCTTCACTTACACTTAATTCATCTCCTAGTGATGTTACTCTTTGCTCTTAAAAGATGTTTGTTCTTTGAACACCACGTTGGATCTCACACTCTAATTAAAACTTCTGTTTGCTGGCTTTATTGGAATTAGATTTGCACATTTTCAAGGATTTTTGTTGGGCTTGTGTTGCAACTACAACCCTCATGTGGAAAGCACTTTGTGCCCTCCAGGATAAAAATTGCTGTGTAAAATGAAGTGTGGTATGTAAAGATTTCAATTAAATAATCTGCCTAAGGTTTGGTGTTACAAGAATATTCTCCTCTAAACATTTTAAAGTCTTTTTTTTCCTTGCTTTTGTACTTGCATTAATGGTGCGTTCTTAATGACGATAGGAGTCACTAAGGACACAAATCCGGTATTCCCTTCCCAAGCTATATATACTTTTAACAACTCCCATGATAAAGCAAGAGATTTCTCATTCATTACTCTGCAGCACATGATTTGCACTGCCATGATGTAGCTAATTAGCTGTTGACGTAGTCAGAGTTCACATCTGCAGCTTTATTACCAGAATGAAAGCCACATGAATCTTCATTTTTTGGTGTCTTTTGTTGTTTTTCTTCTAATATAAGACCTTTGGACCTTCCAGATTTTCTTTTTTATCATATTTTTGCACAGCTCTATGTGAGCAATTACTGCCTGATGTCTGGAAAGTTCAAATGTATACCACCTGCCATAGCATCCATTAGTCATCACCGTTTCTCTGTCACAAGTTCATTGGTGCTAAGTGACTATAGCCAAAGTAAATAAAAAATGTAACTGGAGAATTAGAACACACTGTAGTATTTGTTGGTTTCATCTTTTTTGGAGATTACTGTGTCAGCAGTCATGCCAAGTTAAGGCATTTTGTTCTTTTCTTTTTTTTTTTTTGTTTTGTTGGCTTATCAGTCCCAATGTTATGAAGGACTTTAACACAAATATTTGCATTTCAGCTAGTTATGGCTCTTTTCAATTGTTTTCAAGCTAGTGCACACAATGAACTGCTTGGCAGAAAGACTATACAATAAGTTCATTTCAAATAAGTGCTTTACCCTTGTAGGTTTGAGAGAATAGTGCTCCTTGCTGACTTATCTGTGCCAGAAGACCACGTAAAAAGCTGTATCATGACCCATTCCTCATAGATTCTGTCCTGTGAGATTATTCCAGATATGAGGCTTGAGCTTATGCTAACTCAAGATAGAAGGAAAATGTGTGTCATCCTGAAGTTGATGGCAAAGTTCCTGTTGATGTCAAGAGGGCCAGGATTTCACCCACAGAGATTTGGCATCGGCTTCACTGGGGAAGCGTCAACATGGACTGCTCCGATAACATTCTTATTTTGTCAATGCCAAAGCATCCACCCACACTATGTCCAAACAGAAGAAAAACCCAGATGGTATCACATCACATTGCCATCCAGATCCATTTCAAAAGAGTTTTAGAGCCAAATCTGATCAATATATTTAAAATGTTTGACTCTAAATTTTCTGTAACGCTCCAGCAGGCAGTTCCTAGGATAGATGCCACAGTTAACAGGATATGCATAACAATTACCCTCAGCTGAAGCAACTGGCCAAGGGCTCGGCAGGATCCCTCCCTCCCTCCTCCCCTCCCTCCAGGTTTGGGTGACAGACATCACAAATAAGCAGAATAGGAGAGACTAGTGTCTGAATCTGAGAAGAAAAGCTTTTCCCTCTTCCCTCCATCACCCCACACGATTCAAGAGTGTATCCTACCAGTGTCCGTTTTTGTGAACAGGAGAAAGTCGTCTCCTTAGGAAGCCAGGGTCTGCCCAAGCCTCTCCCTGGGCAGATGCAGAAAGAAAAGCTTAGGGAAGTCACTATCTGGCAATAAGCAGCTTTGCATCCTTCAGCTCCTTCAAACAAGGCCTAAAAGTAGACCCGGGGGATTTTAATCAGAAGCTAAAGCTGAGAAATTCTGGGGCTGCAGAGACACGGGTTTGGCTTTCTCACACTGTCCTTATTGTCTCTGGGGGAAAATGGATATTGACGTGAGTAGAAGGATAAGTCTGGAGAGCTTTTAGACCAGTGTTGGTTTTGCTTTGTTACTTAATGAAAGCTAAACAGCAATTACAATTAGATTAAAATTGATTGGAGTTGAACGTGGGATTCTAAAACATACAAATGAACAGCTTTTCCCTTAAAATCTGTAATCCCTAATGAAAATCTAGCTGTATCTTTTTTTTCAATCTCATATAATTTTATAACAAAACAGAAGAAAATGCAGACGTCGTCTTGGAGCTTCATTTTAAACTTGTATAAATGACCATATTGAATTTAATGGACCAGATCCTGCTTTAACTGAATCTGGGACAACTCCAAAGCAATTCCATTTATTCTGATAGATTTCTTCAAAAGAGGAGCAGAGCCTGGCCTTCCAGCACCAGTGTTTAAACTGTTTGCAGTCAAAGCAAATTCAAGCTCTACTAAAAACTATGGTGCTATTGGAAATTTTCCCTATCTTTTATTGTCTGTGTGCAAAATAGATCACCATGTTCCCAACAGTTAATAATTTTTGTTTTGTAAGAATGCTCTGCACGTAATTAAATTCTGTAATCACTTTCTGAAAGTAAACCATAGTATTTACTGTTAAGACTTGGTGTGCGCTACGGATGTTCATGTTTATATGTTAAATGTATTATAGCCATGTTGCTTTTAATACTCCTAGAGCCACCCTCAGCATCTTTTTGTAGCATTCATGGCCAGGGGAGGTGGAGACTCCCCTGTTGGCTAAAGTAATGCATCTTCCATCGTTGGATCCTGGTCAAATGCCACGTAGCCTTGTGATGAATATGTTAGCTGCATATTTAGAATGTAGAAAATTCCCCTTCTGCTGAGCTACAAGCTCTTGTTGACATTAATATTTTCCATCTTTTGCTGTTGATTATGATTCACCATTTTTCTGTAACAAAAATGAGACAAAAAAACGCTCAGACATATCATGACATATTTAACACAACCAAATTATTGTAAATAGAAAGATAGGTCTGACATTTTATCACATTATGGAAACACAGGAGCCCTGTTATACACAAGAGAGGCATTTCACTTACAGCTTGAAGTAAGATTTTCAGAAACAACAACGATTTTTCCATATTTCATCTCTCAGGTTTTTGCTAATGAGCAAAAACACTTCAAAATCTCGCTCCTGTAAAATCAAACATTGGACACTAAAGAAGTGAGGGAACCAAAATCATTATTGCAGATATCTGGCCTAATTTCTTGTAGGCTGGCTTTTGCCCTTTTTTATTAGCAACATACACTCAGATCTTCAGCTGAGCATGCAGTATCATGTAATTTTTACCAGTACCCCCACTTACCACCAGAGCCTAACCTGACCTTGCTTTACAGCTCTCTGCAGACACTCCATAGATTGAAGTGCGACCCACATAAACTTGTGCTCCATATCGATCATGCAGATACTCTTTTTTTGTTCCTGAGGACTTAGGAAATTTTTATTACCTTGTAAAATATTTAGTCTCAAACTGCTCATGGCCTGACTTGGTTCTTATTTTGGTGGGGAGGAGTCTCAATATTGGGACACTAGGTTATTTTAGAATAAACTTGCTCAGCATTGTGTGTTGTTTCTTGCTTTGCTGAAATATAGAAAAACACTTACTATGGTTTAAAGCTCTGAAGAGACATTTTCCCATAATAGTGGTTTTTCCATATTTTGGAAACAAGCTATCAGAAATATCCCTTTCTCAATTTTTAATTTTTGATCTCTTGGGGTCAGAGTCATATCACCTACCTTCAGGTGCACACATGCACACTCGAAATAGTTGTCTGGAGTCCCTGTTTAATCTGAAAAGAGAAATGGCTACATCAAGACCATTATTCAATTGACCACCTGGCCTCAGCATGTCTGTTCCTCTTTGACTGTGGAGGGAACTTTGAAGGACCAGCACAGAGGTGTATATCTGCATTATACCCTTGCAGTATGGTGACATAGCTCTCACTAGTGAGACCTCACTAGTGACCTTCCCTTCACTTTTACCCTTGTAGGTCTTTTGCATCCACAGTTTTTACTGGATAGCAATCCACACATTGGTGGCCAGATCTGGCCTTGATTATGGCTTCAATATTAAGTTTAACAGGTCAGGAATATCTGCATGGACATCTGTGCTGTTAATGGATATCACACACCCTGGCCCATCTTTGGCCCTACCATATCTCAGGAAACAGCACAGACCACGGATTCTTGCCAACAGGTGGAGTGGATGGGACCTTCTGGTTTAGGAGAGGAAGAGATTGTAGTCATATGAATACTAAGGGTGTCATCCTCTTTGTGCCGATGGCCATGTCTTCCTGCCCTATTTTATTTGCTAGCATAGATGTAGCCCATGTGTCCCATCCTGTAAGTGTAAGTATAGTTGTTTGGTTCAACAGCAGCTCTTTTCTAACACAGTGTTTTATCCATTACATTTCAGCTGGCTAAATACTTCTTTTCCTAATGTGGCTTTTTGTTTTCATATGTAAAATGTTTTGGATTAGGTATATATTTGCTGACATCTCTGTAGGAGGTGGTAAATTGTTGACATTAAAAATCAAGACAATTATTTTTGCTTATGGAACACCGTCTAATGTCTGTTGCAGCAGAGCAGCAATATTTTTCCGTAGGAGTATTGTCACTTTTGATAAGCACTCTAGTGGTTTATTTTTCAGTATGACATCTGTCTCTTTTCTTTCTTCCATTGAGTTTACATAACATATGCACAAGATGATTAATCTATATTCTGTGTTTTGAGGGAAAGCAAGTGTTTGGCTATTCTTTTTCTTACTTGTTCTTTACCTCTACTTTTCTGAAAATTTCCTCATTGATAAAAGGGAGTTCTTTAGCATCTCACTTTTTATTGGTTCCTATTTACCCTTTTTTTCCATGTCTTCTGATATAATTCAGGAATGGAAAAGCAGATTGAAAAACCATAAGTAGATTTGCTGTCTATCAGCATTTTAAAACCCTAGATCTGGACCATCAAATAGTTTTTCCAAAAATCTCAGAAGCTCCCTTCCAGGCCCTTGAAGATGAACAGAGAGTCGGAAATCCTTGGAATGAATGACAGAGGGTCAGAGAAATACTGAGCTGAAGCCAAATCCTTGTCAAACTATGTGGGTCTATGCTAGATCTGGGTCATATTAACAATGCTTGACAAGATAGACATGCTCTGAATAGTTAATTTCTCAGCTATTTTAGTCCATCAAACCAGTCACTGCCTTGAGCACAGGATCCAGTGTTAGTACTTCACATTTGATCCCTCAATTCCCATAAGGATAGTCTCAAGCTCTCAGTAATGTGTCTCAGTACAAATCCTGTGCTGTAATTGCAGGCTCTCATTTCTTGGTACACATCTTGACCTGCAGGGTAGCTGGGCATCCTCCACACTTCTCTCTCTGACTGTTTGTTAGAACAATTTAATAAAATGCTGCAAGCACTACCTGGATATACAATTTAAGTAGGTCAACTTCTCTGAAAAAGCTGAGTTCTCTAGTGGTTGGAAGCAATAATCACTATTCATGAGCCTTGCAGTATCACTCAAAGGCCTTGTTTAGATCAGACAGATCTATTGTGCCAGCTACTCTACAAAGACATAAAGAGCACCTCTCCCAAAGACTTTACAACCAGAATTTAGAGTAGGCAAAGTAATGGAAGGAGCAGAGGAAAGACAGGGAAAAAGCAATAGTGAGCAGCTTGAGACACCACTTAACAGAATATTTTAGATGTATTGCCTTTATTCATTTTTTGTCATGCAATGTGTGAAGCCAATTTGTGCTGGTACAATCTGCCTTTTGTAGAGTGCAGTACCTGCAAAACAGGCATTATTGTCTGTGATTTCTTGATCTAGGGGGGTACTGGTCTTTCCTGATGGTGGTTTATGACTCTCTACCCTTTAGGCATGGCAGCTAATCTCCTTTCCAGGTGGGGCAGGGATCCAAAGCTCTTTCCCTCATGAGGAAAGGGCAGAGAGTAGGGGGAAATCTGTCAGTGGCTTATTTCTTCCTATGTGCCTGACCTGTTGGAACAGGAAGATGATAAAGACTTCTGGAAGTCTCTGTCCTAATTCCTCCTAATTCTTCTGCACAGTCCATAAAGCCTAGATGCATGAAAACTCCAAAATACTTTAATATATGACCTACTCCTTAATAATTAGTACTGTCTTCAATTGACAATGATGAGTACCGTGGTGATGACAGTGAATGTGAAACATTGCTTGAGTTGCAAACAATGCTTCTCAAAAACAAATAGCCATATAAGTAGCTCATGTATTAAAGAAGCTGTGAAAAATGGGAAACAATGCAGAGAATAGTGACAACAACTTTTGAGGAATAGATAAATGCCTTATAATGAGAAATGCAAGGACATCCGTTTGCTCATTGCATATGACACCAAGAGGCAACCTACATTCTAATATGACAAGAAAATATTCAAGTTATTATTATTTTTCTTAACCTGTCAGAGAAAGAAGTGATGAAAACCAATGTAAGGTTGTTAACGCCACTCAAACTCAAGTTAGGAGTAAAACATGAATTTTCAGCATCGAAGATGATTAAATGCTAGAACAACCTAACGTAGAACATCTGCCTTTGGGTGTTTTGGTCTAAAGCAAGCCTCAGTAAGACTGTGTGGTGGACTTCACATGGGAGGGGAAGCGGGGGACAATCCATGCCTTGTTCAGCAGCTTTAGCCACATCATCTACTAAGTTCTCTCCAACCTCATAGTCTAAGGCTCTGGTAAGGTTTTCTGCCACGGAAAAGAGAAGAGTTGGGTTTGAGAGGAAGGAGTCCAATCTGTACTGAAAGTGTTCTCAAGTGCCTGTGGCATTCACGGCAATGTTATGTACCATGTGTCCTCTTCATCCTCAGTGGGGCAAAGGGATCAGGAAGGAACAGGACGGCAAGTTCTTTTGTGTGGGTCATAGCTGTGCTATCAGAGCAGGTATAATTTCAGTGGTTTTACTCTTGATTTACAAGAGGGTGAGGACCTATACTTACTGAATGTTTTCTTATGTGTATGAAAACTGTCATCTATACAGCAGATATTTTGGGGGTGTATAACACATCTGATCCTATTCTGCGTTATACCAGTCTAAAACTGGAGTACTGAGGAGTAATTCCAGATTTCTATTTTGAAAAGCATGGTTGTCTTTCTGCATTTTCAGTCCCAAGCCCATGCAAAGCAACAAGTACAAGAGCTGCAGCCTGATTGCTGAACACCTCCCCCCCCCAAAAAAAAAAAAAAAGCCAGAATCATTGCCAAAAGCAATTTTACAGTATATTTTTGATGCATTGTACAATGGACCCTCTGCCAATAATACCCAGCATACGAGGAAAGTGATATAAATGTCTGGTAACAGCTATAAAGATGAAGCACAATGCAATAAAGACCAGAACTGTGCTGAACAAGCCAGCTGAGAACAGCCCACACAGGAAGCAAGAGAGAGGTCATCGCTTGTCATTCATGAAATTATGCTCTAAATCAGAGACAGAGGGTGGCAGAGGAGTCCAGTGCGAGGTGTTTGCAAGTGCACTGAGGGGCAGTATCTTAAAGTTCTGAGAGATAAAATTGATAAAGAAGTGGTGTTTTGAGGCAAAGGAAAGCATTTAGAGTTTCTGCAAAATCAGCAATTGAATTGAGTTGTGGCTGGTAGGGAGGGGATGAATATTGCCTTGATTTAAGAATTTCTCTAGTGTTTGTTTTCTTACTGGTATTCCCACAAAATAATGAAATTAAACAGTTCAGCTTTCTTAGCAGATGAAAGGTGAATCATGTTCTTTCCCTCTGTATAGATGGATGCTCTCCACTAGGACCTGTATCAATTTGGAGCACTTACTGCTGAAGTTCTTCTCTTCAGAGCATCTTACATTCAGGTGATGAAGCCCTGCAGCACAACTATGAGGCACGTGAGAAAATAATGTTACCCACATTTCTCTGACAGTGGGTGAGACAGATAAAGGTAAAGGCTTTATCATGGTCACGAAGTCATTTAAAAAACAATGGGACCGGGACATCAGAGCTCCCTGTTCTGAACCCTAAAAGAAAAGCTGATGAATATGGCCTAGAAGGTCCTCCTACAGGTTGGGGGCAAAACCATACAATGAACTGTGGACAGTATGGTTCACATCAGGAAGGATGATCAGGGCTCTGCAGTGAACCATCTCAGGATCTGTTCAAAGGTTTCACTGATTACCTGTATAATGGACTATAAAACAGGACAGTCACATTTTGCAGACGAGCTGAGAAGGTCTGCAAAGTTTTTGGAAGAGAAGACTAACATTCAAAAAATCTTGATAAATGGGTTCAAAGAGATAAAATAAATAGAAGGGGTGGATTGCAATAAGGACAAGCCTCACTCAAGCCATAAAAGGGGCAAATCCCAGAACAGCAGGCAGCTGTTTTTACAGAGGGATCTGAGAGTCCTAGAGAAATGAAGCTGAAGCTGAATTAAGAACAGGATGGCTATTGCAAAGAAGCAATTACGACCCTAGGAGCTCCAAAGTGGAGAGTGGCCTGGAAGGCAGATGGAAAGGACGTACAACTGGAACCTAGTTTGTGTCCACATTTCAGTTTCATTCAAAATGATAATTATTCTTAGCATAGAGAAACCACTTACATTTCTCAGGTGATGGGGATGAAAGCACAGCCAGGATCATGTTCAGGAAAGATTAGTTTACTTGGGCCTACTGTGGGCGAAGCATGGGAGAGGGTTGGATCTGCTGGCAAGAGGAAGAGCAGCCCTCAAGGCTGAAATACCCACCTGCGCTGCATCCTACCTTGTCATGCTAGCCCCTGGGTTTATTTTTTTTTTTCTGCTTAAAAAGGCTCTGTTTGTTAATTTTTCATTCCTGTAAAAAAAGATAGTTTCCCTGAAAGGACCTTCCCTGGAATTGAGTACTGCAAGGAATTAGATTCAATATACTTTTACTGAGTGTTTTAAATCTTTCTGTATACTAAAACCCAAGTCTGCAGTTGTTCTACATTGCAGAAAGTGCATAGAACTGCACGCATTTTTTTTTCACTGACTCTCTTCTCTGACATGCTGCCATAATGGAGGAAACCTTTGAAACATCATGTTAAAAGTTTCTTCCAAATTGTATGTAATCAGGATCTCAGCCTACATCTGCCACAAGTTCCAGTAAGGTTTTAACCTCTGGGCTGAGCCTCTGTTATTTAAAGCATGACAGTTGTTCTCAAAGACTTCAGCTGAATCTACTGCAGTGCGGTGTAATTGAAGCCCCTGTTTGGGAGAGGGGTGGACTGATTTTTGCTCGCTGGCACACAGCTAGGATCATGGTTCTCTTCCAAAAGCTACTGTAAACCCACTTGAAAAATGGTCATGTATTGCCTGAGGTACTCACATTCCTTGTGGTTATTTCTGACACATGTATGGTACAGTCACTGAAAATGTGAGAAGCATGTGGTAGAACGGGCAAAACCTTGCTTTTCAAGACTGTCATCGGACTTTCTGCCCACAACCAAATGAAGAAGAATATGCCATATTAGAATTAGCAACAAGGAATTCAAGTTTTTTTTATGGCTTTTCTCTACGCTTAAAACAGGCTGCAGCCTAAGGTGGTATAGGCAAGACACAGGGTCAAGTATTGATTCACAAGACATAAAAAGTAGGTTTGTTTTCCTCCATTTTATCAGTGCTAAAACTTGAGACAAACCTGTTTATGAGGATATGATGGTGGCAGGAGGCCCGGTTCTGGTATTCAGCTAAGGAGAGCAGACTTCTGCCCATATCTTGAACACCCCATATGCGAATTGTCGAAAACATACTTTGAGGGGAAACAATTCCCCGGCTTTCACACTTCCTGGCTTCACTGGATGGAGAAAATTGCTGGAGATGCCAACTCCAGCCTGGCAAAGTTAACCAACTTTGCATCGGAGTGACAAAATCTGACAGCATGAATTTTCAGAAGCATGGGGTTATATACGGGAAAGCCTAGGAGAAGTTCTTATTTTCCAAAAATGAATTTCTGAAGCTTGTTTAGTAATAATTCTTTTCAACAATGATGTGATGGATTCTGCCTTCAGAAGCTTCTGTTCATCGCTTTTAGGATTCATCTCAGGCTACTGACGCATTTGTTAAGTCAAATGAAGTCAGAATATTGGGATCTGAAAGAGTAACACAAAGCTATCAGTTTGTTGTCAGGAAGCTAAAGCTGATATCAAAGGGCTTTAAAAAAGAGCTCAGTTATCTCGAATTTGGGACCAAAAGCAGACTTTGGGTATCTGGATGGATTGGTGACTGGAATACGGCACCTTACAATCTAAAGAAAGCATCTTGAAGACAACAGATGAAAATGATAGTGAAATAGCTACATACAAGCTATTATATGACCAAGCTTGCTGGTTAGTTAATGCAATTTGTACTTCTATAACAGCCATTTTCAGAAATGCAGAAAGTGCAAAAGCAGAGATGTTATGCCATGTAATTTAGTGTAAGACTTCTGCAAAGCTGGAAAAGTTTTCTCAAGGGAACTCCTAGAATTCTGCAGCACAAATCATATCAGGTACAGTCTGAGCTCATTTGCTTCAATAGAAAAATGAGCGTGGAATTTCTCTCAGGTTGTTTAAATAGCACACTCAAAGATTAATTTTGTAACACAGAGAAGATTCTTTCTGATAATTGCTCTTTTTGATAACTGATTAATAATTTTATAAATGTATACATTTTGCTAGCTGCTAAGCTTATCATAAAATATGAAGTACTGTTTTAGCAACAGTTTCCTGCTTCCTGCAGATTGTTGTAAAGTAACATATTTAGTATTCTCTAAGGCCTAGTCAGAAACTAATGTTCCTCTACACACAAATCTTTGCACTAATGTTATCTGGAGAACCTTATTATAATAAAAAACCTGAATTCTCCAATATTGAACAAAAATATAATTCTATGTCTCTGGAATTGGATAAACCACCTTTGATAACTTTCTGACTCTGCAAAGGAGCCCTGTACTGCTTGAGATGTCTGTAGGGAACATAGGTTTACTAAGAGGCAGAGTCCAAGCCTGCAAGACTTTGGAAGTAAGGTTGTGCTTGACGAACACTTTAAGCCAGCGTAGATGGCTCCAGCCCGAAAGAGCTTTGTTGCTCACTCCCAGCCCTGCAACTCCTCCACCCCTGCAACAGCCTGGGTCTGAGAGGGGTGGGAGGACCTGCTCCAACTTAACATTAGTATGGCAAAAGGGAAAGGAAAAAAAAGTGAGTTTAATTTTGTAGGAGGAACTGTGGGAGGGGAACGAGGGGCTTGGTAGGTGAGACGAGACTGCAGCTTTTAGTGACAGCATCCTCGGAAAGCATATGTGGGCTCTGACTTTGGCTGCTGACAATTTACATCACCTGTCTGCTCTGTCTCTTTGGCAGCCATTTCCCTTTGCTTCTTAATAATATGGGAGATTTAACGTCTACAGAAAAAGTAATTTCCATTCTTCTTGAGAGAAATGCCTTTTCTTTACTTTTTTCCTTTAGTATTTTTTTCCTGTAATTTATTAACTGTAAGTCAGACCAAGACAAGAAGTGATACAGTAGCACCGAGCCCTAGTTCCTTTCCACTGTTGCACACAACCAGTATTGATTGCTAAGAACAATCTCTATTGCTTTGCTAATTTTAGAGACATTCCTCTCCATGCAGTTTTTATTTCATTTCCTGTGAGCATGTGTTAGCCAAGGTAAACTCACCCCACAGCAGAGTGAACATGAACAAAATAAATATACAAAGCGTATGGCTTTTTCTTTTTCTTTTTTTTTTAAGTTGGGTGCTATTCATCTTGCTGAAACAAACAGACAAACCAACAGAAACCCCTGCTTGACAAAACACATTTTCAAGCTGAAATATAGTTCTTATTTCTCTAATGTAAAATCTGCAAAGGAGCCATCGGTGTTGTGAAGAGAGTTTCTGTAAAAACTAAGTAGACCTGCAGGGTTTTCACAGCTGACAAGAAGGACTAAAGTGAAGGAAATTCTGCCCAAATTCATATTTCTCTGTCACATGGACGCCTTGGCTGTTTCCTGGTTGTTCTTGAAGGTCTGCCTCCAGGTTGGCTTTTCCTCTGGAGTGCCCCGAGACCCTCTGTGCTCCACAGACAGGCCCGGTGTGCTGCCCGGTGCCTAGGTACGGGCACAGGACTCGGGCACAGCCAGTCTCGACAGCAGTCTCAAAGATGCCCTTATCAAATGTTCTGGTTTGTACAATGCTCTTTTGGGGTGTACAGGACCTTTCCCTACAGACTGGGAAGAGGATTTCCCAGCTCAGCTGACTCAATGTTCACTGAAGTTTGTGACACGGCCTTTTCCTTACCAATGCTTCTCTGCAAACAGCTTTCCGTCATAATCCACTATCTCACTTGTGCCTGCTCCTGGTGAGGAAGGGCTAACATCAGAAGTACATGCTGGCAGTCCCAGGCAGATGCAGTTGCACTGAATTACTGGATGCAACTCCTCAGAAATTTTTCATTTTCCCTCTGAAGATACTCCGCTGCTCCCCCACAGCACAGCAGACTCAAAAGAAATCTTGAATTTATCAGCGAAACAACTAGCAACTTCCTCACAGTGAGAGAATCTATCTGCAAGTGGAAATGGTTGGATTGAACCAGCTGCACACCACCTGGAACATTTTCACTGCAGCAATTTGTGGCAGAGGAGAAAATTCTCTTTTTTAATCTCTCTTAAAAATATCCCAATAATAGTCCCACTAGCTGACTTGGGGATTTGTTCCAGTGGTGTCCACAGAGAAGAAACTGGGGTAGAGGGCCCTTATTGTCCAGGTATTCACGAACAACGGGTCTCTGGCAGAATCCACCCAGCTCTGATTAGGACCATCGGGGGACCAGTCATAGCATGAATACAGTTTTCCAAGCTCATCTTGTTCAATCACTTTTTAAATTTACGTAGTCAAACTATGTTCTTTACCCCAAAGCAGAAAGACCACTCCAATATCAGAGTGCAGATAATTATACCTCAATTGGCTTAAACAGAAAAAGCAAAGATCGGTGTTTCTACCTGTACCCTGCTTCTCTGCCAGTGGGATTTCCTTCATTATAGACTTCCCATTGGTGACATTAGGATGTCTAGGAATCAAGAGACGTTGACATTGTGAATATTCCCCTGGAGAGTTATCTGGCGTTTTCTTTCCAAATTAGGATGCTTAGCAAGCCTGGGACAGAGAAACTAGAACTGCACCCATTGGTACTGCAGATGTTATAAATACAAATGGATAGTTAAAGGCTGTTAATTTTTATGGGCATAAAATACACACACACGAGAAGAATATAAACTAACTATAAAACAGATGCATGGTTTTCTCTAATGCTGTGCTCATAATATTATACCGAATGCTGAGAAGTTCTCTTCTCCCCCCCCCTTATTTATTTATTTGCTTTCTAAATGTTTATGTATAAATTCAGCTCTTATTAAAGCTATTCGTTGAAAGCTCTGGCTGTAACAAGCTCTTGAAGAGGCTTGCTCTGCAAACACTCTCCTCTTGACATCTTTTGGACTGCATCTTTATTCAGGTCTGAGATGTTCCTTCATTTCCAATGGGACTGAATATATATCCTCCTTTTAAAACAAAACGAACGACAAATCCCTCCAGTTCTCTTGGGAATGAATTAGTATCTCATTTCTTTGCGGAAAGGGAGCATCAAAAAATTCTACCTCGTTCTGACTATTGTGAATTTTCCACTGAAATTATTTTTCTAGAAATAATGCTGTTTTAGCAAAATAAATATTGTTTTGAGGAAATCTGGCTTTCCTTGCTACACCCTTCTGCCTTCCTATTTTCCTTCTGAAAAAAATACACCCCAAATAAATATATTGGATTCAGTCAAAATTGTTTTTACTCAAAAATAAAACATTGTGATCCACTGAAATGTTTTGATGTGAGCAGTTTAAGGTTAAAACACAGTGTAAATCTTTTTAACCGAGCTCTGTGTCTCATGTTAGTACATAGGGCTCTGATAATCTGCTAAATAGCCTCATCCAAAGGGAGAATGAGGATCTAGGGATTGAAATTGCAATTGTAATGTGTGCCATGGCTCCTTGGGCACTGGCACTTCAATGTCACTTCAATTTTAAATAAAACCTTTCAATTTGGCGACAGCAGAACCTTTCATTTCTACGTATCAAAAAAAAAAAAACTTTAGAAAGTTTTCAGATCTGTTTTCAGAGCTTGTTCTGCTCTTTCAGCTTTTTGACCTGGTTTTAAAGGGAAGAATGTGTCAGAAATGGTGGAAAAGGAATTCCAATTTTTGTTCAATTTCTCATTCACTGTCTGCTGTGCAGTGCCATTGCTCGCCAATATCACTGTCCTTATCCTAGGAAAATATGTACGCCCATTTGAGGGAGTTTTGCTGAAGCAAGGGCTGTAGGATTTTGACCATGTGAGAACAGATAAAAATATAACATGAAATCCCACTGATATGCTATGTTGGACTGTGGTTGTTTTATACATAAGGCAGCATACTCACCCAGGGAATGGAGAAAGTCTTAAAATTTAACATAGATGGCTTTCTGAAAAACAGTCATTAGCTGAAGTGTGAACTCTAGAACTCAACAATATTCACCTCCTCTTTTTGAGAAGAATACTTCTCTCTACTGCCAGAGTTAAGGAGGCCAAATCTGTGCCCTTCAGACCTATGCTGTTGAATAGACTGCAAAGACAGATTTTTTTCTTCCTATATACCTACGGATGAAAATTCATAGTTGGCCTGCTGAGGTATTAGTTACCTGAGCAGAACTATGAGATTTCAAAATTAAAGGGCAAGAAGTCTGGTCTGATCTCTAATGTATAGATTAATTACAGCGTGAGGACCACAGCAGAAGAGCACAGCTGATAAATTATCTTGTTACTGAAAGTAAATGGCACACTCTTACATGTCATTTGTATGATACAATAGTTAGTGCCATACCCTGCAATATTAAATTTTTACTCAGGCAAAGTATGTTTAAAAATCTGGAGATTAATAATACTTTTAACTCTTTCAAAAGAAAATAATACTTGCACAGTTCCTATCACCTCTATCTTTATACCTGACTAAAGGCTTCAGGTGTTGTCTTTATGCAAGGAATATGAATTAACATGGATAAGAAAATTCAAAACTATGATCTGTGTATCAGGAGAATCCACATTTCTCATGGGGATTTCAGCAGAAATTTTGCCTGAATTGCACTAACAGGATTTGATTGAATTTGTCATGATTTGCCTTGCAGTATCACAGGGAAGTTTTGCTTCTTTGGTTATATGTGGAATTTTATAAACACGTAAAGGGAATGCAGTTTTGGAAAGCTGAACAGAGGAGGGGTCCAGCTGGTCTGCCAGTATGCGAAGGTGATCTGGGAATGGCTCTCAGCAGTTTCCATGACCATAAGTTTTTACATTTTCCGTTGGGTCCCTGCTGTTATAAAGCTTATGCACGTGAATTATTGTTTCCGCAGAGACCCATGCCGATCAACTCAGTGACCTGCATTAGCAGTTGTTGTATATATGAAAAATGATATTCAAAATGTCTATCTGGAAGTACCTATTTCTCTCCATTGACTATAGATAACATAGGTGGCCCAACCCTGAAGCTGATAAAGCTGAATGAGACAAACCTGACCATTGATTCAAAGGTGGCTGGTATGGTGGGTTCATATAATCTAGAACAGAGAGCACAATAACAGACCAAAGGGCTTCCTGAAGTTAATTCTTGTTTCAGTTTATGAAAAAAAAAAGAAAAAAACAACACAAACAAACAAACAAACAAAAACCCAACTAGGACTCAATTTAAAATTGCCAGTCGTAAAGAACTGATCACTACCCTTGATAAGTCATTCCATTCCTTAATTACTCACAACTCAAAACTGTACCTCAGCTTCACCGTCCAGCCATTAGATGCTTGCCTGACAGGCTGAAGCAAACATAATCAAAGGTTACATCCCCTAAGAGCCCATATAAACCATGTTTGTATCAGTGTTTGCCTTCTCTTCAATGGACTATGTAGACAGAAGTCCTGGACCCTTCACCTACAAGTTGAAACCAAAGCCGTTCTTTAAATTCTGTGTGGAATTCATCTCATTTAATTCAAACTATCTATTAACTCACCAGCTCATCTAAGGTCAACACTAAGACTTCAAAAGTGATTGGAAAATAGGTGTCAGCATGGGTGAAATGAGTTGTCCTCTTAGCGTTTCTGTCTATCAGTCACTAGTGATAGAGCTACATGATGCACTGAAACTAGATGCCCAATGTGCAACTAGATGAGAACAAATTTATATGGCATACCAAAATTACAAAATCACGTCTTAATGAATTACTTTACAGTTATGGGGTGATTTCTCAGTCCTTCTTTTCGGTATAAAACAACTGAGAAAGAGTTCACAGACTTTTAACAAATTAACACCCAAATGTGCCTGCGAGTTTAGAGAAAGCCTCACAGTCTGCTTCAGAAAACTAAAAGCATCAAAATAATCATAAATAGCTTTATAATGCAAGTTTCTGCTCAGCCATAACCAGAGCATCTCCACTGTGGTGCCATGATGTTAAATATTCCATTTCCATCTTTGGATCTATTTGTTTTATTTATTTATTAGATAATATTGGGATGCTGATAACCAAGTTTATAGATGGATATAAAATATTTCTGCTGCAGTTAATTTTCTTTTAATGTTACAAATAATAATAAAAAAGGACAGATTACTTCATAAATCAGCAAGATTCTTCTCATATCCATGAAAAAAACCCAATTCAAATGATAACGTCACGCCAGCTAGACTTCCACTGGAAGGGGCATCTTTCCTGATGAGATGAAAGTGTCATTTCAGTCACTGACAAAGCTTTTGCTGTGATGTCTACCAAAGAAGCTCTTATCTTATCACTGAACACAGCTGTAAGCTTTATAAACGTATGCTGCGGCTGCCCAACTCTAGCTCCTATTGTAAAAGCCAGCGGTAGAAAATTGATATGCAAATGTCTGTACAGTTTCTTGTCCTTGGGCTAAGTATGGCAGCTTATCAGGAATTTAGTGATACTTAGAGATTACTTGCCAAGCAGTTTTTCATAACATGGATGAGGGGAACTCACATGCCCTATCACAGTTCTTGAATGTTGAGTGTAAGGCTTGTTTAAGCACAGTGATGTGGAAAACTTTGGGGTTAGAAGCAGCACAGAGATAAATATGAAGCCATAGCTTAAGGCTCCAATACAGAGATAAAATTGTCTTACTGTGCTTACCAGCCAGTCCTGAAGTTATGCATTGGAAGATTGCATTCATTTTGTTTTCCCTTGCTTATGGATACTGATGTTCTTTGCCCTCTACGACCCCACTTCTTCAGAGTCTCTGCTGTCCAGAATACAGTCCTTTAGAGATATGGCTTGCACCTCTTGTTTGTGGAAGCATGATGAATGCCACCTTTGCAAGAAAACCCAAGAAGCCCATGCCTTTGCCCTGTCCCCTTCTTTGTTTCCCATTCCTCTCCTAGCACCTGAACATACCCCTGTTCCCTCCATGCTGGACCCCAGCATGTCCACAATGACACAGCTTGTCCTCAGCTTCCCAGGTACGAAGGAACACCTATTCATAGAATTACAAAGCATAGAATATCTCAAGTTGGAACGGACCCATAAAGATCATTGAGCCCAACTCCCTGCCTCTCCCAGGACTACCTAAAAATAAACCATTTGACTAAGAGCATCATCCAGACCCTCCTTGAACTCTGACAGGCTTGGTGCTGTGACCACTTCCCTGGGGACCCTGTTCCAGTGACCAACCACCCTCTCAGTGAAGAACCTTTTCCTAATGTCCAATCTGAACTTCCCCTGGTGCAGCTTCATTCCATTTCCTCATGTTCTATCACTGGTCACCAGAGAGAGGAGATCGGCATCCCCCCCTCCGCTGCCCGCCTTAAGGAAGTTGTAGACTGTCATGAGGTCACCCGTCAGCGTTCTCTTCTCTAAACTGAACAAACAAAATGACTTCAGCCGCTCCTTGTAAGTCTTGCCCTCGAGACTGTTCACCATCTTAGTTGTCCTCCTCTGGACACACTCTAATAGTATGATGTCCTTCTTATATTGAGGCACCCAAAACTGCACGCAGTACTTGAGATAGGGCTGCACCAGTGCGGTGTAGAGTGGGACAATCACCTCCCTCGACCAGCTAACTATGCTGTGCTTGATGCACCCCAGGACATGGTCGGCCCTTTTCACTGCCAGGGCACACTACTAACTCATATTCAACTTGCCACAACCCCCAGGTCTCTTTCCAAAGGGCTGTTCTCCAGCCTCTTGTCCCCCAGTTTGTACGTATAACCAAGATTACCTGGTTCCAGGTGGAGAATCTGGCACTTGCTCTTGTTAAATTTCATACAGTTGGTGATTGCCCAGCTCTGTAGTTTATCCAGATCTCTCTGTAAAGCTTCTCTAGCCTTGAGGGAGTCCACAGCTCTTCCTAGGTTAGTATCGTTGACAAACTTACTTAATGTTACGTTTGATTCCTGTGTCCAGATCATTTGTTAATACATTAAAGAGCACTGTCCCTAAATTTGTATAGCTTCTCTTCAGAAGAGAAAACACTCCCCTCTCACTAATGTCTGCATCATCTTAAATCCAAGGCATAATAATCTCCTTGATAAACATACAATGATACCCAAACTTCAGTGTATTTTGTAAGGAGATAGGAATTCCCATATGGAAAAGATGTCTTTCATGAGCTGAATGGTACATAATCTTACCCTGGGTATTCAGCTGGCTGCCAACATAATTTTAATTGCATAACAGAGCTGTCTTTTAGGGAGATTAATCTCATTTCAGTTTAGCCGTGGAAAAGTTGTACATCTGGTCCGTGGTAGTCACTTGGGTGTTTTCTCCATCTGATATAGAGAACTAGGTATTTTCAGAGGGCTGGGCATCCTACTAATTCGAAGACACTTTTCAAGCATGGGATAAGTCTGCCTGTGCAGTGCTTATATATTGTATGTTATGGAAGAACCCCGGTTACATATAGGCGGTGATGCCCAATATCCAGCGGGGAAAATATTTCCACACTGCCTAAATTTAAGTACCTAACTATAAAGCCTAGAAGGCTAGGCTGTGGTTCTCTTGATGGTGACATGGAATACGAGTCTCTTCTGATTTTTGCACTCTGGAGAAACTCACCTCTCCCCCTTGATAATACAGAAAATTACTTATCTAGACACCCAGCATTACATGTTTTGCGTCTTAAGTGTCTTGGTTATATGGTAACCAGGACACTGTACCAGTTAGCAGACTATACGTATGAAAACTTGTTTGGGTGGCAACCGAAGACACAAGTGCTGCCCAGAGATTAGCTGTATGTTTTGTACTTTTGTACTTTGTACTTTTACTCTGCCACAAGACAGGGCTGGTTTCTCAGACATGCAGGAGAGCTCGCTGTTGAGCCTCTGCTATGGGTAATTAGGTACAAGTGGGAAGGAATCCAGCCTGACGCGAGGCTTCATGCTGCATTACAGGGCTAACAGTTTGAAAAATCTTGTAGTAACACCATGTGCCTAAATTGAACCTGGCAGCCAGAGATACTATGACTCCAAACGCGTAATTTTGATCAGAAAGCCTTTTTTGAAGGTAGAATAGTCTGAGATGAAGCAGTTTTCCTGGGAAGCGCCAGGGGAGGTTTAGACTGGATATTAGGAAAAATTTTTACACTGAAAGGGTTATTAAGCACTGGAACAGCCTGCCCAGGGAAGTGGTTGAAGCACCATCCCTAGAGGTATTTAAAAGACCAGTAGACATAGTGCTTAGAGATATGGTTTAGTGATGGTTTTTGTCAGAATGAGGTTGATGGTTGGACTAGATGATCTGAAAGGTCCCTTCCAACCTAGGCGATTCTATGATTCGATGATTCTACGCTGTTCTTCCTGTCAAGAGTAAAACCTCCACCACTGCGTACCACCAAGGTAACGCTTATATTTTTGCAAGGCAGAAAGATTCACCGATACCTTTGTCCTCCCACTCCCAAGACAGCATTGGGCAGTGAAGTCCTGCAGTCTTCCTTGTAGGAACTCTGGACTTGCAATCTCAGAATGCGCATTGTTCCCTCGACGCTACATGTTGCAATTCATACAGCTAAGGCGAACAGAAGATGGCTTTTGCGTACTATCTAGTGATTGCATTCAAGTGGAGATAATTATAAATATGAAGACAGTGGCAGACTGGAGAGGTCTGAAACAAGTTGCAGGATTTCAAACTGTTCAAATGGTCATGTTTACTTTCTATTTCAGCTCACAATGTTAGGAAATGGAAATGGAAAACACGCTGTGAAGTGCATCATTTTTGCATGTCCATAATTTACCACTTCTAAGGCAACCATTATATCTAAAAGACATTTTCAGGTTTCAAGTTCAGAAAACGGCTATTTTTATAAGCATCTGTGAACTTCAAAAGCCATTAGAGAACAGCCATATTGCAAGGAAAGTAGAAAGCAGATTTCATACCTCATTAATATTTTCCTGTTTTGGATTTTTTCCCATCCTGCAGAGGGACTCCTGATGTGTTTTGGACCTATTTCACTTTGCATAACCAATTAAATATTCACTGACATAGGGACATTTCCCTCAACCCATATGTGTGCCCCAGCCTCCTGGTTCTAGAGACAGCTGCTTTCTAACCTAGTTAATATTACTTATTTCTTTATTTACAGAAAGTGGAACTGCTCCAGGTGGACAGAATCAAATGAACATCAGAGATGAATGGCTATTTCTGAAGAGGAACTATTTTACACAATAATTTCTGCCTATCTCAACTCTGTTTCAAACTATACTCACAAAGTTCGGCGTTTAGAAAAAATATCATCCAAAAAAGACATTTCTCATAAAATGATGGGTTTACGAAAACAAGGATTGCCACCAAATTTTAGCAGACAGGGTGTATTTGCTATCTTGGCATAATATTTAATCTGGATTTTATGGTGGGTGGAAAGAGATTGGCTTAAATATAAGAACAAGAAAACAATGAGACAGCAGGAAGCTGTTCCTTAATGACTGAGTATCCTCTTTAAATGACATCATCACCTTCAAATTGAGCTACACCTTCAGCTCCAGATTTTGCTTTTAGTAGAATATCTCTATGTAAGTACACAAACTGACTAAAGGAGGTTGAGACAAAGGTGCCTGGGTCAATTATTCTCCAGTTATCTGCTATGAAGATTTTTTGCACCATCTGCTGAAACATGGTATACAGACATTGTATACCATCCTGAGTCCTGTTTGAGATGTAGGCTGGTCCTACATGATAATTCTCTGCTACCTACAGGGAGTAAATGAAATGAAACAAAATGTTATGTGCTAGTATGACATATTCATGTGGTATCAAATGACATTTAGACTTGGAATCCAAGTTTTACTACACATAATATACTTTCCAGGCCCAGGGGGCAGGGGGGGAGTAATGAAGAAAAGATAGCCATATTAAAACTAAAAAATTTCCAGGATGGAAATTCACGCATTGGTGATTGTCCTCCCTGCAGTGAGCAGCAATTTGGTATCTGCCTTTGACCAGCTGTAATCAAGATTATATGTTGGTACAGTATTTACACAATTCTGGTGTCCTGAGGAGGCGTAAGGGGGAGTTGTGTGGTCCACAGTCATGAGAAACCTAACCAGAGTCTACTAAGGTCCCATAGCAATTAGACATTTCCTCTGGACTTGTCCCAGGAATGACTACACAAGCTAAAAGTGGGAAGCAGTTGACTCCCCTTCAATTCCCTCTTTCCTAATTATTTTAAGAAAGCAATCTTTTAAAGAAATAAGGCAGAAAAAAAGAGCACAGCCTAATAAGGTCATGCAAAAAGAGGGGAACCAGGCTTGGTTACAGATATCGGGCTTCCTTTAGAAGCAGAGAAACCAGTGACTCCAATCATACCAGGGAGAGGGTTTCTCCTTGTCTGTCTGAACCTTTTGTTTCCCAGGAGTTTTTTTAAGACAGAGCAAAAAGTATATCTCTCTGATGTGCATTTTAGTATCAGCTGAAGCTATGTTTAAGCACCTACTACAGATATATACATGCCAACTTAGATAACAAAAGTGTTTCTTAGCTTACCAGTCAAACTTCTCTTTCTTCCTATGGCTTTATTTGCACTGCAAATGTAGTACTAAACATAGTCCGACACTCTGCAGGACCTCTCCTTTGGATAATTAGGCATGAGAAGGAAGGAAGTCAATTTGATTACTACTTCCACAATTCACTTGCAGAAGTAGTGGTATGTACGGGATCACCTCTGTGCATTAAAGTGACCTATCTTAGCCTTTGGATGCTCTCTCTTTACATGCCTTTCATATACGTGTAGCTGGGTATGCAATACAGTGGATCATTGAAAGATGCTCTACTGTGTGTACTGCATCATGTTGAGTAAAACTGTGAGTGTCATGTTAAAAAAAAAAAAAAAGAGGGAAACAGGAGAAACTAGACAGCAGCTAGGTCTGGCTGCCACTGTTTTACCCCCATGTCCTGGTGTTCCAAGGAGCCAAAGCAACAGCATAGTTAATACAGAACAAAAGTGCTCATAATTTTTTTTTTTCCCCTCAGGGGCAGGTATCAGTAGATGAAATGAATAAATATTAACTGTCCACAGACTCCTGTCTTTCTATCTTTCTGCAGTAATTTTGTGACTGTGGTGTTGTGGAATGACCCATAGAAGTCACGCAACCGTAAACACGATCAACCGTCTGAACAATGTTTATTTCCTATTTCCCAAGATCTTTCGTTCCAAGAAATGCAGTTTTTCAGAGCTGTTATCCTCAGTTAGGCTCAAAAGCATATGGATAAATTAGGCTAAGTTTATTTCATGTCTGAAACACTATTCTGAACACACTACAACAGCTCCTACAATACCCTTATGATCTACCATATCAGCACACCTGCCATACATTTACTTCGTGACTGATTGCCTCCAGTGAAGCTGGAGAAAGTTTCTCCGTATCTGCGCGCTAAACCAAATACCTGCTGTTGCTATTACATGTACTAATGCACATTACAGAATAGCACAGATCCCTTCTATTAATACATATGTATGCATGTATATATGTGTACATACATGTAAATATATATATATATCAAGTAACATAAAAAGAAATAATCATCTTAGGCTTGCTTTCTTCATTATAATTTAGCAGCTGCCTATTTTTGAGACAAACTACAAATTAATCTTCTGGCTCTGATGCCATAGGAAATTCATATGTCTTTGAATATGTATCCAAGTTCACATACATGTGATAGAAACCTAAATGTTTGGGTTTATTTCTTTCATTTATACACATTTTCTTGCACCTCTGCCTCCCAGCCAGAGAGAAACAGAGATGAGACTGTTGAAACACTTAGGGACTGCCTTCTGCTATTTCCACTCAAATAAGCCCTACTTTGGCAAATGTCCTCAAGACACGTTTCCAAAACACTTTGACAATTACATGAATCAGATCAACATAAACGTGTGCACTTTAAGGGAGGCATCTGCTTCAAAGCCCACCTAAACATTTAACTTTTCAAAGCTTAGGCATTCGCTGTTTGAAGTTGTGCTATAGGTGCTATCTTTAAGTTTATAGAAGGCTTTGAACACAGGCCACCGGGGTCATGCAGAGGGGTAAAATATCTCACAAGGATGCAGAAATAGGAATGCAGGCTCCAGGATGCTGGCAGAATTTCTTCTACTCTTGTTACCCCTAGCAAGGCGTATGATGCCCAGTGTTGGGCACACCCATAAAGGTGGGGATCCAAAAGAAGACTGTCAGGAGGGCACCAGGAATTATCAAAGGTGAATGAAAAAAAGACCTACAAGAAAAGACTTCTGGGCTGAATCACATCATTAAGTCCGAAGAAGAGAAGACGGAGGAACAGGAATAGCTTGCAGATTCACCATTGCTAGAGGAAATAGAGAGTACTTAACTATCAGCTTGATAAACTTTGCCAGGAAAGAGGTACCAATGGATGACATCACCCTCAGGTGAAGAAAGGACCAGATAATGTATAACTAGGATATATCCATTTCTTACTCTCAAGCAATTAGCAAAATAATTTAAATACAGCTCAGGTAAACCTACTGAATACAAGGTTTCAAATGGAAGCAAGGTAACAATGCTGGCTACATCTGTACTGACAAATAAAATAGGAGCAGGAAAGACCCTGAGCCCTGATGTCCACAATGATAGATAGTTATCTTGCTTCCTGGGTTTCTTTTGAATATTTCTAATGGCCTTTCGCTAAGACGAATCTGCTACAGAAAAGGCTTACCCTAAACAGTGCGGACTGAGGCCAATTGGTGCCAGTAGACTTTAATGGTAAGTTTCATTTCTGGCCTTATTCTCTTCATCACTATTGACAGTTGCTGTGACCTCCTCGTTTGTTTTGAGCATGACAGATAAATTCCCTTTAAATTTAGTCCTTTTCTTTTTCTTTTTTTTTTTTAAAGTTGAAGATGAACAAAAGCCAACTTCCAATAAGTAGTTCTAATTTTCAATATATCCTGACAAATTGGTTTGGCCTAGTATTTCATAATCAAGTTTTATATATATACATACACACACACTTCTTTTCTTTTTATTTTTTAGTTGTCAAACTCCAAAAATAAGTTAAAAAAAATAAAGGACTGACTAATTTACACAGTCCTTTCCCTCAAAGACCTTTCATTCAAGAACCTATGACAGACTGTTTGTGGAAACGTAGAGCCCGTGTCTTCAAAACAACATGTTACTTATTTTTTCCTCAAAGCATTTGAAGTGGAATTTAAAGCAATAGCAGAGTTTGCAGGCACGTGTGCTGCTCTGGGCCTCTCTAAGCTCACCTCTGACAAGTGGAAGTGGCTCATAGAGCCTGTAGTGTCTGCGCTCTGCAGAGTGCGATGCCCTACAAGGCCCTGAGCTGACACCACACTAGTTAGTTATCTTTGATACAGATAGCTATTTCCATTTCTAGACTGCCTGTTTTAAGTATCCACCAAGTCCTTTAAAGTTAACTCTGTTATCTCTGCATCACACTGAAGCCATCCCTGCAACCCCCCACCCCGGTGTGCTGTGTTTCAGGTTCTCTGCCCTCTACCCTGGACAGCATCCCTTGGCCCACCCCAAAACTCTCCCTTTTTGTGGTAATTTCAGTTTTAGCTGGCTCTTGTAGGCTGATTGAGGCTAGCAGGGTGGGTAAATAGCTTCTCCTCTGAAGCAGAGATGGGAAAACTATGCCAAAACTTCCTCAAACCTATGCAATTAATGCTGCCTTATCTATATAATAAATCACTTGTCCTTAGCTCTTTAGTTCTTTAAAAAGCCACTTATAGCACCCTTTTATTTAACCCTTTGAATTCAGACAGGCAATTCAAAGCCAGGTGGTGAAAAACAAGCCATCTCTAATACCAATCCTGTTCAATAATGTCAACATTTTCCTTGCTGATCATAACAAATGCTGCCATATCACGTATAATAGCAGTCAGTTTGCTCATCTCTTTTTTGATTGCTAAGCTTTCTGGTGTACTGATGCTGCAAACACCTAATCAGCTCAGATCTTGCCCCATTTTTTGTGAGCCTGAAAACTGTTTGTGAAAGAGAGACTCTTCCCCTTCTCTTTCAAGTCAAGGCTAGGACTTGAAATTGGTACTAATGGTTTCCAAAGGAAACTGCATGCAGCTCTGTGAAACTGGGAAACATCCCAATGGGGAACTAGAAGGAGGAAGAAATAAGAAAATACGGAAGAAGATGAAACATTCTTTAATGATATCCTGAAAAAAAAAAAAAAAGGAAAAATTCTGTCTCCTCAGGGGTATGGTCCTTTGGGACAAATGTAAGCACAGCTGCATACTCTTCCAGCAAACATCATCTTTATCAGTACATGCTCTGAGATCACTTTCAAGTCAGCTGCTTCCCAGGAGCTAAGCATTGAGTCATCCCCTTGATGTGTGGGGATGTTTCGACAGGCATGGATGATCCCAGGGGGAATCAGACAGGATCCTCTGGGCAGCCAGGGCTGCGCTCCACAACCGCCAACTGCGGAGAGAGGGGGCTGCTTGTGCAAGGGACCCCCAGCCAGGCTGTGGGCATCCATGGGCCACATGGTGGGCACAAGCACCCCAAGACCCTCACCTCAGCACCCCTGGTGCACTGAAACTGAGAGGGTGCTTGGGATCCCACTATTTATTAGGTCCAATTCTGGACAAAGGATGATGGGCTGATTCAGCACATCAGTTGGTATATTTTTCTGATCACAGGGGTGATCACAGGTGTTAGATGAGATACAAAGTGGAGCGTGGACCCATGATGGTTTGGCAGGTGAGCTAATAGGAAGTAATAATGCTCTTGTGAATCTTGGGCACCAAAGGAAGAAAAAAAATATTAGATCTATGCAACAGAGCGTCTTTCAGAGGCTCCTTATGAAACCAGGCCATCTGGCTTCACTGCAGTGCATTTGTTAACTCTCCAGCCTACTACTGTTTCCCTGCTGGGTGACACATGCTGAATCTGTCACACATTTAGAACAAAATTATAAATAAACAATGGTCTATTCAAATAAAACAGAACTTTCCCGCAGTAGGCTTATAGGAAGCAAAAAAGAAGCAGAGAGGCAGATCCTTGTTCTTTTGTGTGCAGGAAAGTAGGTCCCTTGTTCAGCTCTTGGAGGAAGATGCCTTTTGCTGAGAGATGCTCTTCGTAAGTGTTGCAGATGCAGACCTAAAGACGCTATTGCTAGCAACCACTTGGACTAGTTGGTATCTCAGCCACAGTCACGGCCCTATTTTGCTGTTCACTGGCACGTGGTGAGAAACAGCTTGTAGTACTAGGAGTTTCAAGAGAAACGAGGGCAATGGGGAAGCAGAGATGTGAGGTCCATTAACAAGTTAGTAGGAAGAACAGGAAAGAGAGCCCGAATTTCCAGTAAAGCAACTGGAGTATGGGATTGCACTTGCATCACTGTTTGTGGGGGTTTTGTATGCTCAGACACCAAGCATTCCTCTCCTTTTCCCTTAAATAATCAAAGATCTCCTCTAGTATAGAGAGGCTGCTGGATCTGAGAAACCCAGCTGAACTGCAAAAGCCCTGTAAGCCAAGATGCAAGATAAATATTTAGGACTTCTCATCTCTCAGTCATGCCCTTGTTCTTTGAGCATCAGAAGGAAAGTTGGAGAAAAATTACATGCCAGATCCCTGGCAGCCAGTTTCATCCATAAGCCAGGCCTTGTACGCCTGTGAACTGTATGGCAGTAAAGTGATACTTCATAGTGACACCGCCTGGGAAAGACAGAAGAAGCTTTCCATAGGCTTGTGAGTCAAAAGGTCATGTTAACACTGGCTGCAAGCCACCACTCTCTCTGTAGGCAACAGCTTTCTCTAGACTGAGAAGGCAACATGCCATGCTAACTGGGATACTCTGCTTTTCTTTTTTTCATTCCCTATGTCTATAGCATTCTATGCCTGAACAAATAATATTGGGACACAGTGCAAAATTGTTGCAAGTCAAATTTCCCAGTGGAGATGGTGCATTTGCACAGGCTGCAGTGCTCAAAGGCCAAAAGCTGGGTTGTTTAAAGATTAAAGAGTTATTCTATTTCAGACAATCTTCAAAAAACAAACACGCGCTGAGTCTGGTTTTGCCCAGTTCAACTTTCTGCAGCTTATTTGAAGTCACAGTATATGAGTGGAATTGATTTGGATTTGTGTTTATGGGAGTAAGAGATAAACGGGGCTCATGGGGGTGAATGGATGTATCCTGAGGCATAATTAGGGTCAGGGATGTCTGTATGTGTGCGTATGTTTGTGCATTCACAAACTATACATCTGGAACTCCACTCCTCCCCACACACACTGCCACAGGCAGGTACACACACAAAATGTTGTATCAGTGGTTTAAAAATAGAAAATTAACAAGAAGAAAGCTGTAGGAACTATCGAGATTGCTGTGCCATTCTGTGGAAAATTTAAGCTGCTGTCGGAGCAGTCTGCCATCAAAAGGAGCAACCCAACACTCTTTCTAGCTGCTGGCTCCAGGTTTCTGCTCACCTTCTCCAGTGCTGGGAGTTGCAGCATCTCACTAAAGGCTAATCCTAAGATTGCAGTGGCCACAGAAGAGCCAGGAGTGTACAATCAGTCTTGGGAAAGTCAGAGGGGAGAGGTGGGACTGGCGTTATTGCCACTGTTGTGTCTTTGGTTGGCAGGAGGCTGGTGTGGGACATCACCCTCATTTTGACCTCCTTTACACTCATTTGTTTCAGGATAAACTCCCCCGGGGTCAGTGGAGTTCCAGCACTGGCACATTCACTCAAGCTCCCCAGCAAAGCCAGGCTGGGTTAACCACAGGACACCCATGCTCAAGTTTCAGATGAGAATTTTTTAATACTAGCCACTATTTTCAATGTTAAATTCAGACTTGGAAATGTCACAAGCTCCCTTCACAGCTGAAAATCTCCAAAGACCATAATAAGGAAGCTGGTGAGATGCATACATCTCCCCATTGACTATACAAAGAGCCAAATACCTCTTCTAAGGCAATGCAGTGCACTCACATATTAAGGGTGATGCAAGCTAGAGCCAGGCAATTAAAATAAAATCAAATCAGTGGATAGAGGAACAGGCATCTCCGGGCTTGACCCAAGGCATCTCCATTGACATGATGCTGTGGTGCCACCCACATCTTCATTGCTTGTGCACTCACTGTGGATGTGGGAGTCTTGGGTCTGGGGTCACTCACAGCCTGCGGAGATTTCCCATCTTACACAGGTCAGGAAAATGTTCAGACCCGCAGGCAAGGAGGCACACTGATGGGGAGCGAGCTGCTCATCTCCTGGGAACAAAGCAGAGAGGGCAAAGGGAGCCCAGGTGGGACCAGAACTGGAGCACCAGGCCCTACAGTATATTATAACAATAAATAAATTTTTATTTTGACCACGTAACGTCAAAAAAAATCTCCATTCTGCTCTACTTTAAGCACAGAGTCTTGTGTACAGAAGAGTCTTGCAAAACTCCAAGAGTGACCATGCTCTTCCAAAACGTGGCTGTCAAGCAGCTCGTGCTGCACTTGGGTACCTCCACAACCACCATCAGATACTGGAGAAACGGCAGTGTGAAATAGTCTTTATAGACCTATGTGCTCCTGTCCAAAAAAGGAGTTTTGAATACAGCCCTTTGAACCGTGATTTTCTTGTCGCTTGGGCCACCAAGAGGATTTACCCCACTGAGCCCTCGAGACTGTCCTGCGTCTCAGATCCAGCAAAGCATTTCAGGGACGTACCCACACGCGCAATCCCACGCTCTGACCGAGGCTCCCCACATGCCTCCTGATGCTGCCGGGGGGAGTCCCTGGCAGGAATTAATTTGATCTTCCCACGAGGACCCAGGACGCGAACTTCCCCTGAACCGTCGTGAGCGCGGCCGCGCTCGCCTCCCTCTCGCATACCAGACAAGCCAGGCAGCAGCTCTTGTCAGGACTGGAGTTTTATATTTTTACCACACCAGAGGCTCCTCGCATGCAGCGTGGCTGTCGAAAGTGGAGGCTGCTTTCTATTATTCAGGTCAGAGTTCGCTCTCTGGTCTGCGGGAAATCAGGTTCCAGGATCAAATGCTTGTATCTGTTCGGCACGGCTCCAGCCGATGCGCGAGGGAGTTTTGCCTGTGCAGAGACACATTTGTCCCCAGGTTCCCCCAGGGAGAGCTGCACAGCACGCTATGGAAACCATGAGCGACGGGTATTCTTGTTGGAGTGAATTACATTTGCCAGACTTAATTTATTCAAATAAGAAACATATTCATCCATTTCCTACTACATATTGTTTATAAAACCAGTGGTGCAGCATCTCCAGAGAGTCATGAGCCAACTGCTGCACATGACCTGCTCTGGGATTCAGGCTGCAACAGGAAACTCATCTTGGAACAAGAATTCTCTCTTAAATGAACTTTTGAAACTGGATCTATATTGTGAAATATTTGGGTATTGAGCAATGGAAGAATGTGGAACATAAACACTAGCAACTGCTTCCTCTGAGCTTTAGCAAGCTTCAGCAAGCAGGCTGGGTGGTGCTGTGGTGCAGGGCACACAAGGAGGCTGGGCAGAAAGCAAGTCTGGTAGGGTGCATTCGTAATGCACGGATTAAATTGCACTGCTTGCCACCAGATAGCCATTCCTCCTAGTGAAGCAGCCGTAAGTGAAAATTGATAATAGTGCTTTTCGCCTCTCGATTGTCTAGGACAGTCCTTTGTTTACTGCCTACGATTTTGCTAGGAAACAGTATTTGACTGTTCAGAGGGCGGGTTTGTGGCATCAGCTACATCCTGAATGTTCTGCCCAGAGAAATCTAATTTAATCAGCGATTACTTGGATGTCCCACTGAGCCACACTAGGATATGACTTGCAGGCAGAGAAAAGAGGGCACGCACTTTATTGGCTCTAATTCAGTAATGGTCCAAAGCTGCAGGGAGTCAGCTCAGACCTCGACAAAATATATTGCTGCTTCAGCAAAGTGAGCAGAAGAACACCCTGCCCTTCTGGAAGTAATTCTGAGCCAGAAGGTCAACAATAAAGAAAACACTTTTTTTTTTTCTTTTTTTTTTTTTTTTTAAGTAGTGTCCCAAAACTTTTATCTGACTAGTGATGCAGATTTCTAAATTACACAAATTATAACTGTCAGCAGTAACTTTGATGTGTTCAAGGGTGGCTTGGCAAGCAAAGCCTCAAGCAAGAGGAGGACACTGCATTGCTTGGAAGAAGAGACTGAGTTAGAAGTTGTGTCTTCAACCAGGCTCCGTGCCAGGACTTGCAACCAGCTGTGAGATTTAGAGTCATCACGGTGCTGCAGTGAAATCTGTAAATAGCATGCTGACCTTCAGGGTGGCCTTCCCAAGGACCCCACCACACACACCTGTGTGCATGGCCGCTCCGGCACACGAGCCTGTTTCCTGCGTCCACATCAGCCCCAAGGAACAGTAAACCAGCAACAAACAATGAAAAGGCAAAAACCAGGAGACGAGACACTACGTATCGTGCGTGGGTCAAACACTCAGCCCTAACTCTTTTCTCTTCTGGGGGTGCAGTGGTATCCACATTTGTTGAATGCCTGAAAGATTACTTAGTTTGAGTCAGGCTGCACTTACTCTTTTATTACCGGAGCAGAAATGTCACCAGAATGTGCTCCTAAATAATGCCCTTCTGCCTTGTGATTATTTCCTTATGTTCTGTTCTCACTTCATTCCCACTGAAATATTCCATTCTGGATTCACAAAAAACACAGAAAATGCCATGTAGCAGAAGAGTGGTGATTTCTCCCAGGCCATAGGAACAGGATTTAAATGCTTCCTTTTTTTCCTTTTCGCTTCCTCGCATTACCTCCCCAGTCTTGTTCAAAACATCAGCAGCAAAGGAAACCTGCTGTGGGATGTTCTGGACTGGGTCAAGACAATGGCAAAGCTTCCACTGACTGCAGGGAGGCCACAGTTTTGCCTATAGGCTGCTTTGAAATGCAGAAGTGTGGGGGGGGGGGGGGGGGGGGGGGGGGGGAATGCTAGTTGTGGATTCTGATGCAATCACAGACCAGAGGCAGANTGGGGAGTGTGTGAAAAAAGATGTTTTGCTAAATTCTTTCCAGTTGTGCAATCCAATTTCCTTGACCCGTTCTGCTCGTTTTTGGATGAAAATGTCTTACTGTTTTCCGGCGCCTGCGAAAGGTGTTTCAGTGAAAGGTGTGTTGGACTAGTCCTGCAAGCCAAGATGTTTCAGGGGTGGATGTGTCACTGTGTGGCTGTAATTCAGAGAGCACTGGTGACACTGGCATGTAAACTGGGCAGCATGGATCCCACTGGAGACGAGCCACCCCCAGAGGTGTCCGAGGTCCCATGAAGGTTATGGCTATACTGAAGCCCCTTCACAATTAATCTGTTGGTTTTGCCGTTAGGAGTTAAGTGAAAGCTGGTGTGGGCAGAGCACTGAGGTAGCACCTCAGGGCATATATTCAAAATATATGTCTGTGAGAAGTATGCATATATCTAAGACAAGAAACTCTTCTCCCTCCTTTCCCTAAGAAATCATGCATCTCTGCTATCCTGCTGACTCCTGATTTATTCTTAATAAACAATTTAGTTAGATATTTGTCCAAGCTTAAAGCATCGTCTTAAAGAAGCCCAGGAACAGACTGACCACGATTCTTTGCTGATTCATACAGTCACCTATGCTCAAGTTTAAGAAGGCACTCAGTCCATTGCTTTCTTGCATTTGAGCCTCAAGGAGCTCTAATCCTCGCTGGGTGTTGTTCTCTAGCAGCCCTCTCCCGGAGAGCTTGCATCCGAGTCTTAAACAAGAGAAAAAGAGGTGAGGACATGTAAGCAATGAACCCTATAGACTAATCCAACGAGCAATGGCCTCGGCACCTTCACAGCCTGTCTCTGGGACACCGCAGGGCACAGTCGGAGGGAGGCAGTAAGTGGAAGTTTGCAGATACATGGGGAGAAATCCTTATCAGCCAAGAGACAGCATGGAAACACACAGCCGCACACTTCATGGAAGCATACGTAGGTGGGAAAAAGAAGATGCTGATAGTTAAACCTGAAGTTAATGCAACTCTGCCTGCCTAAAGTTAGGCAGTGGCTGAAGGGTTGTGGTTTTTTTGGCAAGGCAATTACCTATGGCTGTACAAACTGGAGTAAAAAGTATCATTGAGATCTCTCAACATTTTAGCTTTCAGCCTCCGAGCATGCTCATTCTCATCTCTATTTTTATACAGAGTTGAGGAGTCTCACTGACTTGGGTTCTCCCATCTCCACTGACCATGGGTTTCACTCTGCCAGGCCTAAGCGCTCTGCCCTGAACCAGTGACGCACTTCTGCATGTTTATTTTTAAGTAGGCGAGCAGTCCCATTACCTTCATAATTCTGGTATGATACATTCTTTAATGGATCTACTGTTAACCACAGTTATCACTGTTACTTTTCACCTCATTTATTTTCCCTTCACTTCCTGGCCTTTTCCCCTAACCCTCTCAGTTTTCTGATAACATATGTACTTTTAAGTATCACATCTTTTTGCTTCTCCAAGTTTGAGTTTGCAGAGACCTTTAATTCACAGTGAAAGGGTACCCGATAATTAACCAGTATTACGGTATCGTTTCCTTCTTTCTTATTAAGGGAAGATAGATCTCTGTTTCATAAACCTACACCATCGTTATGGTACTCCAGCATGTACTCATTAAGAAGAATTATACAGACAATTAAAGATTCTCATTTAATTTCTCCCTTTTATTCATGGTTAAGAACGTGAGCAAACTAAACACATAAGTTACTGACATGGTTCTGTATGGATGTTTTGTCTGGTGTATTTTGCCAAACATCTTCCCCGTTCCAAGAAAATACTGAAATTCAATATCTTATTTTCCTCATTAGTTATCACAGATGAATAATTTCTAGGTATTTAACAAATCTGGTATGGATACAGCAGCTAAATTTCATACACAGCATGACAATATTCACCAGAGGTACTGTTTGGTGAGAGGATGTTCACGTTTGTGCATTCAGCCTTGCCTTCACTGATCTAAAATTAGATCTTATCTGGACTTTAGTGTCACTGTTGTATAAAACCTGGGCTGAAAATAGGAGCTAGTATCTCTTTGGTGTCCAACAACTGCCCTTGGGCCAGGCTTTCTGATAACACGTTGGAGCTCCCTTCCTATCACAGACTAAATGTCCATGTCCATCCTTCTCTCCCATTTTTATTTCTAGCCCTGAGCTGTGCCAGGTGCTCCATAGGTCCCTGAATGTGTCATAGCAATGTAAGAACACTGTCAGACTGCAGGTTCACCTGGCCTGGACATTAGCCTGGACCTTTTAGACTGGACATTAGGAAAAAATTCTTCACAGAACGAGTGGTCAGACACTGGAATAGGCTGCCCAGGGAGGTGGTGGAGCCACCATCCCTGAATGTGTTTAAGAGTCGTTTAGATGTGGTGTTGGGGGATATGGTGTAGGGGAGAACTTTGTAGAGTGGGGTTGATGGTTGGACTTGATGATCCCATGGGTCTTTTCCAACCTGAGTGATTCTATGATTCTATGATTCTATGGCCTAACATCTGGCCTCCAAAAGCTACTGACAGCAATGGTCTAGGAAAAGCTAGAAGAACGATTCACTTCAGCATACCTGAGCAAGGCTGTGGCTGAGAAACTTTCTTGGGTGACAAAGAAGTCACCAAAAGTGGTGACTGTGCAGGTAGTTACCCCAGTATATTATTCTTCCATGAAGTTGTTCAGTTGGCTTTTTGAACCCTTGCAAACTTTTAGCAACTGCAACACTGAAGTTTGTAAACTCTCCTAGTGTACTACAGCCTGCAAAGAAATCTTTTTTCCCCCCTGTTTTTTCAGATGCTCACACTTGTCCATTAAACAGAACTGAAAGAACAGGTTTGCTTGTAATGGCAAATAATCAGACCTGCTACATATGGGAGTAATGGTGGGATGGTTTGTACCCATAAGAGCATGCATGGAGGCCATCAGGTTGTCAGTGGCCAAAAAAGTGGTTGCTGGGGTCCAAACTGTTGAAAAGCTCTGTAGGCCTTATATCAAACGTGCACACTTTGTGGATCAGGAACAGAGGTGACAGTAATAAATCTCACTGTAAGTCAAATCTGGTGGCTGTTTTGTTCTTCTATTTTAAATTAAATCTTCATTTCCTTGCTAGACCGATGCCAGTTTCTTATTCTATAAGAGTTCAGTTTCTTTTAGGTAGCGCTGTGCAGATGAATGATGGGAACCCTGGAGCGTGGATTTTCTGGCATTATATTTTACAACAAAGTACTAATGACCAGGTCAGTTTCTAGACTGGTATCATTATTCACTTGATCCATACACCATTTCTGCATTCAGATATTTTCCTACCCATACGCTTTTATGAATATTCTGTCAGTGTAAATGCAAGTAACTCAGAGCTGAACTTGGGCTTCGGTAAGTCCCGCCACAGCACAGCAAGTCAGGAGCGTCACGCAGATAAGCATCCTTCAGTCTTGACGGTAGTCACCACCATAGTAGTAACATTTAGTATAGGCGATTATAGTAGGTGGTGGTTGAAAGATAGTCATAGATGGTCAAAAGCTATTGTGAAGCTATGGATTACTGCAGCCTTCAAGCCAGAAGGTGACAAAGACAGAGGTGAAGTTTGTATCTGGAAATGACTCCATCATGTGGACAGTAACAAGCCAGGGCTGGATGCAGACACAACAGGGGTTAGCAAGAAATTGTGCCCTAGCCATACTGTATGAAGCAGGCATACGGGGTCGAGAAGTGTTAGCTGGGGGGGAAATACGTGCCTTTCTCGTCCCACTCATTAAATCTACCCTTCTAAAATTGCTTATGGACAGTTTTTTCAAGGAGCACTTAGTGAGAGGTCTGGAATAGATGGTTTTAAGCACAGTGTTTGCTGGGTCGGTGCTCCCTGCCTGGCACTCAGCTGCGTTGGGAGGCAGCGTAGGTGACTCAGGGGTTTGGACATGGCTTGTGGTTTCATTTCACACAGCCCACAGACACATGGCTTTTTTTCCACATTATTACTGAGTTATGCTACAGTGGATGTTAATGACCTACGATGAAATGATTCCCTACACCAGGCAAGGCAGACCACTATCCACAAATTCCCCATTTTCTTTTTCTTGCCTCTATTAAAATAATTAATCACACTGGGGGAAAGCACACACAGCCTTGCTGTGAGGTCGCAGTGAAATGATACATCACAAAGGCTATAAAAACATTATAAACACAAAATTACCACCAGCATTTAAAAAAAAAACAAAAAAGAAACCACTCTGGAAAATAAACCAGAGAAGAAGTGAGAAGCTCGTTGCCCAGCTTTAAAATTAGGAGAACCCCCACCGACACACAGTATTAATATTTGCCGAAGAAGGGAGTCCAGCAGGGGCTGTGCAGGAGGTTTTTCGATGGTCAGGAGGCGAGCAGCAGGTGATGCTGGAGAGAGGGAAAGGCTGTGTCCCGACGCATGTTGAGAGAAGGCACGTTGCAGCTTCACCGCGGCTGGCACCGTCCTCCACCAACTGGTGGGTGGCAGTGCAAGGGACTGCTGTGCGCGTCTCGTGTGTCAGCCAGGATGGTCCTCAAGGACATAACCAGGAAAGCTGATGCCTGATGCTCACATTATTTCTCAGCTCAAAATCACCACGCGCTAGTAAGCAAACATTTCTGCTGGGCTGGCAAGGGATTACAGCACCCCGGCTTCGTCGGTGCGAGCGCCCGTTGTTGATGCAGCAGGTCAGTGAAGAGCAAGCAGCCATGTGGGACACGCTGTGCCAGCGCGGGTGAAATCTGTTTCGCTCCCAGCTCCTGCTGCTCAAAGGAAAGGCACAGAGGGCACTCACAAGTGAGCTTTTGATGGTGCTGCATTGCTGCCAAATGATGTCCCTCCACAAGCAGAGACAAGCCATAAATCCCTTCCCGGGGGTCAGAAAAGGTGGTGGCGGTGTTTGCCTGGAGGAGAGGTGCCCACAGACACTGACCTGGGGCTCCTAAAAGAGGATGTTGAGACTGGGGGAGTGACACCGCAGTGCTCCGAGGGGGAAGGATCTGTCCCTTTGTCTGCAATCGATGCCACTTTTACTTGTCGGTGGTGGGTAGCGGTGCAGCAGGAGATGCGCTGACCCGTCCGCTTACGGCACAGCTCTGGGGTGGAACCTGCCTGCATTAGCGCTGTGGTGAAAATGGACCTGCAAAACCCAGTATGCTACACCACTGCAGTGAAAACACATTCAGACACCCACACTTATACAGGGAAACATTTTGTTTGCTGATGGAAATAGCTTTTTCTTCTGCACACTAGGCCTGTCTTCCATAATACAGAGGTTAAGATGGGAATAATCCAGAGGACCAGCATAGCCTAATACTACCAGAGCCACAGATAGGATTTCATGCATGGAAAAGGAAATTCATTGTAACTAAATGTGTTTCTTCAAATAAACCTGATTCTTCCTTAGTGGTCCTTGAGGAAAGCAGGAATAACAGTGGAGGAAATATTCCTGTTGCAAGTGCCAAGTCAAGGTGCCAGGTCAGAAATATTTACTAAGACAATCGTTTAAGCATGAAATTGCACAGCAACTTTAAAATCTATAGTAAGGAACAGGACACCATGTTTGCAATCATTTCTTTATAACATCATGTTTCATCATTTGCCCTAATTGAGTTTTGCTGAGAAACAACGCTTTTGATCATGTCTGCTTTCTAATTTCCCCCCTCTAGTGAGTCAAGAAAAAAGGATGCTATGGTATCAAGAATAAAATTCAGATTCTGTGGCTATGCAAATAGCTGGAAATTAGCATGGACTAAATTACAAATAAATACATATATGTATGATTTACAAGAAGGAGAAAATACACTCAGAATGCAAAACGTGTCATAATTTCTGTTCATAGTATAACCCTGGAGTCTTATCAAAGTAAGCGTGGTACTCTTTAACATGAAAAGGCAACAAAGTTCACTCTGCAGTCAGAGTTTTAATTGAAGAAATACAGAAGCAGATGAGAAACCGCTGATGAAATGATGGTGCACCCCCAAAGGAACCTCTACTGGGGATAAACTGAAAGGAGTTAATTGTTTGGATAGAATCCAAATAAACTTTATGTTTCGTATTACTTGTTTCTTTTCGCACCAGAAAAAAAAAAAAAAAA
>VYZM01024194.1:57063-86803 GCA_013398915.1 Dromas ardeola
GGAATAATTCTTACAATTTCATGTTTTAATTTCTTTGTTTCTTGTGAATGTAAGTTTTTGTCCTAGTTTTAAGGGCATGATGCTGAAGTTAAAGTACAGTCCCTCTGCACAACAGTCCTACAGTCACTCTGTGTCCCACACTGTGTTAGACCCAGCTTCACTAAGCGAGCCACCAGTCTGAACCCTGAGATGGGGGTGTGACAAGGAGGCTTTCCCCCACACGTCCAAAGGTGATAGAGAAGATTTCTTCTCCTCTCTCATCCCTCAGTGACTTTTCCTGCTTCCGTCCTGTTGCATCCTCTGCACCTACAGGCAGGTGGCTTCTGGCAGCTTGAGGTTCAAATCTGTATCCCCCTAAGAAGGAAATCAAGAGCAAATTTTCCATCAGTGTAAACTGGCTTGGGTGCATTGACCTCACTGGAGTTACACTAACTAAACCCACACACTGCGGGGATTCAGAGCCTTTAAAATACTATCAAATATTTTGAGAAGGTAGTAAACTGATGTGTGATACATGTGAAGAGGGTGAAGTCTTGGGTGAATCAATGGAAAAAAGCCTACTGATCGGTGGGGTTGAGGACACACATCTTGTGCATATGCACAGTGACGTACCCACATGTCCACACACTTTCTGTATTACTGACAGCTCTGTGCCTGCTTCGAGCACAGGGTGGGGTATGAGCTTGAGTGACTTTCATTCTCCCAAGGGAAGAAAACTTTATACCAGGATCCCTAAATCAGCCGGATGGCTTTTGAACCTGCACACTGAACTTTACCCAGCAACCTGCAAATCTGTGATGGGCTCTCATGACCCCAACGGATGGCCAGCAGGACAGAGGGAAGGGGGAACTTGTACTGTCTGCAGATGAGACTTTCGTCTCTATTGCTGCCAAGCCAGCGCTTTTCATCAGCATCCAATCAGCGCCAGAAATGCCTTAAAAGAAAGAAAGAAGCTCTTTGGAGCAGAGTCCTTTTGTGTATCATCCCAGAGCACAATGGGGCCCCTAGCTCTAAGTAGGGCCCCTTAGGTACTGACTCAGTATAACAAATTGTAATAATAAAAATAATTTATACTATTATTTTTGTAGGTAGGGATTTTCCCCGTCTTTCTCTCCCTCTGAGACTTGCCAAGCTAGAGATGAAGACAATGGCTTCTTTGTTACCTCTGGAAAAGCAGGGAAGGAGAAAAGATTTTTTTTGTTGTTATTGGAGGAGATACCAAAGAAATTAAAAAGAATGTTTATATTCCCATAGGCCTTTGTGTGGCTGCGAGCATCTCAAAGGCAAGACAACAGCCTGGAGAATACACAGGAGTATAAAATCCAGGTTTAGCTTTAGCCTCTCTGCTGTACACAGAGACAAGGGACCAGTCAAAATATCTGTGTCAGCGAGTTTTTGCATCTACAGGTGAAAGCAAGAGAGAAAAGAAGATGTAAGGAAATAGGAAAAGAGAGGGAGAAAATGGCTGGCTGGTTAGGGAGGTACTAGAAAAAGGAAAGAAAGACGAGATATATTTAGTCACCATAAACATTAACAAATTTTATTACAGCTGGTGCAAATATTTCACTTAAAGTACTTTGGTTGAAAAATGATATTAAAATAAATATTTAGAAAAATGGAATTTCAGTATTTCCTTTCTTTTTAATGAAGCCTAAACTCCCAAATCTGTCTTGGAATTTTAATTTTACCCCTTTCACTGGTTAGACTAAAAAGCAGGAAAAAATCTTACAGAGAGAGAATGAAATGAAGGAGAAAAGAAACAGTGAAATAAACGGAGGGGGGAAATTGCAAATCTGAACATTTTGATAATTGTTATTTCTGACAAAATGTATATATCGTTGAGCAAAAAAAGTCTTCCTATTAAAAACTAACATTATTCTCAATTATTCTGCACAGTACCAGGCTCATTTTTCAATGACATCTTGTTATTATTATATATTACATTCACTACAGGAGAGCCCAGAGGTTCTCACGCTTCTGTCACGCTGAGTAAGTACAATATTTAGGAAAGATTATCCCCATCTTAAAGCACTGACAAGTTAACTAGGGACAAGATGCAACAAGTGGGCAAAACATCTAAGAAGAGAAGATGGAGAGGATGAATAAGATGAGGGACTACAGTGAGACCACGAGGAGCACAGATGGAGGGATTCATCAAGTATTTCACGAGTTCCTTCTCCTTGGACTTGTATACAAACAAGCCACGGGCTCCAGCGTCTCCCCTAGAAGTCACCTTCTCCATGATTAGTGAGTACAGTGGGACTGAAAAGGGATCTGATAGGCTGGGTGGTAGGCTCTCAGTTGATGCAAGAAGTGTGGTGGAGGGCACACCAAACAGCACACGAGCCACTGCCAGGAAATAGGTCTACACTGAAGCGATCACACACTACAGAAAGGCAGAAGGATGGATTAAGCAGAGGTACTGCATAATTTCTCCTTGCACACGAGTACATTTCTAAAGCATCCAATGAATCAGAGAACACAGCAACTTGGAAGCACCAGAGTGACACCTCTAAGACCACAAGAAGTTCAGGAGTGCCCTCCATTAGCCACAGCCTCCTGCTTCCCTGGTCATGCATGACTGATGCTTACTTTGGAAGCACAGCTATTGTGGACAGAAGGGTTCTAAATTCTGTCATCGTTGTTGTGTCAAGCTCTCAGTTGGTCTGTGGTATGTTGTTTTGTGGCCCCATCACTGAGTGGACTTTTACTCCAATTCCTCTATATAACTTTGCATGGTGGGAGGAGGAGAGACTCAGTTTCCCCAAGAGAGACTCAGTTTCCCCATCTACACCAGGGCTTTTTTATACAAATAGTCACAAACTGAGACCCTCCATTTGTGTCCATTTTCCTTGTATTGACCTGTGAAGCATCACCTACTGAGTGCGAAACTGCTGGTTGTTGCTCCCCGAGGTTGGGGTCATGCTTCCCTTCTTTATAGAAATCCATGCTTGCTCCTCACCCCAAGTGCCATGAAAGGTTGAAGACTCTTCTTTCTGCAGCCTCAGACCAGCGATGTCCCCGCACCACCGGGCACTGCCATGCCTAGTGTACATCAGGGACCATCATCTCATGCACTGAGAAAGAAGAACAGTGGGAGGTCTCATTACTATTCACCAGGATTGACCCTTTGCTATCTCCCTTTGGGAACAGGACAACCACTGCCAGCTACTTTGGAAGCAATACTGTGTTTCTTGTCTGCTAACGGCGAAGGACTACAGCTGCATACAGCATCTGCACTGTTATTCTCTATTCAGAGACAGGTCTTTTACAGAAGAGAAATTATATTACTTACTGCTCTGGGCTATTTGCAGGAAAATATCTGCTGAGGAACTTTCCACCATGAGTAAAAGGTCTCAAAAATGTCTCCCCAACCTCTTTTATTTGTATTAAACTATGCTAACACATGCTCTTGTGACTTTCCCAAGACTTGAGGAAGGCAAAATTAGAAAAAAAATTTATAAGGATTTAACCTTTTTTTTTTTTTTTAACAATGACTCAGAGGATGTGTGAAACAAAAATTTTTATGGCATTTGTTTAAGATTTCCCATGGTTGGTGAAACACCCCCACTAACAACTGCTTAGAGTATCACTGGCCAGAAACTTCAGCATTAGCAGATTTATACCTTTTCTATTACCTGCAGCAATAAACTGCCTGAAAAAAAATCCTCTTGTTCCCTAACTACAAATTGAATTTCAATAAACGTATGTAATATAGCCACAGGAAAGCACAAGGCAGAGTTGTGTGCAGCCTTAAAATTTTACACGCAGCTCTCATTGCCTCAGAAGTTTGGATCAGATATTGTCCAGCCTTAATCTATCTGCACTCCCTGGGCTAGGCAAAGCAAAATACACCCGAGTCAAAACCTTCTGCTGCAGTCAAATTAAAGGCATAAAAAAATAGGGTGCCTTTTGCAGACAAAGGGAAACACTACAATGGGCTTGTGACCTTCAAATTCCCTGGCTGTCTAGTTATAGGAGCACCTTGGCCTAAACTGGAGAATCTTCAGGGTTTTCCTAAATTGAAAGGAGGATCTCTAGGAGCCTTGTGCTACACTGAAATAGCTGGCACATTTCTTAGTTCTTCAGCCTCGTATCATGGGGTTATACAACCTTGTGTCGTGACAAGCCATACCTTCTGTACCTGGAGAATCTGCTGCTCCAAAGAAAAGATGATTCAGTGGCTTTCTGCTCCCTTTACACCTGCGGTGTAGAATAAAGCAACCCAAGGGAAAAAAGCTTTTAATGCCCAATGCTTGAACGCCATTAGATTAGCTACATTGCGGCTGTGCCCATGAAACTCCCTACCTTACCTTTGGCAATTGCTCACCTTTGAAAGGTTACTGTTGTTCTCATTATTATCTGTATCTTAGTAGTGCCTGAGTAACCACATAGCTTTAGCATTTTTTTAACACAGATCAATCCTTAGTGTGTAACAGAAAGCTCTATCAAAATTTCTCCAAAGGGTCAATGAAGGCCCGCTTACAGGCACAGTCCTACTGATGTCCATGAGTTTATGCTGGTTAAATAAGAGAAGGATTTGTGTGTCCAGCATCAAGTCCTGTCCCTAGCTAAAGCTGTAGCCTGGTACTTCAGAGGTGTGGGCTCAGTGGTCCCACGATCTTCTCGTTTTGCTCTTCTTCCCACATTGGGATGTCACAACTGAGCATATTCTCCATAAAGCTTAGGCAAGACGTTCCCAACACGTGGTCTGTGCTGAGGGATTATCAACTGGGCTGTGAAATGATACTACACAGTAAAATGTTCTAAATTTATGAATTCCCTCTGGCTTCATGGGTGGTCTGTGAAAAAGAAGGTTGAGACTGTCTGAGACATTTTGGAACTGGTGGTTTTAGGCACCAAACTCCCACTGACAACAGAAAAGTTAGGAACCAAGCACAAGTACAGCCATGCACAAAGGTCCCATGAATGCACTCAGCTTCTGTTTCCTCAGGACTCATCATCCTGCTACGAAAATGGAGATCGCAGTTCTGCCATGCATCATGCAAAAAAAATACAAGCCGTATCAGCAGACAGAGCAGATTTCTGCACTTCTACCTATTTCCAGTCACAGCTCTTCTGGGGATTTGGATGTGCCAGAGGCAGCACTAAAGTCCACAGGACAAGCAAACTAACCACCTCTCATGTTGAATGCAATGGTCAACCATGGTGGCTGTAATTGCTCTTCTTGCTGAAAGCGAGTGTGCAAACAGTTGTTGTCTGTGCCCGCAGCCACATTTGTGGACAAGGCTCATTTGCTTCACCGTCTGCAGCATCATGTCCATCTTGGAAAGAGTAAGCTGGCAGCAGAAGGTGCTTATGGCAGCCTCAGCTCCTTCAGCAGCCAGCATTTCACTGGCTCCTGGGGAGCAGGAATAGCAATGACACCATTGTCACCATGGGTTGACATAAAGAGAATCAATACTGAAGGTAACATTTAGCACTTCAGTGCTAGCTTTTTACTGGTGGCCATGAAATCGTTGATGTCAGCCTACAGTACTGGAATGTAGTATGGTATCTCAGACTGTAGGTAAATACTGACTTTTAATGGCTGCTATTACTTATAGCACTTTCAAAATGATTTATAGATGATAACCCAATAAGTTCCCCATTGGATTTTCAAAGGATATGATGACAACTTTTCCCCTTGATTCACTACTACTACTGGTATTTCTTTGGCCAAAGAAAGATAAATTTGTCTCAGTTGTGACTAACCGAGTTGAATTTCTCAAATAATAGGAGCTCATGCATTAAACCCCAAAGGTCACAAGTTCAGTCCCCACTGGCTGAATCTCTCTTGACACATGGTCTTAAGTTTCTTATATGTACAAGGCAAGGATATTAAGTAACTTGTCAGACTAGAGTAGATGCCGCTACTGAAGCTAGGGTCATAACTCAAGAGGTTCTCGGTGACAGGATGTCTTCATGACATAACTGAGAACAAAAGAGACTGACCTAGGAATGTGGAATAAATGAGACGTGCCTGGTCACATTATCACACAAAGCAGACAATAATGACTAGAAACATAAATGGAGATTCACCTTGGAGAAATATGTAGTTTAATAGAATAAACACATTCTGGTTAGAAAATACAATGCTGAAAATGTCTCGGGGTGGAGAGGGTATTATACATTAGGCAATTACGTAGCACGATAGAGTAAAGCTAAATATCATATAAAATCTCAGTACCATGTATTAAAATAGCTCAAATATCATGCAACGGCGGGTTAAGAAAACTCTGCAGACAAAAGAAAGTGCTGGCAGGCCAGGTTTGGCCAGGGGACTTCCTATTTAGCAGACAAGGTAGTCAAAGCAGATCATATTGTATGACTCTAATCAACAAAACCCATCAGCGGTGCCACAGTGTGAAGTACTGAAGAGGGCATGTTTCCCCAGGTGGGACACCACGTGGTGGCAGCTGCACTGCTCTGAAGCCTGAACAAGGCACCTCAAGTAAGTACAAAATGTAGCGTAAACATAAACTCAATAGAGGAGGAGGACTGGAGAAAAGATGTGCATTAACCCACATTAAGTTTCCCTCAATGCCCAGGTCACTCGTGCCGTTCCTGCTTAGACGCTAATCCATGCTACAGCCTAAACTCAGCACCAGGGTTTCAGGCTCTTGGCTGAGAGCTGGTAACTCAGTGATGAGACCAAGTGCAGCTTTTGGTAGCCCTCCTCAGCTATGACTGCTGGCCTGAAGAGCCCAGCAGGCCTCTTCCATTGTATCCATGTGTCAGCTCCCACTGCTCCCAGCAATGTCACAGGCTCACCCAGTTGGCGCTGCCTTGTGACAGACTGGAAGCACCTGCCGGTCACTTACAGAGGCAGTAATGTGCCCTGAGCTCCACATCTCTGCTCTCTTTGGCACGATAGGAGAGCACAGATGCAAGAGGAGACCTGGGCTTGCTCTTCTCCTGCCGCTGGCAAGGTGGGGAGCAAGAAGGATGCTCACCCAAGGCAGCAACTCTTGCCCCAAGTGCTCTGAGCCATCCTTTGGGCACAGCAGCAGCTCGCTCTGGTGTAGGCAAAGTTGCCAATGTGGCCACAGGTTTTTGCCGCCTCCAAGAGCCTATTGCCCTGAGGAACATCTGTCTGCAGCTGTCGCTAGTGCCCGCATGGCAGACAGAAAAGCAAATTAGACCATTTAAAAGCTTTCCAGCTAGGGCTAAACTTTTGTGCATTGCAATTTAAAACCGAATAATCTAGGTCTGTAAGTGAGAGTTTGGTCTGATTTTCAAGAGGGGCAAATTAAGATTTACAAACCTTTGGTTGTATTCAGGTACAAGCAGTTATACACCCAGAAAGGCAAATAACATCCCAACCAAGTCAGGGCAGGCTTTGTAGTAAAATGAACTACACTTTGATTATTGCTGCTGATGAAAATGCAGCCTGGTTTGGTTTTAGTGAGGAGATGGAATCTTTAATACATTCTTACAGTCTTTTGCAATTACTGCTGTTTCTGCCAGGACCAGGCAATTAAATCGGCAGCCCAGCCTTTGCCTTACTAAGCACTGTCACATTTTCTGGACGCTCTGGGGAAAGGAGCCTGCAAAGAGGAATTTCAGACTTTCAATCCTGCATAGAATTATTCTGCCCAAGGTCCTCCTGATTCTATGAAATTAAAAGCATTTATCCCATCCTTGATTTGTTGCCTGTAGACAGATGAGATCCCTGGCTCCAGCATGTTTCTGAGCTGCAACCACATACTACATGAAATTATGATATCATTAAAGAAAAGCTGATAGATATGAGCCCTGTCAGTTGCATTGTTTAGTCTGTTCTCCTGAAGTCATTGCAGATTCATGGTTGAGATTTACACTTAGCTTCCCTTGTATTATCTATGGCAGCCTTAACTATCTGTCAACAGAAATTTCATGACCATGGTGGGGAAAAAAAAGGCATAGCCTAGGATAGTAATATATCAGATATCTAGTAGTAGCAATCAACAGTAGCTGTTGTGCAATAACTAATGACTAATCAACTTGGCTGTGTTGTGCATTCCTTAATATGTTGCCACAGCCCCCAGTTTCTGAGATGGACTATAAAACACCTATTTAGGATCATACTCAAGGAGGTTGCGTTTGCACCTTTTCTTGTTCTCGTTATTGCTAGTGTCATTAGATGAGATTCATTTGATGCCATTACTTCTGCTCGTTACAATCTTTGTGACTAGAATATGGTACAGTATCAGAATTTTAATGCCTCATATATTCTCTGAGAGATGATGGCAATAAATGCTACCGCTTTGACCTTCTCTGTGTTTTATCATTTGATTCACTGGTCATCTCCATTCGTTCATCTCTATTTGTGCCCATATATAGACTGAAGAACCAGAGAAAAAAAACTACAGTCACCAACCGATAAGAATACTTATAGAATCGAATATCTCCTATTTGTAAGCATATTAACAGTTTATAGCCTTTCACCATCTGCATTAAGCGTCAGTATTCTGCCTTATCCTTGTGACAGGGATTGCTGTGGACAGGCAGAAGGGCCATGTGTGGATCCTTCAGCATTACAGGAACACTACGAATGAGCCCGGTAACTACACACGCTTGTGACAATATTTGGGGTGGGAACAGAAAAAAGGGCTTCTTGTTTGGTACTAGTTTCGAGAGTGACCTTAAAAGAATGATTCATCACTAAGATGATTAGGGGACTGGAACACCTCTCTTATGAGGAAAGACTGAGGGAATGGGGTCTGTTTAGTCTGGAAAAGAGACGGCTGAGGGGTGACCTTATTAATGCATACAAATACTTAAAGGGTGGGTGTCAGGAGGATGCGGCCAGGCTCTTTACAATGGTGCCCAGTGACAGGACAAGAGGTAATGGGCACAAACTTGAACATAGGAAGTTCCATCTCAACATGAGGAGGAACTTCCTTACTTTGAGGGTGGCAGAGCACTGGAACAGGCTGCCCAGAGAGGTGGTGGAGTCTCCATCTCTGGAGACATTCAAAACCCACCTGGACACGTTCCTGTGCAACCTGCTCTAAGGTGACCCTGCTCTGGCAGGGGTGTTGGACTAGATGATCTCCAGAGGTCCCTTCCAACCCTGTGATTCTGTGATTCTGTGAATTTCTTGGGAGCTATATTTTGGGTAATTAACTCCTTCACTGATATCTCTCCTCAAGTTTTCTTTATGGCTGTCACCCTATTACTGTACCTAGTCAGCAAGATATAAACAGGTCCTCAGAGAAGGGACATCCAGGTGAAAAAGAGTTGTTATACACACTGCCAGACCTCAGCCACCAAACACAGGAGCCTATCTTAGAAGCCTACATTGGATTCTTCTCCCCACAGGTCCCTGGATAGTCCAGCCTGTTTTAGACATCACCTTAAGTTTTCCTTATAGGCAATGGGTAGAAGGAGATCTTTCAGAGGATGACCTATAGCACCTTAATTAGATATCTACTCTGGAATGCTGGCTGAACATTTCTCTCCCTTGGCTGTTAGGGTAGAGTAACACTTCAATTTAAGCTCCTAAACTGGGTGCTTAAAAATAGCCAACGTGATTGCCTCCCCTCCTCAAAACACTTGAACTGGATGCTCCTGGGTGGTGAAAATGGAGTGTTCTTTGGTCCACACCCCCTGCAACAGCAACTCATGATTTGAAGAGGTGTTTCACTCACTGAGGGAGCTCACCTGATTTATAGCACAGATTGGGGTGTGGTGCTTTGAAAATAAATTGCTTGAGCTTGTTCATAAAGAACAAGAACATTTCAGTGGGAAGTGTGGCAGAAACATTTATTTTTCACCTATTTTCTTTCACAAACATCTACTTTTCAACAGGCAGATTATGAAATAAGGCCACATTTGCCCCTGCACTGTGCTGTGCCTTGGTACGGGGGAAGGACTTTACAGGGGGTTCATTACTCCATGAAGCTCCAACGACTTCCAGCACTGTCTATAAAGTTGCCATGAAAAAACAACCTTTTTTCTACCTGTCACTAAAATTTACCTATGTAGCTTTGGGCAGGAATTTTTACAGGTCTCCAGTACATCAAAAATATTCCAGCAGTAAAACACGGTCCTATTTAGCCTCATCACCCAAGCCACAGCTCTTCTGGGAACAGGCAAAGCAGGTAGCTACCCAGAGCAGCACCCTGCGGGGGGGAAGCAAAACACCTGTAACTGCTGCTGGCTTTGTGATTGACGGAGTATGGGAGAGCCAGGCTAGCTGCAGCTCTTCCTCCAGGGTCACTCTGAAGGGCTGTGGCTGGTGGCTACTGTTGTCAGGCAATGCGACGGACTGGTGGTCACCACCCCACCCTCCCAACTCCACGGCTGCTGGATTAGAGAACCCGGCTCCTCTGCACACCCTCCTGCCCCACGCCCCTTCTTCCTGCCTTCCTCTTCTGGTAGGGAATGTGCCCATGACAGCCTCCAGGCACTGAGCTGTGGGGTGCGCCCGCTTTCTTCTGAGAAGTCTTTGTAAGCTCTGGCCACAGCTTCAGAGAAAGCATTTAGAGATGGCCTGTTAATGGCATTTAGCAGCCCCCATGTTACACTCAGCAGGGGACCTGGTACACAGGCAGTCAGAGCATCCCAGACACATGCATCACCACAGTGCATTAGGCAACACGGTGGCTCAAAAGCAGACCCCAGGTTTTGCTTGCCTGGTTTTTACCTCTGCAGCCAGGCTGTGCAAGGCTGTGGAGGTGGTTAATTGATGGCACGTGGAAGCAGGGTGCACCAAAGAATCACTGCTGTGGTATCCAACACCCTGAAATCTCCCCAGAGCACAAGGGAGCTCACCTGCAATTGCAACAGGCTGGTGAGGATGTGGGCTGGCCGGCACCAAAAGCGTTTAACTGCTGGGTCTGAAACAAAGTAAATTGGGGAGAGGGTGTAAGAACACATGTAATCAAAAATGATTAATTGCTAGGAAGGGATAATCAGAGAAACTCCTTCTTCTCTCTAGAAGAGCAGCAGTGAAACCAAGGATTCAGTGGCATATTCTTTGCATCCACTGCAAGTTGATCCATGTGAGACAGATCCACATACACAGTAGGAAGGACCAGGCAGTGGGATACTCGGTGCAAGGAACTGCCAGCTGTGACAGGAGCAGATCGGTCCCTAAGCAATTTCAGGGTGATATGACAGGTGAAAGCACTAATGTGGAGATAAACATGATTTTACACTTAAAGATATCAAGAACAGGTGTTGCCTAGTTTTACTGCAATATCTCAAAATTACAATTCTTTACATGTTTACTTTACCTAAATATCTTCTTGTTTAGGAAGAAAGAGGTGAGATTCTTTTTCTCCCTCCTGTTGGAAAGGAGATATTAAATGAGAGGCCATTTCAGTAACTTCTCTGCTTGTGTTTCATAAGTGCAAATTTATTCATATGTCAATGGCAATACTTAATTTCCTATATATCTTTGATTACATATATAGTGTATTCCACATTTGAGCAGTAGGTGGGGAGCTCTGAAGTCAGATGCTTTTTTTGATTCACTATTTGGAGGAAAACATGGGTGTGAGAGGGCCCCGAGCTTGAGGTATGAGACTGGAGGGCCTGACAAAAAAAGAAAACATCTCAGCTTTAATTCTGGGCAATGGGTGAAGTCAAATAAGAGGACATAATTTCGACCTTTCTTGCCTGGGAGGGGTTGCGTTGACTTGGCTGGCAGCGAGGGATCATTCAGCATGGTAGAAGTAAACTTGAGCAACCTGCAGAAAGATTATTTGAGAATGACTATCCGTAAAAGCCTGAAAAGCAAGGTGAAACTCTCTTCAGACAAATACTGGTGTGAATCCAGAGCAGCTCTACTTGAAGCAAACTGAGTTATGCACTGATGTAAATGAGATCAGACATAACTTGCTGTCAACACAGTCAAATTTTAAGTTGGTCAAAGAACAAAATCTTCCCTTGTGTATATTCAGAGTTCATTTGATGACTGTAGACAGATTTAGATGGAAATATTTTCTCCAAAGAACTCAGTAAGTCCATGTAACTTCTCAGTGTGAGAAGGGAAAAGTCAAGTTTTTATAAAGGGAACACTAAATCAGAAAACACATGGGCTTTTTAAAAAATCATAGAACAGCTCCTTTCCAGCCTATTGAGTTCTGTATCACCTCCAGTGACTACATTTTCATTCACCGGTGAGGTACTGAATGTACCATGACTACAGCATAGGTTGTCTTAAAAGACCTGGAACACTGGAGAGGATGGAGGAGAATTTTGTGCCAACACTAGCTAGAATGGGAGCTGTCAAAAACTGCCTTTTTATTCTCCTTTGATCTCATCCAAATACATCAACTCCATTTATTTCAGATTAAAAGCTGCAGTATTCTCATTAAACATTGGCATTAAAACTGGAAATCCAATCTGCTGCCATGGCTGGCAATGCCAACACAAGCTAATCATTTAATGCTTCTGTAGTCCTTTACTTCCAGCTTTTCCATTTGAACTTCAGCGAGCTGGTTTCAGATCCTGGCATCTCAGAGGTCTTGTTCAAACCCAGGTGAAAACACAGCACAGGTACCTCCTGCCTGCCACAAAAGTACTGAAATGTTACAAGACGCTCTCGGTCCTTCCCCACACTGGTTTGCCATTGTTCCCTAGTTCTGCTAAGGGGACTCCTCTATGGAGGTGAGGAGGTTATCCGTTTTTCAAATCCAGCTGATGCTGTTTCTTAGGCAGGAGTATGGGTGATTACTACATCTACCAGCTGTCTTGACAGCTAACACTGATGGTGATGGTTGTCTCAAGTTGGCTCAATTTTCCTATTGAAAAACACCAGTCTATAGTGGGGGAACCCAATTGTTGTCTAGGCAAGATCTGGATGAAGCAGTGCTATTGTATACATTGTGGCTGGTTTTCAAATAACATTGCCAAAGGCCAGTTCCAGAACGTCTCACTTTCCCTATCCCAATCATCTTATAAATGGTGCTTCAACACTACCAAGCCTCCACAACCTTGTGCTTTTTATCAGAATTTCACCTCACCGCAACACTTTGAATTTCTTGATTAGCTCTTCTGAGGGACATCACGGCAATTAGCCAGGAATGCAAGGTTAGTGAAAATATTTATTTACTGTAGATACATCTGTTCTCAAGACAGCAGTAGATATGTGTACAGTTTTCCAGCACAACACAGTCTTTGAGCAAGTCCTACATATTTAGTCTGATCTCACCTATTCGGTGAGTTGGAGGTCTAGGTGTATCTTAAGTTATCCTGTGTCTTCCTTCTGCAGCTTTCTTTTCTGTAACATGGTTCCCACAAGCTCTTGCTTAGATACGCGCATTAGTTTTATAGCAGACAGTTACTAGAATAAAGTCCAGGAACAGCTGTAAGAACACAATGCAGAAACCTTGACCTTCCTTTTCAGCCAAGTGCCCAAACTACAGAGTATTCTTGCACCTCTTCTCTCATAACTTGGCTTAGTGATTCTTGAATACCTCTTGGGACTGTTACTCAGCCCCAAGGAGATATGTAGGGAGTGCTGGCACTAAGCTGAGTTAGAAACCTGGTAGAATAAATCATACTGGTAGTAGGATAGATCTTGTGGATTTGAATCTGCTCAAACAAATATTGAACCCAGGTCTGTCATTTCCTGAGGAGTGTTCTAGCTCCTACCTAAACCACCCACAAGTTAAGTAATAATATCCAAAAAAACTTCTCCCTAAAAATGTGAGACCTACATTTGAGACTTTGGCAGATGAGGCCTCCATTTGGGATTTTATAGAAGATGCTTGGGGCTATTTTCAACTTAAAGTGCTTATTTTAGTGGCTTCTCAAAGTAACAGCGAAGAGAGCAATGAGCAACTCAGAGAGCTTGTTGTCAGACCATGATGCCCCTTTCAGTCAGTTTGGAAATAAGTTCTAATGGCTAAATTAAGTGTCTGTAACAAATGACCTACTTAGCAGGCTGTGTAGAGACTACCTACAGTAACATGACATGGCATACCCTTGGGCCATGCTACTCCTCACACCCCTTGTACCCTGGTTTCCTTTGCATGGAAAGCGGGTCACGTAGGGTTTGGGAAGATAGCATATTCCCAGTTCTTGCTCCAAAATTGAACGGGAATCTGATTAGGGTACATTAAACCTAGGAACTCAGAAATTCTCCCCCTGTTCTAGAAATCAAGCCTTCAACTATCATGTCTATTTATATTCATAGTTTATACAGCAAGGGAGGCTGGTCTGCATAGCTCATTAGAATTAACTACAGACTCACGTACACAGTTAGGTCACTGCAGCTGCTAGTCTTCATATAGCCCCTAGGTCCTAGGCTGAGGGGCAATATACAACCCTTGCAGAAAATACAGATTTCTACAGGAGATACAGAATTTGCATTTTCCCATTCATTAGCCCCTGCCTTCTTCACTGCCTGAAATGCTGCGATACCAAAATCACACATTCATGATTGATTTGGGTTATCAGAGAACGTGTTGGAAAGGAGACCAAGTGCCCGTCGTGGCAGGTCTAGTAGGTTTGATAGTAATTGGGGTGGGTTTTGCAACAGAGGTTGAGAGAATCTTGTGGCTGCTGTGGGCTGTGCCTACAAGGCATGATTAGGTGTGGTATGGCATGTGGGCGCGACTGTAATTGTTCACAGCTGCATGCATAATGAAGACCAGCCTTGGGCAGGCTTCATTTCTTGCTCATCCCTTTCTGCCAGATTTTTTTCTTTTTTCACTTCTGGCAACTCTTCCTGCTTTTGAGAACAAGAAAAGGGGCTCAGGGTGCTTCTCGGCTGCTATCAGGAGCAGGAGGTGAACGCTCTACGCCCCAGGGAAGGGCACTGAACTCTACTGAATAGCTCCTTGACTGCAGGAGAGGCCTATCAGGAGGTGGGATAGAATTTGAGTGAGGTCCATGTCTCGTGTCCTGGGCCAGCAGAGAAACAGAAAACCACAGTTATGGCTACTTTGGAACCCAGGAAGACTATGCCCTTCTGGCTTAACAGACACCTAGTGTCCTCAAGTAAGCTCATGGATGTGCACCATCCTTCATCTGGAAAGACGATATAAGGCATAAAGGCTAGAGCTGAGCTTTCCCCAGATGCTCAGTCTTCAGTCTCTTTAAGAAGAGCATGTAGCATACTGCCAGCTTATGCTAACCCTTATCAGAGTTAGTACGTGATCTGGAAACCTCTCCTTCTAGGACTGACCTGTCAGGAATACCCTCATAGCACCAAATGGAAGTCACCTCATCATAATTACCAGTTTTCTTTACTCATTTTCCAAGAAATGAACAATATTTTATCCCATTATAAAGCCCACCAACAATCTGTTCCCTTCAGCCCCCCAGTCCCTGTGTCACATGCTTACCCATCTTTATGTAGCGCATCTCACCTGCTCTTCTGTGAGCTGCCCTTCTGGGTGAGGAGAAGGATCCCCGCATAAAGGCCATCAGGAGACGTCTCTGAAAACTTATGCAATGTATTGGTATTTTTCAACACAGAAAAAAACACAGAATGGCAGCATGTCCTCACCTGACACTTCAAGAAGTCAAAGACTCTCAGAGATGTTGGCTAAAACGGACATCTGGAAGTCATCGAGTCCAAGCCCCTGTTTACAGCAGGACTGTTGCCAATAATAGATCAAGTCAGCTGCGACTATTGATCCACTTCCCTATAGTTTACATTAAGCTCAAGCTTAAACATTTTTTTCTCCTGCATACCTTCAACTTTTCTAATAGTTGCCACTCTGTATTCTCCAGGCCTCTGCTGCTTCTGAGCTCCTTCTGCAGTTTCCTTTTATGTTGTCCTGCCGCTATCAGCTTTTTTCCCATTACAGTCAGGACTGCGTTTGAACTGATGCCCATCTTTGTTCCTTGAAAAACAAGGCATGCTGTTTCCTGCTCCCTTACAGACCACAGGACACTGTAAGCATGGGCTCAGAGCACATCCACTGAATCTTTGATGAAAGCTTTTTTGGACAGACATATATGACTTAACGAAAACATCTCTCCTTTTGTTCTGCTTTCTTTAATGAACAGGGTTAAGCAAAGAAAAAAGGTCAGTTATAACCTGCCCAGAACCTTGGAGGCTATGTACAAAGATTCTTCCCCAATACCTCTTAAATAGTTTGTAGAGAACGTAAAGACATGAATAACATGTTAACCACTACTAAGACTGATTCTGTGTCAGGGAAATCACTGGGAATACAAGCAGCATAAGACACACCTGTATTATCTCTGAAACTAAATTTAGACAGAGCTGCATCACTGCCTAATTGTTCAACCCATTCTTCCCTCTTGCAGCGGAACAAGGATTCCTCCTGGAACAGATGGATGATGCGTAGTGTTCTCTGTCTAACTTCCCTCCTAGGAAATCCAGCTTTACAATCACTAGCCTTCTGACTGAGGACAACTATAGATAAGACTGTCAGAACCATCTTCCTTTACAGCAGAGCATTTTGCACTGTTACACTGCCCTGGGGCAGACAGTTGTTCAGTTTTACATTGGAGGGAGCACAAGAATGTCCAGTTCCCTGAGCAGCCACCACACTGTGCCACCTCAAACCAACAGGCTTTTTACCGTGGCTTCAACAGGGACATGAGAGATTCCCTCTTAGGTGTAATAGGATGCAAAAGAGAGGGGGATTTCAGGTGCAATGTCCTAACTGGATGGCCTGTGTTCTCTTTTGGGATGATTTTTCTCATTTTTCTCAGCATCCAGCATGTGCGACCAAGATGCTTAGTCCCACCATCAGCATACAGATAGGAGAATTAAAAATAAACATTTGATTGATGAGTAGCAGGCTTTTGAACGTGAAAATTTACTTAAATAACTAACTGAAGTTTGCAATTTGGGTTGAAATAGTGCTTCTGATAAGGTATCTTATCAAGTCCATTAATAAGGAATGGGGTTAGACTATACAGCTGAGCTGAGTTGACCTGTTGGCTGCTTGTCCTTGAAAGGAGCAGTCCAGCTCTCTCATCTCTCTTCTCCTTTCTTCTTTTTCTCCCTCACCATGACTGCTTAACCTGTTTCCTTCCTTATATTGGCCCTAGTGCTCCTTTGACTGCATGCTGAGCAAGTTCATCTCACTGATCTAGTCAAAAACTAATTCAAGGGAAAAAAAACCCCAACAAACCAAGCACAGTTTTCTGACCATTTTCAAGTTGAATAGACTCACTACAGGGTCAGAAGAGAGTGACAGCCACATCAACAGAAAGGAAGTGTAGCAAAACATGGAAGGGGACATATAGGGAGCGATGCAAAGGGAAGGGGAAAAGGGGAGCAAGACAATCCCTTTAGCTCGAAGTGAGATATTAGATTGGTTCAGCTGCTTTGTTTAATTGTATCACCAGTGGCTTCATCAGTTACAGCTTTTAACCCCCCAGTAGGCTTTGTACAATGTTACTAAATACAGTTATCAAATTGCTTAATCGCCATTAAAATGTAAAACAAAATTTGTTAACCTGAGTTAGTGAATCTATATTAAACATACATTTTCTTTCACCTTTTCTGCTGTTACTGCTGTGTGGCTCTATCCTCAAAACTTCTCCATAGCTGTGTTAGGAAGAAGATGTTACTAACTCTGGAGATCCCTGTGAAGACCCAGTAGAACTATTTGAGAAGGAGGCTCTGGATCCCACCAGGCCATTGCTAGTCCCAGTGTCAAAACAGCTCACAGATCTGCCAAGGAAGGAAGAACCAAAGATCCAGACAAAGTGGAAGATTGTTTCCAGTTTTTTGCTTTTAATCCGCAAATTAAATCTTGAAACATTTTTCACCAGCCTTCCTCAAGACATACTAACATGCTCAGGCTCCTCCTTTGGTAATTATTCTCCCTGGTACCATGACAGACAGCATTAGGCTGTTGACTGCATACACAGTCCGTAAACTAGTGGGCTAGTTCTGTGTGCCACAGTGACATTAGCTACCCAAGCTAATTTTGAACTAGTACAGCTACTTAGTCTAATATAACCCAGTAGTAACAAAGCTATACTGCTTCTAGGACTCCGGCAAATTTATTTAAACATACACAGCGTTGCTGATATCCGATTCTGAATAATGAGTACTGCTATCTTGTTTTGATAAATAAGTGCTCATTCTGATAAATAAGAATGACAAGAAACACTTTTATCTCTTGGGACTGGAAACATTTTCATTGCATTTTTACAGCATTCTGGCTGTAGAAAGCTAGTGTTAACCACTGGCAAAGATTTCTGAGAAAAACCCATGGACAAAATTCTCATCTAATACACTCACAGGCCATGTACAAAAAAAAAAAAAAAGGAAAGAAAAATAGGGTGAAAAATGATTGCTTAGTCCTTTATGGCATCACACACATTCCCAGAAATTCTTCAGTGCTTCTCATGCCTATTGAAGTAATATGAGGACTTGAAACATCACTAAATGATACTCCTGTAAAAGTGTGCAAAATATTTCTTCTTATCTTGTCTGATCCCAAAATATGCATTTGCATAAGTATTTTTAGGTAAAAGGAAATGGCAAAAACAATGATAATTTTATTTTCTTTTGGTTTTAAGTTTTTATTTATTTTGTCTGTATGATAGCCTGAATTTGGATATAAACAGCTACATGGCACTTGCCATACACAGCTGTGTTTATATTAGCGGACAACTGATTCTCTGTTCTCTTACTGAGTTTCTTGCATACACCATATCTATGAATTTGGCTCCTAGGGGAACTGAGCCACAAATCTCAAAAACTGAAAGCTGCAAGTGAGATGAAAAAGGCTAGGAGCAGAATGGCCACCTCACAGGACGGAGAGGGCTAATCCTCTTTGATTAAGTCTGGATTTGCTTTCAGGGAGTGTACTACTAAATGGCTTTAGAAGCCAGAATATTCATGGAGGTGACGGTCCCTGTAAGAAAATACTGAAAGAAAGTGAATTTTCAGATATCGAAATTATGCCTTGAATGCTTGATACTTGCCAAGATGTTCTCCTAAGACAGGGAGCAGAAGCAATACTGCTGGACCTGCATAAACAACTGTGGTGAAGCAACGTGCCCCAGGTTTCGAAGATTAGGTCCTTTCAGCAAACTCATCTTAAAGAATCTCCAGACCAATAATTAGGGAGACTTGCACTGGAACAATTTTAACTCTAAACTGCTACAATTAAGCCAGAGAAAACTATTTTTATAGATATCTCCCAAAATAGAAAATGCAGGTACATGCCTCTGTGTTTACTTAAATTATAGCTGTGTATACAGATGAAGCAAAAATGTAGGCTGGATAACCATGAAAGCAAACCTGAATGAACAGACACAGGAGATCACATGTTCAGAAATTATTTGGACAGAATGTGTCCCTGGAGGGAGCCGTGATTATCAGACAATGGAGGAGTGCATCATTTTCTGTGAGCAAAACATTAGCATTGAAGCATTTTTGAGTGAAGGAAATCCAGACGTGTTTCCTACACAGTGAGCAAAAAGTGCACTGTTTCCCTCACTGTTTCCCAGTTCCCTCTATAGTGAATGGCTCTAAATGGCTCTTAAAACAAGGTATTTGACCCAGATATTAGGTTGCCCAGGTTGCAGGTTGTCCAGGGAGGTTGTGGATGCCCCATCCCTGGACGTGTTCAAGGCCAGGCTGGATGGGGCTTTGAGCAGCCTGGTCTAGTGGGAGGTGTCCCTGCCCATGGCAGGGGGGTTGGAACTAGATGATCTTTAAGGTCCCTTCCAACCCACACCATTCTATGATTCTATGGTTCTATGATTCTATGATTCTATGATTCTATGATTCTATATCTAGAAGAGACATCTGAGACAGTAGGATGAATATCCTTCTTAAGGTACTTTTCTGTCTCCAGAGGAGCTTGCACCACCAGTTTAGTTTAAGTGTCTTAATGGTCAGTTAGTAAACCAATGCCAGCCAAAGTCTCTGGGATTTTTAGGAATCAATAATAATTAAATCCTTGAATTTTTCATTGTGCTAAGAAATATGATTGACTTGGTCTACAAACATTTCCCATTGCCATGAACCTGAAGATAGATCCTAAAGCCTTTGTTTAGTATTTACCATATACTTGTTTCAGCGAGTTCCTTCCAAAGTATCATTCAACAATACACCTGGAAATTTGCTTAAAACTGAAAAAAAAAACCAAACCCCTCCAAACCAGTAAGGAGACATGGATTTTGTTGATCAGTGTTATTTAGGCTTTCCAGAGTTAGCTGAAGAACTTGTGTCAAAATTCAAAATTAAGATCCCTTTTTTTTTTCCTGAAAGGGACAAGCTTTCCCACACATAATATGTATTTTTCTTTGGAAAAGTGTGAGCCTAAGAATGAAAGCTTGGCATGAAGAGTTGGCCAAGAACCCAGTGTTTCAGGGTATGCGTAACTAGTGTGCCTCAGCGGTGCTGCAGAACAGATGCCATGTGTCCATTGCCAGGGTATCCAGGTACACTTTAAATTTCCTGAAATACGCCTGTGGCCACACAATCCTTCATGAGTTTCTTGAGCCATTTTCCTCTCCAGAATGAGACACCGTGGGAAATATCGCCCAGTGCAAAGAAAAAAAAAATTGAGTGTATATGGCCACTGAACCACAGCTCACATAAATCATCACTGTAACATTTAACAACACTTTTTTTTCCTCTTGGTTGAAATATTTGAGACATTCTTTTCTTTGAAAATTCAAGATTTTTCATGTGACACAGAAAGCCATTTTCCCACTGCCAGTAACTTCTATCCTGTTACCCGTAGTGCAGTTTTATTCCAACTTACTTAATCATTTCTAGGTGCCAACTTTGCTATTTTACTCATGCTATAAATGACTTCTCAGGCACCTGCCTCCTGGAACCTTGTGAGTACCTCAGCATTTAGCTTTTATGTAAGAAAAGGGAAGTTTCTGAATCATGTATTATTGGAGGAAAATGTGAAATCAAGATCCGATTGTGTCCTAACAGCCTGAAAGATAGAAGAGGAAGTTTCATAAAACGCTAGAAAGTGATGGAACAATGCTGGCTCATTATGTATCGCTGCAGTTTCTTCACTGGGATTTCTGACCAAGGACAAAATTTCAATATTAGCCTAAGGTAGCTAAGAATTAATTTTGTCAGTGGAAACCAAGAAAGTTACCCACATGAATAATGACCCATTGCTGGAGCTATTGGACAAGAGAAGTCAAATCCTGTGGTGGGTACTTTACTAATGGGTATAACATTCCCTTTTTAAAAGAGACAGTTCTCAGATTGTTGGGTGATTAATGACATCTGTGAAAAGTGTTTTTCTAATTAGTAACTAAATTTAGACCAGGGTGCCTCAGATGCTCTGCAGCATGCCTGCTGCATAAAAATATCCGTTTAAATGATGGCTTTGTCCCATGCCTATTTGTGCTGCGATTATCAAGTAAGAATAAAGCTCTTCTGGCAGGTGTTTTTGTTTCATGACAAAGAGTTGATACCCTTGTGAACTGAAGTATTTTTTTATGGTCTCATAACTCATTCAACCCTATGCTCCAGGATGACTTTGTGGTTGTGCACATACAGAAAAACGCAGATGAATTCTTGCGGTGCCCCTGCTTCACCAATTCTGCAATTAAACCACATGCTGTTGAGAAACAGGAACACACTGAAACTAATAGACCCACCTGCAAAGCTCTCAGCGCTGTGCTACGCAGTCAGCATCTCAGACAGTACTAGGGATCTGAAGGGAACACACATTAAATATGACATTTGAAAGTAATACAATCCATTACAGCAGACAGTGCTGGCTTTGGAGAAGACTTGACAGACAATGAAGTGATCAAAGGTGCTTTGGTATGTCTAATTTTGGCTTACACAGCTGAGTTCTATAGCTGACAGAGGTGGAGGAGAATAGTGGTCTCTTTTGTGTCTTCCTAAGGGAGGGATCAACAAATAGCAATAGCTTATTCAAGTGACACAGTGGTGCAGTGTTTCTTTTTTCCGCTATTCCTAACTAAAATTAAATGAAAGAACAAATAGTTGCAGATTGGAAAATAAATTTAACTGAATGCCCTTTTATTGGCTCTAAACATTGAATTTTTCTAAGAATTGTGAGAGAATTAGTATTGCCTTGCAAATGTTAACCCTTCAGCAGAGTAATTGCCAGTGTGTCTTTCAGTAGACTATGCAGTTTTTCTATTTGCTACCAGGGAAATGTGTGCCATTCTGTATTCTCACAGCACAGGTGTGCTTAACTGGGAAGGGAAGGGATTTTTACATCAATAAGAAATAATTTATGAATGTATTATATTTGCTGTGTTTCTGTGAAGCATTGTAACAGAGTTATACTGTCTCTACCAACTACACAGGCTAGTAATAAATCAAATCTATTATAAGAATGTTTCTTCCAAAATATGTAATAGAATTATGAGTTAAAGTGGACTGAGACACGGATGTTTAAAAGCAACAGTTGAAATTTAAAATCGCGATGAGAAAACAAGCCATTTTCTACTACACAGAGACTTAATGTTTAATAACTTAAATGTCTATAGCAACTTCCATCACTCAGCACTAGACATTTGCAAATTAAACAGCACATTTGAAACCTTATTACCCACCACGGGAATGATCAGTGTAAGGCAATGGGGTATGGCAGACACATCAGCCCATATTCCCTAAGAGTGTTTTGAAAAATCTTTGAAATAATTTCAGATATTCCAAATGCTAACCAGATACGTTTTTTTTTCCATGAGTTTTAGTCTGCTCTTCACAGTGATACAAGAGATAACTGGTGATGCTATTAATAACTGTTACTGTTCAGATGAATAGTGCCATGAGTGTGCAAACCAGTTGGTTACCCCCAGATCTTTTGACAGGACTCTGAAGCCATCCCAGGGACAGGAACAGGGACAGAGGGAGAGATAAAACAAGGCAAGGCTCAGGGAGTCACAGGGAAGGGCTTTTGGCTGCAGCCCACACAGTTCACATCCCGGGCTCTGTGAGCAATCCTTTCTGCCAAAATACTTCACTGAGGAAACCGGGTTTGTGAGAGAGTCCTGGAAGGGCGGAAAGCCAGAAATAAAAGTTTTACAGCCGTTTCTTGTCTCTCCTCCTGTGTCCTAGCTCCTTCCCTGAGCTAACTTAAGACAGGCCTGCTTTTTGCAGATGAATAGCTGGTTTAACGGGACCTGGGCTGGTGGAGACCTAGACTTCTGACTGTTAAGTGGCATTGCTCATTCTGTGAAAGTATATTCACCCAGCCAGCTGTTTTACATGATGTTTTTCTTCCCCCCTCCCCGTTTTTTTTCTGTGAAGAGACAAAGAGTGAAATGACTTGGCTCACATAATTTTGTCTCTTCCTACTCTCCATATCTTTTCTCTGCAGAGAGACCAAGGATGGGAGAGGATCAGATACTGCCTTTCTGGTACTTTTTGGTCTTTTTCCTTAAGACATGACTGAATGAGGATGGCTAAATCAAGGAGTCGTCTTCCAGCTGAATTCCTTCTGGAAAAGGTTTCAGAGTCAGAAACAGTCTTCTGAACAACAGTACCACCATCTAACACAATGCTATTCCCCACCTTATTTCAGACCTTCAATGTGCCTTTACTGTTTGACTCTTACATTTTCTCTCTCAAACCTCTCTCATGCCTGCAAGTTTGCTAGAACAATTTGGATGAAAGATTGCTTTCATTTAGCCCGTACACTACCCTGCCCTCATTCCACCCCTCCAGAAAATCCTTACCTCCTCTTTTGTCCTTGTCTCCCCACTCCACTTCACTTGAGCATTGCGGTTGCTCCCTGGGATGCCACCAGTCTTCAGCTCTTCGGATCCTAGAAACTGCTGCTGTTCACAGCCTGCACCTCAGTTTTCCTCCACCCCTGAGCAATAAGGAGCTTTCTGAGGCTGTAGCTTTTCTGTCAGGGGAGCAACATGTATAGTTTTCTGTGACTGACAGCAGTGTGACAGGATTTTGTGAGTCTCTTGTCAGAGGGCCAGGGATTATGAACGGCTGATGTGCAGCTTCAGTTTCTAGTGGTGTAACACATTTGACTTCAGCAATGAATGTGAAAGGCCATGCACGGAAAACTGCAAGCCATCACATCCATTAACCTGGGAAATATCTGTTTTATATTCAGAATGAAAGATTAATTGTAAAAATGTATGGAGATATGGCTGAATACACTCAGACCTCAGGCACACACACCTTTTCCCATTCGGTACACCCTTCCCTATCTCCACATATCCAAAAAGGATTTAATTTAGTTTTCTTCCCTGATGCATTTGGAAAGGGGGGGAGGAATTAGTCTTCTCTTCCTCCTTAGGACCCTTTAGTGACAGGAGAATGTTGTTAATGGTTTAATGTTCATGGTTTAATGTACTCTACGATGTACAGGGTGCCAATTGCAGCATCCCAGGAGAAGGCTGCTTCTCAGTGGGAAAGGCCAAGTGACAGCCTGAAAGCCAGGAGTGCTGTGGTGGGTTGACCTTGGTTGGCCGACAGGTGCCCACCAAGCTGCTCTATCATTCCCCCTCCTCAGCTGGACAGAGGGGAGAAAATACAACAAAAAGCTCACGGGTTGAGATAAGGACAGGGAGATCACTTACTAATTACTGTCATGGGCAAAACAGACTCGACTTGGGGAAATTAATTTAATTTATTGCCAGTCAAATAGAGAAGGATAATGAGAAATAAGAACAAATCTAAAAACACCTTTCCCCCCAACTCCTCCCTTCTTCTCAGGCTCAACTTCACCCCAACTCTTCTACCTCCTTCTCATAAGTGGTGCAGGGGTATGAGGGAATGGGGGTTGTGTTCAGTTCATTATGCATTGTCTCTGCTGCTCCTTCCTCCCCACTCTCTTCTCCTGCTCCAACGTGGGGTCCCACACACAGGAAACAGTCCTTCGTGAACTTCTCCAACATGGGTCTTTCCCATGGGCTGCAGTTCTTTATGGACTGCAGTTCTTTATGGACTGCTTCAGCGTGGGTCCTTTCCATGGCATGCAGTCCTTCAGGAACGGACTGCTCCAGCATGGGTTCCCCAGGGGGTCACAGGTCCCACCAGAAAACTCGCTCCAGTGCGGGCTCTCTACAGGCTGCAACTTCCTTCAGTGCACGTCCATTTGCTCTGGTGTGGCATCCTCCACAGGCTGCAGGGGAAGAACCTGCCTCACCATGGTCTTTATCACAGGCTGCAGGGGAATGTCTGCTCTGGCACCTGGAGCACCTCCTCCCTTTCCTTCTTCACTGACCTTGGTGTCTGCAGAGTTATTTCTCTCACATTTTCTCTCTCCTCTCTCCCAGCACTTTTTACCTTTTCTTAAATATGTTATCATATATGAGGTGCTACCAACATGGCTGATTGGCTCAGCTTTGGCCAGAGGTGGGTCCATCTTGGAGCCGGCTGGAACTGGCTTGGTCCAACACAGGGGCAGCTTCTGGCATCTTTTCACAGAATCCACCCCTGCAGCCCCCCACTACCAAAACCTTGCCACGTAAACCCAATACAACTGGACAGCTGTGCTGGGATACATTCTCACAACACTAATGTGAGGGAATTCCTTCATATTGGTCCTTGCACATTACAAGAGGTGCCTGTTCAAAAATGGAGGTAAAGGCAGCCAAGGAAGCTGACTACCAGCTTTGTAGTCTCTGACAAGACAGGAGATGGAGTTGTTCCCATCTTTAGTACAACAAGATAGCTGGTACTCAAAATAGTCACAGAGACCATAATTAGGGGACAACAGAACCTAGCCTCTTAACTGCAGACTTCAGGGATTGGATGTTAAATCACCAAATCATCTATTGAAAAAGAGGAATTGTGGGGAACTGCTTTGCACCAGGTAGCTGCTGATATGTTATGATCCCAGTAAGAAAGGCACATAGACTCTGTAAAATACTATTTAAATGCTGTTTATTAGAGCTAACAGTATGAAGAGCTGCCAGTGGGCTCCTCCGTTACCATCACCTGGCTGAGTCTGCCTGGCACCAAAGGAGATGCCGGGCATGGCACAGGCCTGAAGGCGACGCTGACAGCACAGACCTGGGTCTATACAGGTTCACTGCTATGTGGATCACTAACTCCTCGATGTACAATCGTCTTCCGGTCAGCACCACTACATTCCCCACCTTGATCCACATACAGCTAACCTTTCTTAAAGATATTAAAAGTTACTGATTATATTAACAAGCTGTTTGGCTACTAGAGAGATTCTTACATACAAAGCAATTCTGTGAAGAAGATAATACAAGAATAAAGACAGGTAAAACAAATACTAGTTGAGAAAATAAGTGCAGAACAGCAATAATACTAGGGCTAGGACCACCAAAGATGTCCTGCCATTGGAGTCCACCCCTCATCCCATATCCCGTAAGACAATGGTTGTGCAAATTTCACCACATAGTCCAGTTGCTTGTGTGATGTTGTCAACAAGGAATTCTGGTGCAGCTGGAGGGCAGGGGTGTCAGGCACTTCATGTCTGTTGATATACAGTGAGCAAAAGCAGTAGTGTGGGGCTTCACATAGAGGTTCTGCATGAGACAAAACAAAGGCGTTATTTTTAGTTACAACTCAGGAGTTTGGGCATCTTCTGGTATCATTAATACAGCCATTAGTTCTGCATACTGACCGCTATCCTCTCCCTACCTTACTTAGCTGGATTAAAGACAGCAGCCCTCTACCACCTCTCCCTCTTAACATATTTGGCTGATCCACCTGTGAACCAGGCACACTGTCTGCTCAGAGCTGAGATGTTCATCTGTTGGGGCTTCCTGAACCCAGGCAGGGGTTAACAGTTCCAGGTGAGGCTGAGTTGCATTTGACAGTCCTATTTGGGCTATTTTTTCCTGCAAGGCACTGATTTTGTGGGGACCTGGCTTTGCCTGCATGGAAATACAACATTCCCGTTTTACAGTGTGGGATTGTTGTGCTCTCCATGGATTAATTTTGCAGCGATTCTCTCTCATAGTGTTGATGACACTTGCCCATGCCTCTCCAACATCCTACTCAGTAGGTGCAGTCACCAGGGTGTTGCCAGCGTAACAGGACATCCCACGCTTTGGGGACAGGCTGCCCTCCTCCAAGGGCTGTGCCACAGTCCCCTGACAAGGCATGGGGCTGCGCTGCCTCCCTGAGGCACCACCAATGGCCCTCCTGGGAGAAGGCTGACTGGACCTGGGACTCCCCAGTGCTAGGGATGCCAAAGGAGGCATTTGCCAAGATGGTTACAGCAAGCCGGGTGCTCACCCCAGCCTCTGACCACTCTGGCAGGGTGACACTACTGGGAGAGACTGCAGCCCCAGGGGACAGCTGTGCTACAAAGCCAGTAACCCACATTCCCACGCCAGAACCAAGACCTTCTTTATAGGCCAAACAGGACTATTAAAGGCAAAAGTCTCCACTGGAGACCCCCTGCTGATATGAGCACGATGCAAATGGTATGGAATAAGGGGTGAAATGTCCTGGTTTGGGGTGGAGCAGAGTCAACTTTCTGTTCAGTGTTTTTGCTTCTTGTCTAGGCCTTGTCTAACTCTTGGAAACTGACAGCATGTTGTGCGGAAAACTGTTTGTTCTTGCAGTGATGGGACCCATGTTTATACTTAATGCCAGGGAGTGGTGTGCAGAGAGTCTCATGCTTATACTTCTTGCTGTGGCAACCACAGTCAGCTGTCTTTGTTGTTTGCCATGTTGGATGGCCGGAGGTGATGGGGCATGTGGAGGGATCTCACCTCTGGGGGGGAGCGGACAGGACAGGTGACTTAAAACTGACCAACAGGGTATTCCGTCCCATCTGCCCCACGCTCAGTATAAAAGCTGAGGGATCAAAGGGTCAGCTCTCTTTCTTCAATGGCCGACGTCCAAGAAGCACACTGTCTGTTCATCTGCCTTTGATCCCAATCCATGCATTCCTGAATCCAGATACTGAATCCAGTTTCTGTCCATCACTGAGTCCAGTCTGGGACTTCCCCAGTGCCTGCCCAGTTGAAGGACTGCAAGAAGGGGACATGGGGAATAAAGTCCCTCCCACTGTAAGTGAAGACAAGGTTTGTGACCACCTGAGGAACCTGAACATGCACAAGTCCATGGGATCTGATGAGGTGCTCCGAGTCCTGAGGGAATTTCCTGGTGTAGTTGCCAAGCCACTCTCCATGATATTTGAAACGTCGTGGCAGTCTGGTGAAGTTCCCGCTGACTGGAAGAGGGGAAATATAACCCCCATTTTCAAAAAGGGAAAAAAGCAAGATCCAGGGAACCACAGACCGGTCAGTCTTGCCTCTGTGCCTGGCAAGATCATGGAGCAGATCCTCCTGGAAACTCTGCTAAGGCACATGGACAATAAGGAGGTGATTGGTGACAGCCAACATGGCTTCACCAAAGGCAAATCATGCCTGACAAATTTGGTGGCCTTCTATGATGTTCCCACAGCATTGGTAGATAAGGGGAGAGCAACCGACATCATCTACCTGGACTTATGCAAAGCGTTTGACACTGTCCCGCACGACATCCTGGTGTCTAAGTTGGAGGGGCATAGATTTGATGGATGGACCACTTGGTGGATAAATAACTGGCTGGATGGCCGCACCGAGAGGGTTGCGGTCAATGGCTCAATGTCCACATGGAACATTGAGCACCTCTCCTGTGAAGACAGGCTGAGAGAGTTGGGGTTGTTCAGCCTGGAGAAGAGAAGGCTCCGGGGAGACCTTATAGTGGCCTTCCAGTACCTGAAGGGGGCCTATAAGAAAGCTGGGGAGGGGCTGTTTGCAAGGGCATGTAGCGATTGGACAAGGGGCAATAGTTTTAAAGTAGAGCAGGATAGATTTAGATTGGATATTAGGAAGAAGTTTTTTACAATGTGGGTGGTGAGACACTGGAACAGGTTGCCCAGAGAGGTGGTGGAGGTCCCATCCCTGGAGACATTCAAGGCCAGGCTTGATGAGGCTCTGAGCAACCTGATCTAGTTGAAGATGTCCCTGCTTACTGCAGGGGGGTTGGACTAGATGACCTTTAAAGGTCCCTTCCAACCCGATACATTCTATGATTCTATGATTCTATGATTCTATTATCAGGCTTGCTCATGAAAAGCCAAGGGATGACGCTCCAAGATCTGAGCGATAGGTCGCTAGTGAAGGCCCTCAACCTGTTGCTCTGAGATGTGCTGAATACACTGCAGCACACTCGAAGTCTCAGGGAGACGAGCCAGGGGCTCCTGAGGCAACAGGAACCAGAGGGTCACAGATAAAAAAGCCTCAAAGGAAGGCCACCTGAAGAGTAGCACAAAGGAATTGCAGCCACTCCAGCCTGTAAGTCAGCTTCATCAGGTGCCCAGGTGAAGTCCCTCTATGCAAACGCGCATAGCATGGGAAACAACCAAGAGAAGTTAGAGATGTGCGCACGTCTCCAGGACTGTGATCTCATTGGCATCATGGAGACGTGGTGGGACAACTCCTATAACTGTAGTGTTGGAATGGAGGGATACAGACTCTTCAGGAAGGACAGGCAGGGCAGACGAGGAAGGGGTGTTGCCCTCTATGTCAATGAGCAGCTGGAGTGCATGGAGCTCCACCTGGGGATGGATGAAGAGCCAACAGAGAGCTTATGGATCAAGATTAAAGGGAACACAGGGGCAGGTGACCTTACAGCGGGGTCTGCTACAGGCCACCTGACCAGGACAATGGAGTGGATGAGGCCCTCTACAGACAGATAGGACCAGCATCACATTCACAGACCCTGGTCCTCATGGGGGTCCTCATGGGGGACTTCAACCACCCCAATATCTGTTGGAGGGACAACACAGCTGGGCACAAGAAATCCAGGAACTTCTTGGAATGCATTGATGACAACTCCCTGGCTTATGTCACAACAACCCCATGCAATCCTACAGGCTTGGGGAAGAATGGC
>VYZM01024197.1:16927-50437 GCA_013398915.1 Dromas ardeola
GGCAATCCTGCTTTAGCAGGGGAGTTGGACTAGGTGATCTCTAGAGGTCCCTTCCAACTATGAAGATTCCGTGAACCCAGTCAACCTGCAGCAGGGATGCATGCTGAATGCACAGGCACTGATGGCTTCCTCCAGCCTTCACGAAAATTTTCCAGTGTGCTTCTAATTGTATTGACACCCATGAGTCAATGATGTTTCTGAAGTACAGGGTTACTCTGTGTAGCTTCACAGTGTGACTGCTAACAGGATAGCAGGCTACCCCACAACATCAGGGATCTGACTCAGAGGGTCCCCTCTTTGCATGGCGAGGGCTGTCAACGCATCATCTGAGCCATCTCTGCCCCTTTTTCACAGTTACTCCCCAGGTGCCTGCTGAAATATCTCAGGAACAAATTAAAAGCAGCACCTGTTCACCGTTTAAACACCAAACTGATGTGCAACCTGCAGCAGCTCAGCACTTGCTGCATGTGAAGCTTATACATCTGTCAAGGGATGTGTGAGCAGCTGGGAGCATCCTCTGTCCCAGTGAAAGCCAGCCTCTCTCGGGAAATGGAGCTTTTAGTTCCAGGGCAACTTAGCGAAGTTATGGTGCGCCTCTGCACATCACCCCTATACGGGGTTGCACCACTTATGCTTTGAGCCTCATTTCAGGGTGACCCATGAACAGCATAAAGAACAGAGTGGCCAAAGAGGTTACAAGAGACTGCTCAGTTATTGAGCAACTTTAGGAGTCTATTTACGTTACTGTCTGCAGAGAGTCTTGTGACAAATTTTCCCACGTTCCAAGGGGTAAGAAACAGTCCCAGCCTGGATAGTGTTTTGCTGTGTTAAAACATTAAAGTATCAAAGCAAGTCCCACCTTTCAGATGCAGTCCCAGGCTTACACTATGTGAACACATCTTTTAGGCTGTCTTGTAGTGCCCTGGCAGGATTAGTACGAGATTGTCCATGCCTGATCAATCAGTCAGAGTCCACGGAGTTCCATTTCCAGAAGCAACTCTCAGCCTGGCACTTCACAAAGGCCATTAAGATGCACAAACAGGGAATTCTGCACAACACCCTCTGCTGCAGCAGCTCAGCTGTTTTCAAAACTGGAACTAGCTCTTTCAACTGCCTCTAGCTAGATGATATAAAGATCTTGCTGCAGTTCCCAGAAGCTCAAAAATCCTTCAGCCGGAGAGCATTCACAATGTCTCCTCCAAGAGGCTCCCCTAAGACCTTAGAGAATGCACGTTACGTCTTTACACAAAGCTGTTTCTCAACCCACATCCCAGGTGTGCATGCTCTAGGAAGGACCATTTTACTTTATAATCACAGCTACTCAGTTTTACCTTACAATTACAGCTGCTCAATTCCTTTCCTAGAGTTGGGGCTGCTTCTTCAAAGACAGAGAAGCCACTTACTGAAGTTGTATACTGTGGGTGTTACTGAGAGTCAGCTAAACCAATTCGCACTTGGCTCTTCTGCCCCCACCTTGTGCCTCAGTTTTACAACTCTCCTCTCTCCGAAAAGAAGTGGGAGGAATCAAGGCTGGTGCTGTACCTCCCCCTATGATCTCAGAAATGGAGCATTTGGGCAGCGAGGCACATTACCTAACACCCAATGTTCCCCTGCAAGGTCACAAGCCTCAAGGACACATCCCAGCAGCTCGTGTGTATCAAGGCAAGACTCCGCTAACATGAGAGCCAACATGCCATCATGAACTGGCCCTTCTTTTTTTTTTCCTTTTTCCCGAGAATAGAAAAGGTGTAATTTAACAGTAGTAAATTAAAAGCATATAAAACAAAGAAAAAAAAAAATAGAGGAGGAAGAAGATGGACTAAAGCCCACTTTTAGTTTAGGTGTGGTGCTACAGCATTTGCATTCTACTGAAAATCATGATCTCTGTGGTCATAACTTTTTCAAATTTCCATATAAAAACCATGAGCAAAAATAAGGATGCCAAAGTCTGAGTCATCTGGCAACTGTGGTTTGTAGTCCTGTCAGTAAAAACTGGCAATGATTAAAGCTGCTGCTCCCACTGCCTCTATGGTGAATTAAAGCTTGAAGAATCAATGATAATTTGGTTAACGTCCAGATCATTGTAGAAACCGGCCAGCGAGGAAAAGCAACTGCCACATGGGGCTCCTAGTGGTGTAAGATCTGTGTAATTTTGGAGCTATGCATCAGAAAAAGTGACTGCTCTGCAAAGTCCTAAGCCAAGCAGAAACAGAGAGTTCTTCTATGGCTAATAAACTCTGATTTCTCCGGTACATCTAATAGTGCTTCAGATACTTTCAACACTCATGGCACCGCACAAACTGTTTCCTAGCCAGCTACGATTTCTCCAGATGCTCCTCCCTTTCACAAATCCTAAGCATCAATGAACTGAAGCTCTGTTTCTACAGGTTTCAAAAACTTTTAGGTAATTTCTATCTACTTCCAAAGTCTTACCCACTTCCTACTACTAAGAAGAACTCAGTTCTTCAGACAGTCTGTTCCAGTCTCTGAGTCACAAGTGACTGGAAAAGTCACTTGGTGGAATACATAACTATTTTTAGTTTGTCTCACCATTCAACACAACTCCAACACATAAGCATGAGCCTAAAATATGCAGGGAAGTTAAACACAAGCACATAGCTTGCACTATGCATGAAGACGATGCCATTCTCTAAGCTTAGGTTTACACTTTTCTATCCATCATCCACGCACATTTTAAACTAATCTAGCCTGTATTCCTGAGGGCTTCTGGAAAACGCCTCAAAGAAAGAGAGAGAACAGATTTTTCATGAATGATACATCTGTCACAAGCTTATGACTTGGAGATAATTCTTACTGGTTCAGAAGGCAAAGAAGTCATGAAGGATCGGTATAAAAGAGCTCAACTGTGCTGAAAGAGGCTCAGCAGTAGCAGCAGTATGAGGCACACATGGTACTGCTATAAAACAAAGTTCTTCCTGGGTAAAGCACTCACAGACACTGAAAGTATTGTTTCGATCCACATATTTTTCCCCATGCGTGCCTGGGCTTCTATGCCAATATTTTATATAACTGAAGGAAGTACTGAATATTCCCACTGGTAGACTGAAATTCTGGCTGACCCTGTGCTGGTGCACAAAGGCCACCCCAAGCCACATCACCTCTTTGTTCCCCTGTCCAGACTCCAGCCTCTGTCCCATCTCCACAGTCTTGGAGAACTAACAGTACTTGAGTTGTGCACTGCCACCGAGGTTTCATACGTTTTCCAATGCCAGGGAAAAGGAGGGATTATATCCTCGAATCCCTCTGCTAAGGCAGCAGGAGGAATTTATTCAGCTCCCTGTTAAACTGTGGTATAGAGCCCAGTCTGGTAATTAGTGTCAGGGCAACCGCAGAGGGTTCTGGCCGAGGGACCACAACGTTTCCTGGGACTCCCACTCCTGTGTGACCTATCTACAAATCCCTGTCACGAGCTGTTAGCTAAAACCACAATACAGGCATAAATAAAGGAGTGTCACATGATTAACTATGATTGAAATCGATAGCTGCTTTGCTTGAGTTAATAGCTAATGACTCTGGGATTCAGCTCAAAAGACTGCATTTCACATACCACAATAGCAGAAGTGAATGGATACACTGTTTAACTTTCTGTAAACTATTCAACAGGCACAGACCTTGGATTGTTGCTTCTTTCCCCCCCCCCCGCCATAGGCATGACAAACAGAGTAAAAAAAACCTCAAACTTAATAAACCGTATTACTGAAACAATTAACACACACACTTAATTGGCTTACTGACCAGCTGAATGACAGGTTATTACAAATGAAGAGTATTATCCCATGTAGCACTGGCTCACTAACAGGCATTGTCTCATAAGCAGAGGAGAGAAACTTAAATACTTCCAGACTTTCTAAAAGAACTGGTAAAGAATTTGTTTTGGCTTAAGCAGAACATTCTTCATAGGCAAGTAAAAATTATTCAGCTTTCTTCTATTTGAGTAATTAAAACAATGTTTGGTGTTTTTGGTATCTGATACATCTTTAATCTTCTGATATTTCTGGGCATTGATCTTGCAAAGAATCTATTGAGAATGAAGCATTAATTCTGGAAGTGAATCCACACTGATTTCTGACAGTCTATTTGTTTAAAAACTTCACAAGCCAAACCATGAGCTTCAAGGAATTCCAGACAGTTATTTTATTTTATGAGATGGTATTTTTAAGACTATTCTAAAGAAAAAAAGGTTTAAAAGTGCTCTAAGAGAAAAAGTACCAGTATGAAGCACAGAATTTTACCTGCATCATTTTTCCTGCCTAAAGAATATAAATCAGGATGTTCATTTCATACAGCTGTCAAAAAATGAAAACACCTGAAATTTACCTCCATAGGAAATGTTTTGTTAAATGTGAAGTTCAACAGGGATATTTATACAGTTGAATGAATAACCTCAACTGGCATATCACCACTGTCATCGCCTCTAGACTACGTGCACTACGATCACATTGCATACAGTAGTATCGATACATTAGGTTATGCATTAAGAGCTATCAACACATTTTTCTGCTCTGATTTCTAACTCAAAAAAGTTTGATGACTTTGTATAATGTTTCCATCATGAAAAAATCATCAATGATCTAAGCCCAGTTCCTAATAACTTTAGGTATACTCTCAAAGTTAAGCACATGATCAGTGTATGCCCTTGTGTGATTCAAGTTAACTAAATAAATAATGATTTGCAGTCAGAAGCTTTATCATGATACAATGTTGACAATTTTTAACCTTTTCCAGCTGCCACCCTTCACTTGCCTTATTTTGTATTCTATCAAGTCTGACAGCAGAGAAGGGTGTTGCTCAAACCAAAACAAGTATTTCCTGTAAAAGACATTATTGAAACATACTATTAAATAAACTATTTCCCTAGAAATTCATCACAATAACGATGCTGATCAACTAACATCTGTTTGTCAGACATACTTGTTGTTTATCAGAACTAAGCGGCATTTGAAACACATTTGAACACTTGAATGTTTTGATTGCAATGAAAAATGGACAACCCTTATAAATGTCAATAAAGTCTTTACTAGTATTCACCACCAATGTTATTTAGCTTAATTTATTTAAAAGAAATCTATCAAAATATCCTTCTATTGACTGCTATAGGAGGTATATTTTGTTTTTCTTTAATATGATTTTCCAAAGTATTATTACAATAAACCAAATTTCACTTCTCAATACCAGAACAACTCTAATTCAAGCATCCTTCTCAACAGAGCTGTAACAAGTACGGATCTTTTTTGACACACCTTTCAAAGCACTTTACAAAGGAAGCACAAAGCATTCTGCAAACAAGTGACCAGTGAGGGGTGAAACATCCCCCGAGCACTGTAACCTGGAATTGATTTAAATTTAAAACACCCCCACAAAAAAGGGGGGGATCAGAAGAGAGAATTTTTGACTGAAATTGTTTCAGTGAGTAGTCCACCTTCTCTTGGCAATTTTATCAGCACAACTGAGGGACAGTGAGGAGGAATGAACAAGCAAGGGCAGATAGAACTTCTTAGCCAGCTTCTCTGACAGATATTTTGGCATATGTTGCCTTCAGCCAGGTAAGCAACTTCAGTATCTGTCTCTCTCTAGAATAACAAAAATTTTTTATTTCATTTTTAAGTTATAGATGCTGAGATCACCAGAAGTCTGCCTTCAGTAAAACTGACACTCGAAAATATCTGCTGAAGAGAATAGCGTTACTTGTGAATCAAGTCAGAAAGAGCCTGCTTTAGAGAAATTTGGAAATACCAGCTTCTCCAATTTCTTGCTGCCTTGCCAAAAAAACAAACAAAAAAACCCCAAACCAGCCTCCCTCTTTACAGTTAAGCAAAAAAGAGACCAAACCAATTTTGAAAGAAAAAGACTTTTTTTTAGCCAAAATACTGAAATGTAGTAATCATAGGAAAACACATGAACATACTTAGTAGACACTTCAAAGTGGTCTTGGGGGGGGGTGGGGGGAAGCAGTGCCTAATTCTCTTTATATGAACTTTGACAGATAGTAGGCATCTGCATTCTTTTCTTGATTTAAATGCAGAGTAATTATATGGGAAATTAACAGGGCTCGAGATTACCAACACAATCTTTACTAGGTGAACCACTAACACTGTAAAAGTATTTAGGGAAATAACAAGATATTCTGTGTCATAATAAAGGCATTTTTATTAGAATTAAAATGAAAAGCAGCTGAAGAGGAGGAATTAAAGAAGAGAAGCAATCTTTCTTATTTGCTTGCTTTTTAAATAGGACTTAGAGAATCAGTGGTCTAAGGTGACTGACTCTTTGGATTTCAGAAACACAGGACTACATGGCTGTAAAGGACCTTCTAGGACATCATGCCCTGTCTCAAGCTTTTGAAGGCACCGTAACATACAGTGCTCTCCACAAATCTACTGTTCTCCATCTTAAGTAGTATTTCTGTCATACTGCTCCCATTGTATCCATTTCCCAACTTCAAGTCTCCATTTTCTCAACATCATTTTATATACATCACAAGGTGCAAGTTTAGATAAAGGTTTGTTTGCTATATTTTTATGACATGAATAAGTTTCTGGCCTGCAGCTTAACTGCTACTCTATGATATACTCTGCAAAAAACCTTTTTGGTACTAGGGGTCATTTGGTGAACCACAACTTTTGTATGTGACATATCACAGTAAGCTATCATGTAACATGGTAAGCTATCCTGGAGCAATCATCATAACAACTCTCAGAGAAAAAATAATTGCTAAGTATTCCACTCAGAAAAAAAAGAGGCAGCCAGGAAAGTGAACTGACTTGAGCAGAAAACAGAACCATCCAGAACCATCCATTTGCTCCCAACACTACTTTTTAAAATTTGTAATATTAATACTGCTTCTATAGTCGCTCTTTCTACTTTATTTCTTGGTGCTGAGGACACTGCAGAAAACAGTCACAATTAAGCAACACATACATGTGTATATGTATTTATGAAAACACCTTAATTTATCTATTCAAATTAAACTATGAATTCAATTTCACTCCTCTAGAGCCCCTCTCTCTCTCCTCCTCTCCCTCCCTCCTTCTAAGCTTGTAGACTGACATCTTTTCACACATCTTTTACTATCCTTTTCTCATGGTTGCTGCCTTTAGTTATAGCCACTTAAGACAGTATAGACACCTAAGCGAACAGGCAGTCTAGAAGAATTTCTATGTTGTTAATTAGGAGTGATTAGAGGCCTCAGAATACAAACAGATTCTTCAACTATCTGTATCATAATGCCCTCCAAGCTTCAGTTCAGAGTGGCTCCAGTTGCTAACTTCAACAGTATGTGCTCTGTTGGAAATACACTGCAGAAAATACGCCCCGGCCGTCATGGGATTTGAGTATAGCAACTATCCTACTGTTTTTGCAGAACTACTATTTTTGAATGAGACACATTAAAGGAATTTAACTAAGGTGGGGTGAGGAAGAATGTGTTGGGAGATGAAAAATATTCCACAGAAGATCATGAAAAAACCAAAGCATTAAAAATCAGAGGACTTGTTATTGAAAGAACAGTTGAAATTCAAGGAAGAAGATACAGAGAACAAGAGATGGAGAGAAACATAGAATGGCAGAGGTTACACACACACAAAACCGCCGCAGAGATTTTGATACTGTTTTTATCCTGTGCTTTTAGCCTGAACTGAAAGTAAGTTCAACAAAGTCTTTGTTAACTTGGTTGATTTGCCTACAAGAGGCCACACACATATCCTTCCATCCGTCTGCTGTATAGACAGTAAAGTCACCTCTGATCCCAGGATATTTAATAAAACATTTCTGAAGCCAAATATACAATCCACCCTGCAAAAAAATGTATGAGCACTGATGATTGTTGAAAAAAAGTAAGAATACCAAAATTATCCAGCATAAACTCCAGAAAGGGCTTGTAACACATCGCTACTAATACGGAAAGCTCAGTTTAGCAGCTCGTCTGAACAAATAAAGAGAATCCTCATATTTAGCAAAGCAAATATCAAAGACACAGCAAACCAAATTCTTTTAGAATAGATCTATTTAAAAGAAGAAAAAAAAAGTGTCTTTCACAGTTCAAGGCATATTTAACATACAAATAAATAATATGCATTGCCTGACTGCAGGAAAAACGTACTAACATTTCCAATTCAAATTTGAAAGGTGAATGAGTCACTTAAATCTATATTTATGGCAAGGTCTTAAATGAATGCTCTACAAAATGCCACCCTACAGTTCCAATTTTAAATTGAACCATTAAATTAAATAACAAAAGCCTTCTGAAATCCTTCTACTATGCTCTTCCCAAAGACTGACACTGAAAAGATCAATGAAATTGTAAAAACAGAGAACATATAATACATGTTCTCTGTTTTTACAATTTCATTGATCTTTTCCAAACTAGGAGGAGCTACCCTTTTTTGAGAGCACTACAAAGACACATTTTTCCAGGGGAATACTGAAAAAAAACATTATAAAAATTGGAGACTGCCCATTTAGTAGGATTCCAAGTCAGGCATGAAGGCAATGCAAGCATATTTCCCCTTTTTCCCCCCTTTAAAAGGAGTACATTACTGTCTTCTGGTGATCAATGAGTAAGCTTTAGTTTTAAAACCACTGTAATGTGAGGGGCGTGCATACCACACTGCAAGTTTTGGATATATAATTTGAAATACCTCACTCATGCATGCAGCAGAAAGGACAGACAGGAAATTTATCCAGCATAACAGGTAAGAGGTAAAAGATGCAGCACCCACTGCCAAATCTAAGATCGAGGAAGGAATTTTGTCTTCCCCTGTATATGAGTGCAAATAGTGCTTCATTTTTCATGTAAAATCTATAAACTTTCATTTGAACATGTGCTTCAACACTGGCCAAAGAAGAAATTCAAGGTTTTACTACTCATGAAACAGACAAGCACGAAGAGCTCATCAGTATAAATAAACACTGTAATCACAAATCAAGCATTTAATAATTAGTGAATATTAGCTTTCAACGTTCCATACTCAAACTTAACTCTAGTCTTCTAGAAACATTTCTGGGGCATGATGACATTTAAATTTACTTCTTCCGTAGCATTTTTCAGAATCAGTTACTTTAAAACACCCTGACGTGATGGCCTAGCAGCAGCAGGTTTGGGAATCTTTAATTCCACAGCAATGACTCCTGAAACCAGAGTTAATTACATCATTAGGAAGAATGCTACGATACTCTGCACAAGCCAGTCACTGAAAGGGGAACAGAAAAATATTTTACAGGAAAAAGACAGTTTTTTGGAGCTCGCATGGAATGACCGAGACTAAGAAACTGTGCTTTCAGTTTGAGGTTCCAGAAGGTAATTGAAACCATTACCTTGGGATCTGCCACCTACATTACCCTCACTCTGCTTCTATTTCCATCCTGCTTCTGCTCTTATCTGTCCCCCATCACTGATCCTCTCCAAAGCTCCTTGGCTCCTCTGTGAGTGAGGTCTCACCCCTCTTTTTCTTTTGTGCTGCTTGGGAGCCGTGATAACTCGAGAAAATTTCCTTTCCATCAGTTCTAACACTGGGCATCACAGCATTCACTGACAGCTAGAAGAAACATTTGTAAAGGATGTTTTGCTCCAGTCTGGCATTCCAGGGATGATGGGTGCTGTCCCCTTGAAGGGAAGGCAGACCATGCTCTCTGCAGATGAAACCTTTAGAGAATTTTGCTGCCAACATCTAACAAATATCTGTGGAATATATTGGAAATACATATATTTTTAGATACTTGAAAATTGGCTAATCTTGGGTGCATGGTACTGGAAGGACCAAAAGCAGAGTGACCTTCATAATAAACTTAAGCTTCTGCTTCAAAGCATACAGATAATACAAATCTTCAATGAAGCAGTCATAAACTTTTTTTTTTTAGCCTGAGTAAAAAACATATTCCTTCTCTAACATCATGCCTCAAAACAAGTGGGTGATTTTTCTCAAATTTCTCAAAAAAATTAGGATGGAGGCATGCATTGAGAATAAAAGAAATTTGGTCTGAAAAGTTAAATTTTGGCAAGGTGATAAGCAATCAATAACAGAGCCTTACTAATTTTTTTACAATCTCCTCACATATGCTTTTTTTCTCTCTCTGTATATTTGGATATATATGCAAATATGCAAAAAAAAGATAACACTGTGTTGCTTGAAGCACTGGAAGAAGACATGCAATTTTGTATAGTCAAATGTAAAAACCTGATGTGATCGTATTCCTTTAAACTGAATTAAGGTTTTAATGCTCTAGCAAACACCCAATTGGCTTTCATGATTTTTTTATCTCATTCAGTGGTCACACTTCAGCAGATTCAAAACATTAGCCTACAATACTGTAAAACATATGAAGTTGTTCAATAGGAATTTCAATTAAAACTGCAACTCCTTGAAAAACACTGGCTGTTGAGATGCACGTGCAGGAAGACTCATTAAAGCACAGGACTGTACAAGCTGTGGAAGATGGTGTAAACTTAGTTGTCCAATTAGGAGAGATGGAACTAGGATTTAGAGTCACGTTTTTTTATTTAGAGAGATAGCCAATAAATGGAGAAGTTATGGCTAGACCAACTGAATCCAGAACGTCAGGGATCCAAGTCCACAGAAAATAAAGACACCAGCTTGAAAGAGAAGGAGTTTCAGAAAAATGTTATTTTGTAAAAATTTTACATTCCCAAAAGAATTTTCTTTTGGAAAAGAATGTCAAATGTGTTCTCTCCCAGTGATTGGCGGAAACATTTTTTCATTTTTCTATAATATTGTTTTAAAGCTACCTATCTCAAAAGCCTCAGCAAACATTTCTTACCTGTGTCCCGATAGTCTCCTGGAAGCAGCGCCCAAGCTGAGTTTTAACTGAAACAGGAAACATATGAGGAATGGGTTGTTGATTTGTGTAAGTAGTATGTCCTTTCTGGGTCTTCTGATATGGAAGACCTTGGTAAGAGACCTGTGGATGTCCTGGCTGAGGTACTTTTGCTTTTTGTCCTGTTGACGTGCTGTCAATTCTTGAAACTTGATGGATCTGAACTGATGCTTCAGGGGGATGTTTCACATGGATATTCACTATGTTAGGAGGGAACTTCACTAAAATAATTGAAGGAAAAACACATAAGAAAAATGGGCAATAAAATATGTCAAAAAAGATATCTTAGGCACCTCTAAGACATTTCTTTTTTGTACATTAGAATTTTTACAGAGTGCCTTAAAGTGACTGTAATATAAATGAAGCCCAAACTTGGGGGTTAGAGGGAAGGCTGAAAGAACACATTTCTCATTAACAAGGAAATGAAAACTCCTCGCCCAGGAAAGAACGACATTATAGGATTGTAAAGACTGCTACATAAACATGGATGTCCGAATTGGCTGGGGTGACATTAATATTTGTGGTTATACTGTATAATAAGAATCCCATTCAAAGTTCCAGAATTCAAAGTCCACTGGGTTATTTTTGGATATATAGTAAGCTTTATTTTCTTTCTCAGATCCATCATCTTTCTCTGGAACACAGAAAAAGTTTCATTTTTCATCCCTTTACCTTTATATACCTGCCAAGTCCCTAGTTTGCCCCTGCAACAGTTGCCAGCACCTCAACCATCTAAAACCACCACTCCCATCCCTGAACTTTGAGTTCCGTATTTGGCAGATAAGGAGGGAGGAAACGTTTTTCAGATACTTCCATTTTTAAACACAGTTGTAGTTTTAAGTCTGGGTATATAGATTGAGACCCTCCTGGTCAATGTAATGTGCACAGAACTGTTTATGAGCCTCAAGCTTCTTTTCATTGAAATACGAAATGTCCTTTTTAAACATGTAACTCAAATTATTTGGGGGAGGGAGGGGGAGGAGTGGTGTGTGAAAACTTTTATAGTTTGTAAGCTGCATAAAAAAGTTAGCATTTACTCTGTCTGGCTGGGTCTCTCTGGTCAGCAAGTACTACAGTCCCCTCCAGGCCAGACAATCCATTAGATATAACACCCCTTCCAAACATCAAGAACCAAGAAATATCATTTGACATACTTTCTCTATAACACATACTGGATTGTTGAGTCTTATGAATTGTCTCCTTGTCTCCAGGAGGCCAGACTGTTCTTTGGAACTTGATTAGGCATTTTCAGTTCTTATTTACAAATTTCAACCTTACAGCTCCATTTCCCAGGAAGTATGTATCATTTATTTTATCTGCTTTAAAATTATATTAGTTTATAGAAATTACTTTTGGTTTTTCACATTATTTTCATTTTTAATATTAATTGGTCTCACATAGGAATTCCTTAAAAAAACAAACTTATTTTTACTCTGCACTGCATTGTTTCGTTGCAGACAGAAACATCAGGAATAAAGTCAGCAAAATATGGCTGTGGGGACTAAACGGCCTTTCAGATCTTGCCTGCAGCAGAAAACAACCTTCAAGCAAAATTTATGGTACATGAGTTCTGTTACAGGTAAACCCACAAAGAAAAGATTCAGTGTTACAAGAAGTAAAGCAGTAAGGCCCTTCTCAGGCTATTAGACTGGTTTTGCAGGGCAAGACAAGACAACATAATCTGGCTGTAAAAATAACAACACCCACCCCAACCTACTATCATACATTTTTATGTATGAAGAGGGATCCCTTGAACTACTTTCTCCAGGTGATAAATCTAAAGAATATATTAGGCCTCAAAAGAAATTAATGAATAGCTCTGCTTTAATCTGTCAATCCATTTAGAGACTTCCAGATGCTGAAAACATCAAATTTAGGCTGGTTCCTCCCACGTAGCATTATCACCACAGTCCTCTCCAGGTCTTGGATTACTGCCTAGATGTGCTGATTAATTTTTATTTCTGCCAGCCATTTCAGGATGAATTGTTTTATTCTTTCCTTGAAAGAAATGAAACACTCCTCTCCCCACAATCCAACATCCTCATTTGGGCATGGAAAGAGATGAAAAGGCATTGTGACAGCTGATGGTTCTGATAAGGACTTGAGGGTCAGGAAAAAAAAATATTCAAGAGGTCAGACTCTTTAGCAATGAGAAACTCACTGTGTGTTTTAAGACAGCAACTCTAAATCTGAAAAACAACTATGTTCTAATTTTTATTTTTTTTATGGTCCACCATATTGTCTAAAATAATTTGATGTGGAATTAAGTAGTCACAGAAATAAATTTCTGCTCTACAAAATGTTTAGGTAATTATCTTCTCTAATTCACACACTCCTCCACCCTTCCTCTTTAAGAGTCAGAAAAGCTCTGGACAGCTTTAGAGACTAATACTCCAACATGTCAGTGGAAACTATTTCCCAATGGATTGTGTGTCAGTCCCTAGAGAACAAATCCATTGAAAAGATGGAGCAGATACTTAAAAGCATTTATAAAATATTGTGTTTCCAAAGGATAGTGTCAACACTTCCCTCACAGCTACGTCCCTGTCTGAAAACAGAATTACTAAATTAGATTATATTTATCACAAATATAAAAATACTTTTGCCTCTTTTAGCAAAGTTATTCAGGAACTAATTGCCAACAACTGAGCCTCCTTTCCCCCATATATTTGCTTTTATTCAGAGGTAGTCATCTTGGAGAGGAAATTGTAAAATTACCCTCAACAAGAAAATAATAATAATATATAAAAAAAAAAATATCAATCTGGCAATTCAAACAAACAAAAAACCAAAATTCAGACTAATTCATATGCTGTGAAACTGAATTGCAGAGGTCATTCCATATGGACAGGATCTGCATATGGACAGATAAAATGCTACCAAGAGTCATAAGACACGCAGGAAACAAATTCAACACTTCTCTTCAAGGTCATCAGAACTTGTCACCTCACAAAAAGGCATTAGGGGGAACAGAAACCTGAAGCAGACTGAACTTTCTTTTGACTGGGCAAAATTTGATTAACATCACAACTTCTCTTGTTTCTAATCCTCTGCCTTCTTCACAGCATTAGCAGTAGAAAATCCTTACCATTTTTTTTCTATTATATTGTTACATGACCTGGAAAGAATCATCTATTTATGTGAATCGTATCATAGCCATCTTCACCACAAACTTAACTTACAGGACTCTACCAAAAGATATAACACAGATAAACATGAACTGTATTTTTAGTTTTACATTAGATACAAATTTTGTTATGTCAAAAAGCATTGTCTCTTCCCTCCACTAGTAACCACAGAATCACCTGCAATTTTCTACCTAGGTATTTATGCAATTTATGGACTCTGTTCAGCCACATTCTCTTTTTCTACAGGTCTACACTCCTGGAAAAAGCCTCCTGCATTATCCTTTGACTCTGCAATCTGCACTAAATTCCACCATAAAGTGAAGTAAATTTACTTAAAAACTCTCTTCAATAGCACTGTTATTTCTTATTATTTCAGTCATTGAGCAAAATACTTTCTAGTCATTCTGGTGAGCTCATGATGCAAGTTGTAGTGTCAAGATTCAAACTATGTAAACAGATCACTATCATTACTGGTTGGATACCCAAAATTAGTTAATAAAATGAATTCCAAAGAAAAAAAATATCTGTGAAGAAAAAAGTTACCTTTTACACCCTGCTGTCCAGACATCGTCAGTGGTAAAGTATGAGTAGAGTGGATAATTTGTGATCCTACAGGCTTATTCACCTGTTGTGGGTGATGGTACAGTTTTGGAGTATTGGCAGTATGCACAGGGATCTGGCAAAGTTTACCAGTGTAATTAGGAGGGCACTGGCATTTATCTCTAGAACTGCACTGTCCTCCATTCATGCATGGAAGGTGGCAAATAACTGAAATGAAAACAGAAAGAAAAACTTTGTTAATGACTATAGCTTTCGTATTATCTGACCACATTATCACAGAGAAGTTGAGAAAGAAAGGAACAGGCCTGGGGCCCTTTGCGCCGACATCTGAGGAATGACTAGCCATCTGACACGCGCTTTTGATTGCCTTGTGGCAGAACCACTTCCCTTCCCCTCCTTGTGACCTCTGCCTGGTTCACATCTTCTCTCCACGACAAACATGGTAAGCACATTCTTCCCTTAGAAATCCCAGCTATTTTATTTCATTATGCTATTAAGTAAGATGCTAAATTAATATGGTACCTGGCTGCACCTCTTATTGACACTTCGGTACAGGTGTTCTTATTTAGTCAGGCTCCCATTTCTGGAAATCCTGGACTACCTACACTTTCCTGAAGACTGGGGAAAACTAACTGGAGAGTAGACAGTACTGGGAATAAATTTTCCATTTTTACTGTAAGCCTTGGCTGGTCTCTGGAAAACCATGCCTTACCAAGTATCTAAATTTTTGCTTAATATTTATCGCTCAGATAAAAGAAGCTAATTTGAATACCCACCCATAAAGATCATAAAAATATCGAGAGATTCTACTCAAATGATTTCAGAGACAAATTCCAAAGTATTAAAGTATTTTAACTCCAATATAAAGCCAAGGGTATTTACTTCTGTGCCAGCTGGTTCTCGCACATTTACAGCAATATAAATTATCAGATGAAACATTAAAAATGTCAACATCAAATGAAAAATATTTCTTAACTCAGAGGTACAAACAGTAATAGGCATGATTCAGCACTTTCTAAAAATATGATGTGGGACTTTACAACCAACAATAATCTGTCTGAGTTGTCAACATTTTCAAGAACTAAATGATGTAAAAACAACAGAAAAAATACCATAAGCTTTTATTCGAGACAAACTAAAGTCTTTTTTCAGAAATAAAAGATTTTTGGAGAAATAGCATACAGTATCCATTTGTCACCTTTAAGATAAGATTCTGACTGTGAAAATAAATAAATAAAAATCTTGACTTTAGAGTAATAATGGCATTTTGCTGGATTAGTATTGCTCGGTCTATACTGAATCACAATAAAAGTGAGAAACTGTAGATAATGCAAGGTAATTAGGAGCCTAGTGCTTACTATTCCAAGTGATGTAATCTCTGGACAACTGCATCCTATTGCTATTATTAATACCATAAAACGTCAGCATTGGAAAAAGAACCTGTGTGTTGTGTGTTGCAAGAAGACAAAGCAGGACGTTCAGCAGCCCAAGGAGTTCCAACCCAGCTGAGTAATTCATTTGGCCCAGCAAGAGTGCTCAAGAAACAGCGCAATCAGCCCAGCTTGTCGCGGAGCACCCACAAATTGCATTGACAGGAACGGCGCTGCCCGATCGCCAGATAGGTCCACGCACAAAAGTAAACAGCCAGAATTGGAGTTCTGCAAATGTGTATTTAATATTTTTCTTATCTAATCTCATATTTTCATTTCATATAAACTGACTGAAAGTACTTCAAGCTGTAGCACTGCGCTAAAAGGGATACTTGACTTTGGAAGACTGTCCACGCCAGTGCAATGCCTCACTTTCTTGGGTCCCAACGCTGTTGGGACTTTATCTGAGTGTATAAAAGACATCCTTAAAGAATAGCTGCTACTTCAGGGCCAAATGAAGGATTTTTGACCCCAGCAGTAATTAAAGCATGACAGCTACCTCTCTCTCTGGTACCATTTCTCCCTGAGCAGCCACAAACGAGCAGGTTTAATGCAATGGCAATAACATACAAAGAATTTTAGGTACTTGTAAAGATCTGCCTCAGCAACACTATCAGCAGAGGTGTTTTTTCTGCAAAAGTAGCATCGCACAATGAAACAGCGTAGAGCAGCATTAAGGGGACAGCAATTCGGTGTTTGAAAGAACAGTGAAATGAAGGCAAACAGAAATTATCTCACTGAAGAATTCCTGGAGTGCAAGAAGCCTACCCCATAGATTTTCTTTCTGCCCTCTCTGACCTGGAGGTTACAAGGTAACATGCAAAAGACAGCTTTTAAACAATATAACTATACCCAGTACTTCCACCAAAATAAATTAATGTGTTCCAACCTCCCGTTCCTATACAGCCGTCAGCATCTGGAAGGCCACGTCATGCAGGTATCTCTACATTACGGGGCGCTCTTCAGGCTTTCCTCTCCTGCAGGAGCCCGCCGAGTAACAAACGGGCACATGAAGAGCTTTCCTTCCAAGCAAACAAACATTTGTGCTAAAAATATTGGGAAGGAAGACACCAATAGAAAAGAGTTCATTCATGTGCCTTTTATAACTGTTTGCTGTGGATATTCACACAAATTACTTGTGCAAATAAGTGCAAACAAATGCCACTGAAAGATCTAGTGTGAGGTAAATAATGAAGAATGTTTAATTTCTCAGTAATTACATGTAACAGAAAATTAAAATTCCAAGCCGCCCATATTATGATGTGGTGCAAATCACTCGGTCAACTGATTTATGTACAGATATATTGCTTTATACGTCTTAAAGGTCTGGCGTAGTATGTGAGGAAATCTATTCTGAGAATATAAAATTCCTAATAAAAAAATTAAAAATTCTGAATAAGTCATACTCAGCCATGTAAAAACAAATAGGATGTGATCGCCAGGCTAAATTGAAATCTTGATAATCTCAAATGACAAACATTATGAGAACTTAAAAAAAAAGACAAAAAAACCAAACCACAAACTAAAAAACGAAGAATGAAACAAGTCAAAATAAAATATCTAATAATTTTAAAAAGGCATAATAAGCGCACACATGCACAGTAATTGTGGTGTTTCCTCAGGTAGTTTAAGGCCAGGAGAAAGGGCTACATTTGATTATGACCCTGCTGCTGGAAATCAGAGGCACACAACTTCACCAGAGCTGGAATTACACACAGACCATTTGAGAAAAGTGAGCTGAAGCGCGGGAAGCCTCCGAAAAGGCAGAGGAAGGAAACGGTACCTTTCCTTGACAAGGTTCTGGGAATCTCAGGTTAACAAAGACCAAAGAGCCCTGGGGAAAAGACCACTTAAGATACGAACAGGATATAAAGCCAGGGTATGTCTGAACAGCTCAACTTCTGATGAAACTTTTTTTGCTTTGTTTTGTTTTGTCATTGAGGTTAAAGAACTTAAACAAACAGAATGGCTGAAGGCTGCCAGAAGCATAGGGGACACTGCTGACAAAACCCAGACCCCTATGCTGGGGGAGACCATAAGAAGATGTTGGGTTTGCACATATGTTCACGACTGACAGTTTAGAAAAAGGGTGCGCTGGAGTCTGATTTTCACTGGGCTTTTGCCATTTCCTCTGAAAAGTTAAAAAAAAATTGAAAACAAAAATATCCGTTATGGTGTGAAATCCTCTAGCTGCTTGGAGCCTGACAAAAATGTGGAGATAGGTCTGCACAAGACAACAAAAAATTAACTTCACACATGGCTATCTTACAAACAGAACAAAGAAAGTATTAATGGACCTAAGAAAGGCAACAAATTCTTCACTCAGATCTACTGTAAGCCAAGTCTCTCAAATGTCTCTTAAGGATCAGCCAACATCTGGTTGAGCAAATTTAACAATTTCTTAATAAAAATGAACAGCCATCCTTTAGAAACGTAGAAACAGGTTTAAGGAATTACAAACATTTTATGAATTCTTCTCATCCTTGGACAGTTAATTGGTAATAAAAAGCTTTGATTTCTCTGTGATCCAGAGGCCTTAGTTCCCCCCAGCCTGGCACATCTTGGTGGGTATCACTGTTCAAAATGAACCAAGCAGAGAAGGTGCATCGAGATGCCCCCACATGGAGTATCTGACAGGCTGAGCGCACAGAAAGAGGAGAATATTTGCAACACGAATCCCGATAAAGCTGCCATGGATATGGGTTGGAAATACAAGAATAGGGCATGAAATCATCAACAAAAAAGCTAGGAAACCACTCATGTACAGTTTGTCCATGTAATTACATCATCTAATTTGTTTTCAAGATATTCAAACAACCTTGAACAGTTCTGGATAAACTAATTTAATCAAATCCGAATGTTTTCATTTAATGAAAATAATGTGTAACAAAACAAATTCCAAGCACCTAAATCCTCCTAATCCTTAAAAAATAGCCCACGCTTACCCAAACAAGCCCTTAGGATGGATGGAAACTCCCTTCCTGTAACCAGTGTTGAAGAAAATGAAGGTGGGTTTTGAAATGTTCCTCATCTGACGCTCCAAATTCCTTTTCATTTGCACCTCAGGGAACAGGCGAGTTTCTGTCTCACTTTCCCTCACCACTCTTTGCCTTTTCTACTTACACACTATCAACTATTCAAGTGCAAGCACTATTCAATTGCATCAACAGGCTCTCCAAGGAAAACCTTAAAACTACTCATTACATTACAGTATTTCCACTGGATGCATCACAAATCAGCAGATTAATTTTGTCTCTGGGTACTACGCAGTTATCCAGCATTACTGCATGCCCCACAGCTGTTTCGGCATCTTTCATCCATGCTGTTACTAAGCACACAGAAAGTGCAGGGACTTGCATGCAGTTCTACCAAACACAATTTTTCACAGGAAAGAAGAGACGGCATTCACTGAGGAGAAGAACTGTCATATGCAACATTCTTGTAACCTAGTGCCTCTAAACACCACACATTTTAGGTAAAAGTTGAAAACCAGAGGTGTTATATATAGATCTGCACAAGCGCTCCAAACTTTCTATGTTCTAATTGCAGAAACTCTAACAGTAACTCACAAAAGGCACAGAGGCATGAGCTACAGTAAAGAGTCTAAACCTCCAGTTTACACTCTTCCCTACTCCCCTACTACTCTCTTTTTGCCACATGTCTTTGTCGTTGTCCCCTCAATTTTCTAACTACTTCATCCTAAATGGTTTTCTCTTCAGATTCCTGACTCCTGGTTGTAATTCAGAGGTGTTATGTAAAAATGTTGCAAGTTAAGTAACCAAATGATCAATTTCATATTTATTTTTTTTTTTTCAAGTAAGATTAAGATAATCTTGATATTACAAACTTGTACTTTGGAAAGTAGACGTAAAGAAGAAAAGCAGCTTTAAGTGGCCTTGATTTAATAGTACAACAGCTCTACACCCACTTCTGAATTTATCCTAATGCTGTATTTTGACAACTTTTAGGAGAAACATTCTATTGCAACAACCAAGCACAATTTTTAAAAGTAAATCTGATGGTGAGAGCTCCAGCAGCAGATGAAAAATACTCTTTTCTACTCACCACTGAAAATAGGAAAGTGATGCCCTGCTCATGTGAATAGCCTAGTTACCACCCACAAATCCCTTGTTACATACCACCGCTATTCACTGATCCAAACAGTGAGGATCACACCAGATTTGGTTCCGGACGTAAGTAATCCCGTAGAAATGGCTACTCTCTGCTACTGCTGAGAGAGCAGTCAGGGTATGTGACAAATAGCAGTACTGCATGGGGGATGAGCCTGCCTGTCACAGCACTTTTTAATGAAATCTCAGCACAAGAAGGACACGGACCTGTTGGGGTGGGTCCAGGGGAGCGCCACGAAGACGATCCGAGGGCTGGAGCACCTCTCCTATGAAAACAGGCTGAGAGAGCTGGGGTTGTTCAGCCTGGAGAAGAGAAGGTTCTGGGGAGACCTTATAGCAACCTTCCAGTACCTGAAGGGGGCTTACAGGAAAGATGGGGAGGGACTGTTTGCAAGGGCAAGTAGCGATAGGACAAGGGGCAACGGTTTTAAACTAGAGCAGGGCAGGTTTAGATTAGACATTAGGGAGAAGTTCTTTACAATGAGGGTGGTGAGACACTGACCCAGGTTGCCCAGAGAGGCGGTGGAGGCCCCATCCCTGAAGACATTCAAGCCCAGGCTTGATGAGGCTCTGAGCAACCTGATCTAGTTGAAGATGTTCCTGCTTACTGCAGGGGGGTTGGACTAGATGACCTTTAGAGGTCCCTTCCAACCCAACACATTCTATGATTCTACTCAACAAGAAGGGAAAAAATGTTTTGAGGCTCTCCTCTGGTTTTCTTTGTTGAATGCAATCTTGTGCATAAACAATGGCTTAAGTATAAGGCATGAACTCAGGTAGATTAATATCCTGTAATATGCCTAACAACATGAAATTATATTTTGAAAGATGCTTGTAAAAGTAAGAGTGTTGCTAGAAAGGTGGGTGGAAAAACAGCGCACGCTTTCTCAGTTGGGTACACCAAAAAGATGCAAAGAAAAAACACAATGAAAGAGTTGTCATATAGGAATCTCATAAATAGTTTCATTTGGTTTATTACTAGTTTAAGTAGTTTTAAATTAGCTTACACAAATATAGATTGCCCCAAAATAGCAACAATTTAAATATGTAATATTTTTACAACAAATATTGTAAATTATTAGGAATGGCAGGTGATAGGACAGTATAAGTAAGGGGCATAATTCAAAGAACATCTTTACTTCAAAGTACATTCCTTTATTACTGGAGGCTATTTTTATCAGATTTGGTGAATACCATTTGTGAACATGAACACCAAAATCTAGTTTGTTTATATACTCCCAGGATTTTGTTTCTCCTTATTCTGTGCTTCTGTAGTTTTAACTATCATGAACATAATATATTCAAAGCTGTTACGCATGTTCCTTTGCATATGAACTCCCAAGTCTTAATCTTGTGAAAAAATGCAGTAACTTCAGTGGGTGCATTAACATTCACATTTGTTCAGTTGGAAAGAAATAAAACAAATAAAAGTGTTCACAAGCGGAAAAAACCTACTTTATGCCATTCAGGGTGGTATGTTCCATTATGCCAGACTTCTGACCAGAAAGTGATAGAAGAACTGTATCGAATATGGTCCCTTATACTGTTGCCTTCACACTGCTTATCAGTAGATGTGTAAATACTGTAACGAGGATCTTATCAAGGAAAGTTTTATTTTGAATGTTATGCTACATTAACAGAAATTATCCTAAAAGGCTGAACATGATACTGAGGGCACTTCATTTGTTTCCTCTGGAAAGTAATACAGTCTGCAACACTGCAGGGAAAAATTTCAATTAAGAACCTACCTCAAACCGAATGGTACGATAAGAAACATATGAAGCTACTAAACTGGGTCCTCAGCTATTGTGAATTAACATCAACGTTGACTTCATTAGAATTTGTCCTATATATTTAAACTATTATTACCAAGGGATCTTTAACACAGTAATGCAGCCCCACTTGGGAATGGGATCATAAATACTGCTGTTTATCCAGACAAGAAAACCAAATTATTGCTCAAATAAACAAGCTTTGTGGTGTCTGTCTGGATTGTGCACATTAAAAAAAAAAAAACAACAACAAAAAATCCCCACAAAACCACAACACTAGGGATAAATGCAGAATCATGATACCTCTCAGGAATTATATACAATCACTTATTATTAACATCTCCCCCTCCCACAAAACAATATTAATGATAAGCTGCATTGCAGGTGTCATTTTGTTGGTTTGCAGTTGAGTGCACATGACATTTCAAGACTGTTAACATTTAAGATGTAAGCAAACATCAGAGTCCAAGGATGAACTCAAGTAATAAAGAACTCCAGAAGAAGAGAATGAATCACATTCAAGCAACAACTGCCTTTACTCCACACTCACCCAACTGCAACCACATTTGACACCGTCAAGACGACCAAAGCAGCAGCAGGTTCCCTCCAAAAATACCAGAGTAAGGAGATCTGTGTACACACCACATACAGAAGTACGCATCTTCCTTTTATATAAAGGTTCTTCTTTATTCTAATCTATTAACAAGGATACATGAATCTTTGAAAGATTTTTTTGCTGCAAAGTGCACCCTCAACCTCTAAACATTATGAGAACATGAGCCTTTTAAAAATGGATTGCTTTAGGGAGAAGATAACCTGTCCTAGAAATGCATCCCTCATTGTATCATATTATGACAGAACAGATGAAATACCCATATTTTAGTGTGAGGAATCCAGACAGAGCAATTAAGGGGGAAAAAGAGTTTTAGCCTCCACCTCCTGCTGATGGTGTAACACAGCATTTGTTTGCCAGTTTCCAAGGACACGCTGTAAAAATGGTATGCCTGGGCCCTTTCTGAGATGGACTAAATTTTGCTGAGGATGAGATTCTCATTTCCTCTACTTTAAAGGCTCATTAATGTAACCAGAAGGCTGCTTAGAGATATCTCTTAGACTACGAAATTGATAAATATTTTTGAAATCTAGTTTTTGTTGACCCAACATGGACCTACATTTTTAAAGAAGAGGAAAGAACATTGTATCCTGCGCAAAGCATGAGATTTCATCCTTTTGGCCCCTTTATTAAGATCACTATCTTGAATTTAACAGCTCTTATGTACTAGATGGTACCTACATCTGCTTTGAAACAATCTCTAACCAGCAGTTCTAGTTACTAACATTCCAGAAAGTTATCAGGCATTTCTGTATGATGCATGTGTGTTGCACAGATTGTTTCCACACACAAAGCAAATAGTTATTGAATCCTTCTGCTTTTATTCTATCAACAATAATGATTTTATAAATGTATCTGTCATATGTTATCTCTTCCACCACTACTGGGCTTCTTCTCATATGATATTTAATGCCTACCCTGGAATATTTTTCTGTGAATTCTTTAGCTATCCTTACCAACTTTCTGTATTTAATAACTTTTAATTTATACTTATCACTACTTTCTCCCCTTCCATTTGTCACCAGTGATCCCCCCGTGTCCCACTCATCATTACAAAATCAGGTTGGTGTCTTCCTTCTTCCTTGCTAAATCATAGCTGAACACTTCCAAAAGTAATTCCAATCTTTTCACACTTTTCCATATTTGTTTTCTCCTAATCAATTCTACAGAATTGATCAGATCACATACATCTTCAGGCATTTTACATTTTCACATCTCCCAAGGGCAAACTTTCAATTTAAAATCCATTCTTTAATTTAGCTGGTTCAGGCTCAGGTTCTGGGATGATCGTTATCTCCACAAGCAAGTGAGCTTTTTGTGAGCTGCTGAAAGGCTGTCCGGTGATTAGCATCACTTACTGCTACTGTCAACTCACTGTAAATAAGGTGCAGTAAGTGTAACAAATTAGGTATACACTAGAAAAGAACTATCTATTTATGAAGAAAGGGGAAGGATATCAAACTACTTGGTTACCATTAGACAAAATGGCAAAATGTCCTGAGAAACATTTAAGCGATGTGGTCACACCTCTGTTATGCAAAGGCTCTGAAGACCACAGAAGTAGCAAAGCTGACGCTGGCAAGGGACATCAGCAATCCTTACCATTTCTGGCAACTGAATAATAAACATATTTAAGCTGAGATTCATCCCATTTAACCTTTTATGCCTCTTGAGCCATCTAAGTTAGGAGCGTTGTTACCTGAGGTTTCCCACTCTGTCAGTGAAGAGAGGCTCACCCAGCAGGCCATTCAGACCATCCATAGGCCAACCTGCCATAACGGTGTCTTCCATCACCGACTACCAGGCTCCTGACTCGGGCACCTCAGTAAGACTTGGTGAGTGGGACGAACCCCCAACCTTAGATCCAAAGGGTCTATGAACACTGACCCACTGCATCCCATAGCACAAGACATCCTCCAATAACAAAACTATGTTTAGAATAGAAAAAGAAAAGCCACAAAAACTGTAGTCATTACAAAAATGTTCATCATTTCCAAGCATCAGGAGAATGCCCTCTGACTACTGTAACACTACCACAGTGCTCATTTTTGAGTGAAAAAGTTTACAAGAAGAATAAAGTAGGAGTAGGCTCTTTCAAGTGGATACTCATTAACATACAAATAATAGCTCGTAATCCAGACCTTCCTGGACTAGTTAAAAAGCATAAGCTATCTAAGATTTTCTGGCACTCACTACATCACAAGAAATTGGAAAGTTTTCTAGGGAGTCAACCTTAAGGAGGTGACACAATATGAGAATATTGGGAAGGATATTATTCAGAGTTTGAGTAATAAATTAGATCATAGGAGACCAGTGAAAAACAAGAGACTAAAATTCTGGAGTTCTGAAGAAGGAAAGGAGCAGTGTCAGTGCTAATGAGCAGAAAGGATAAAGGTTACTCTGCAGAGAATGCACACTTGGAAATCCATTGAAAAACACACAACTTACACTTCTCATTGTGGTTCTTTTAACAACTCATAATAGCTGTATAAATTGTCGCACAAGCTGAGTAAACATAAAATACAGCCAGCACTCTGACTGGTCATGTCCAGTTCCAAGCAATTAAACTGTGCACCCCACTGCCCTGAGCTGTGTACAACCCCTTTGACCAAGCTTCAGGTTGTACCTGACCCTGTGCGCTGAATTGTGTGCAAATACAAAAAAATCCCTTTACCTTCATTGTCCCAATAGGCATTCTTGCACCTATGTAACTTCCGATTAGATGAAAAAAGGTGTTCTAGCATCTACATACATAGCATCTAACATAACAGGCTGAATTTAATATAATCAAACAGTAAGTAAAAGAGAAATGATGGACACATTCTAACTTCAGGAAGCTAATATTACAGCTTATGTTATAAATTTGGTCTCCTTTGGTTCTCTCTACCAGGAGTCTCCAAAGAATAGTGTGCTCACCCCAGGCGGCGTGCAAGACAATCTACTGGGGATGCTGGAAAAAAATATGTTTTGTACTGTTAATAAATAAAATAGATTTTCAAAATAGAGTTTACTTTGTCTTTATCTCATGCATTTTTAATTTATATTTTGCGTATGCTCTATAATGTATGTATATATGATATACACTGTAGTACAGGTATATACTTTATAAATAAACATATACTGGGGGGGCATGCTGAAAAATTTTTTACTGACAGGGATGTGCAATCAAAAAAAGCTTGGAGACCACTGCCCTATACAATCTATGGATAGAAGCAGCCCTTCTCAAAGAGGAGTCAGAGAACTTGTGTTCCTAAATTTTGATACGAAAAGTTGCTGAAAGTTCCCCTAGACTTGAGCTATCTGAGTAATATCAAACATAAAAATTTTACGTCATAGCTCAGCTTAACATCTTTAAACTAAATGGAAAACACAGCCAACATGACAAATTAACAAAGTATTTGGCTGAATAAAATAAAGATGAGATAAAATACTCTCTGTGACTGAGTTTCTTAAAACTCAACCCTCTTCCTGTGCAAGCAGCAAATATCCAATTTTCCTTCTATTCATTGACTGGCATCCCTCAGACTTTGTAAGAGGTTTGTAAAAAAAAGTTTAAAATTCCCATGGACTTCAACTAGATTCACATTTGTAAATCCCTGGTTGAAAGTTCACAGTTCCCTCTTAACAGTTTATATCTTTTTACGGATAGATAGAAATATTAAAAAATTTAAATATGTGCATAATGAAGATACAGTTCATGTTCCAAAGGAAAGATCCAGAAATCTCTGTGCATCTACGTTACAAAACAGGCCTCTTGATTGCAGTGATGCTCAAATCTGAGAACTAATTATAGGTGGAATGAATAGGTGAAAGTTATACAGGCTACACTGTGCAGAGGCAGGGGAATTATCTGGAGCAAAATACACCAAAAAAAAGAATAGATGGCAGAGAGAGGCTTGAACAGGGAAAGACTGCGATCAGTAGAGCAGTGATAGCTCCTTGCTTCCTTCTGATTGTGTTCTGTCCAAAAGGACACATTAAATACAAATCCATTTGCTAAGAAATCTATCCATGATAAATGCTGTATTTTAACCAGTAAAGAAATTTGTCAGACTCTTCTCTGCTTGCACAATTCAAAGGCAATTTTCTTCTTTTTTAAGCCAAAATTGGCATACACTTGACCTTCAGTGAGGTATGTGCAAAGACATTTGGTTTAGCAATAACAAAATTATAGCTGTACAAGGTAGTGTGTTTATTTGAATATGCAACAATGTAATCATTCAAACAAATACACTCTTAGTTCTCCTTTACAGTACTTCAAGTCAGATGTACGTAAACTAATCCCTATATATTAAAACCATATACAGTAAAATAAAGCATTATGCATTTTAGCTTTGTGTTCTGTTTTGCTTTAACTTTGAGGGAAACATACTCCATGTGTTTCTGAATGGCTGCAGGTGTGGATTTTGTACCATTTCCATTTGTGGTTTTTCCTGTGACTGCACATCCAAAAACTGTGTTCCTTATAATATACAATTTGGTGAGCGCTTTGAGAGCAGATGGACTTTTGCTTTGCAGTGATGGTCTGAAGTCCTTAAGGTGAGCAAGGGAGTGGAAATGAGTTGCTAATAGGCTTGTATCATCTGGCTATTTTCTTTAAATTAGCATCTGGCCTCTGTTAGAATCAGAGAGAAAGATGTCAAATTTGAATAATTATTTTAAGATTATGAAGAAAGAGCTCACAGATGCTGCAAGCTGTATGGTAGAAACCAGAACTATTTGTTGATGACAAGTACTGATAAATACATGGGGGAAAGAAAGCATTCCTTCTGAACAGATGTGGATATTAACAACAAAATCCTTAAGATCTAATTTTCCTTTGTAATTTGACTATAGGTGGCCAAAAATTTAGAATGCATTAAAACCCTGAGTGCTGCTCAGACTAGAGTGGTACATTTACATTACAGAGTAGAATTTTAGTCCACTAGTGGTTCAGATTAGGAAAGCCTACACTGGACTACCTGGATGGCAAGTACATGAATTCTTTATCCCGTCTGCTCAAAATTACTTTACAGAACAAAGGGAGGTTGGAAAAAAGGAATATCTATTAAACTGATGTTCATGATAAGTGGTTCCTTCGAAACTGTTTTCCATTGGCTCTTCAGGCTGGGAAATACCTTTTTCCTAGTAGCTTCTATAAGGCGGAGGATGTAAACAATTCATAAGATAAAAAAAAGACAAATACTGGTGGAACTATCTCAGAAAAAAGACAAATACTGGTGGAACTATCTCAGAAAAAAGACAAATACTGGTGGAACTATCTTAGCCACTCAGTCCAGCGTTTGAGGAAAAATACTTGGCCTTCATTTTACTACAACTGTTACAATGCTGATGCATGAATAAGTATTTCAAGCATGGTGATCATTCATACAGATTAAATTTCAAATTACTAGCTAAAACAGTGAATAAACTCTAATTTCCTGATCCTTTTATCTTTTTTTCTTTTTCTTTTTTTTTTTTTTTTGAGAGAGAGACACTGACAGATTGACAAACTTGCTTGATTACTGTTGCAGAAAGTTTAAAAAGTTGATCTTTTAACCAAGTTGTCTGAGAATTCTGAAGTTTTCAAGTGTCTGCCAGTGTCTGTTAGAAGAAAAAAAATATTTCATCTGGCAGCAAAAAGAGCATAAAACAATAAAGCCTGACAGAGCGGAAATGATAATTACTGCAGGAACAGTAGAAACAAAACTTTTACCGAATAAGGCTACAAGGTAGCCACTATAGAGAGAGTAAAAGGACTAAACTGATAATACTGGGGGAATAGCAAGTTTCTTACATCTTAGCTACTTCAGAAAAGGATGATACTATGGCAAGTTCAAGCACAAACCTCAAGTGTTTCGAAGTAACACTTCACTCATACCCACAGAGAATACACTACTAAAAACAGACCATGAATTATCGTATGCTGTTCTTGAGCTAAGCAGTTATTCCAGATATAAGCTTCTCATCAATTAGGTTGTCTGATGGATCATAATCAAGTTGAAAACCAAAGCATTTAAAACAATCAATTCTCCTCAGTTATGCTACCAAAAGTAATTCAAAACTCTCTGCATGACATTCATTATCAATTATTTTAAATCCTCCATTTGAGAAGCTACATCTGCTAAGTCTCAGTTCAAGCCATAGGAATAGTGTACTGCTGGGGCACAGGTTACATAGATCCACCATGGGTCACCTACCCAGGCTGACACCATTCACCAAGTAGTAAACACCACTTCATCACAGAGAAGAAAGCACCTCTTCTAATCTGTTGCCATTCTATCAGCTCTTACTAAACCCAGTACAACAAAACAAAGAAGAAAATGCAATGGGTAGAAAACTGAACAGTGTACACATCACAAGCTGCCAGAAGAGTCTGTAAATTCTCACAAACATACACAAATACTTCTACAAGCTGTTGGTCTTTTAGTCTGCCCTCCCTGGCACACAAGCCTTTATATGTCATCAAATTTGCCCTCCAGTATTATTTAAAATAAAAGCCTTTTCATACCAAACAGTATTGATAAATCTTCCTCAAATGTCATAGTCTTGCAGTACCTCTTAATGTAGTAGGACATATGCAGTATGTATCATATGGAGCACAGAAACAAAACTTTATTACATAGCAAATGGCAGCAAGCAAACACCATTCATTGCTATTGGATTTCCTGTCATACAAAAAACACAGATAAAAATGGGCTGGCTTGCTTACAGGTCATTGCCATTTTTAATCAACACAATTCTTTGATAAGACAAGAAGTGCTTGAAATAAAAGCAATGTTAATTTCTACAGCATTGAAAGAAATTCACGATCGTGTATGTCTGAGTAAAATTCAGAAATTCTACCAGCTTTTTTAAAAATAACTGCTTTACATTTTCACAGTTCTAAATAATTATGCTCTCCAGACTCTTTCCTAGATAGGAAATTCTGTTAGAATAATTATTACATAGTGAGTCTTTTTACTAAATTCCCTTTGAATAATCTATTGTTTTCAAATATATTGGTCAAATTTTCTTTCATTACTTTCAACAGAGGACCAAATAAAATTTGAGAAAAATGTTTATGCTGCTTCTTGGAAGTTTCTGTCTATACATAATTGGAAATTTTTGGACAACCTCAATTATCCAAAAACATTTGTACAGAGTCAACACAGTAAAACAGGAGAATTTTTTGATACAAATCTCCAATAGGGAAAGTGCCAAAATTCAACAGGCAATATAATTTGAGCATTCTTGCAACAGGGTACAGGATACGCAGATCACCGTGATCAACGCTGAAGGTTTTAAAATTTATGATTAAATGTATTTGATCCTTCAAAATACGAAGGACCACATACATTTTCACTTCAGACACCATGACACCACATCACCAAATTATGTCTGACAGATCCTTATTACTCTGTTAACATAGGGCCAGAGACAAATGGACCTTTTAGAGATGAGAAGAGAAAAAAGGAGTATTGATAAACATCTTCCCATTCTCTTCTAGTCTCTCAAGAAAGAATGGCTCACGTGGACCACAGGCCGTGACAAACACATCTGACATCATTCTCAACCTCACAACAATTCCCTACAAGCATCAGTGAAGCTGTAGGAGAAACACTTTAGCCTGCACTCAAATTCAATGAAACAAGAAATAAAGGGCGTCTAAAAATCTGCCTTTCTTCCAAGGGAAAGCACACAACTAAACATTCCATCAGCCCCAATAACAGCCTAAGTAAACTATAGTGTACACAGCAAAGCCAGGAGGAGGAAGACAACTGTGCAAGCTATATGAAAAGGTACCAGAAGAAAAGATGAAGGGAATGTTAAAAGAAGCAGTACTGATAAGCTTAAAAGAGTGACATAAAGGGGAGTAGCAGAGCAATAATTCTATCACCACCTCTGCCACAATCATCTCCTATGGTCCTGGGAAAAAATTCCTAAACTCTCCTTGGTCTGCATCTGCAGAACGCTGCTATTTCCCTTTTTGACACAGATACTGCCAAATGCTCAGACACAAAATTTATACAGAAAGATATGCACTTCCACTGAATGGCATGCAACTCTCTTTAACTTCTCATTTGTAACAGTTTGAATGAAACTGCTTTAAATGAGATGCAGGGCTGCAAATGAACAGTGAATATAAACTTAAGTATTAAATGACTGCTTCCTTTACTAAGTTCTGTCATTCCTGTGCAATGAACGGAGGTGGGGATCCTGTGGGAAAAAATAGAGTGTAAATCTACAATTAAATACATATGCAGAATAGGGAAAAAATTAAAGAGCATGAAGAACATTAATTTGGGCATTTCCTAATTCCTTTCTGCTTCATTTTACAGTTACAAATTAGTCATTGTCCTCCTACTCCTTACAGAGAGAAAATTTATTTCAAAAATAGGTATTTGGGAATGTGGAATAATTTTGAGGAGAAACAGAACACATCACTGAGTAACGTCAACAGCAAATGAGACAGAAACCTCATATGTTATTCTATACGCATCCTTTCCTACGCACATATATCGACCCTGTTTTACAAGCCTCTGTAGATATATCAAGACTGAAATACCATACAAACTGCACATACATCAATCCAATAGAATAATAAGAATCATCTATTCAGCAAAAGTTTCCGCTCAGATTAAACGCTTTCATTCTCCAAGCCAATGAAATATTGAAGGTTGGTTAGTTTAACTGTGCAACATATCCCATTCACAAAATGAAACTGCAAAAAATCCCAAAGTTTCACTGAAGCAGACTGGCAATCAAGGAGATCCTTCCTTTTAAATACCAAGCTTTCATCACCTTCAATTGAAATGCTAGAGCTCTTCATGAGAACAGCCAAAATCTCAGCTACCTGAACAGCTACATTTCCCCCAATCTGTTTCTTGTTGTGGGGTTTTGTTTTTAATGGCTTATCCGTATCTTATAAAATTTTCAGGAAACAGGATTTGTTCCTTGCCTGGACTCACTGCTACCAAGTTTCAGCTGAAATGACAAACCGAGCAATTTTAAAAATCTGAAATTACCCATGGAAAAACTTGAGTAGCTTTAGTTACAGGCACTACAACTTATTCTCTCTGAAAATAAAAACTCTTCACAAAGTTCAGCATGAAGTTTAGAACATAAATACGAAATTTTACTCTGGCTCATTATTAGAAATAATGGATTATTAAGAACAGAACAAAGTGATGGCTAACTACAATCTGTCATCAGAGAATCTAAATTCAATCTCGTATACTAGAATGCTGCTCCTGCTACAGAAATGCACTTAGATCTAACAACCTAAAGCAGTTTCCTAATTTCTCCACTCATAGTAGGTATCTATTATTAGCAACAGGAGTTAGTTTTCCAAACAGGGCATGTGAATTTATCTTTTCTTGTTTTAGGAAGAACAACCACTTTAAAAAAACGCCATACTGGAAAAAGTGCAGGTCATTGCTTTAAATATGTATTTTCTGACACAACATTCTGTTTCATGGTTGCACTTTTAAAATGTCAGATGATCAGAATAAGAATTTCCATGCATTTTGGATAAACAGTAAGTAAACAAGTTTAGAACAGGGACTTGAAAGCAAAAAGCACAAGTAAAGCATAACACAGATGTTAAAAATATAACAAAAATAAATGATGTCAGAAGACCCAAATTACTTCTGCTATATGTATCAGGAGACATCTCTATCAGGACAAGCCTAAGATAATGAGAGGCACTACTCAGAGAACAGATATAGAAGTTATTTCAGTAGCATATTTTTTAAACCCTGATTCAAAAGCTCCTGAAAATCTGCAATCAGTAAAAGAACTCAATCTACAGGTGTAGGATCTCTCCTCTCTGGCTATTAACAAGTTAAATTCACTCAGCATTTTTATTTTTAACTGGAGAGCCTTGAAGTCACAGTTTAGACCTCTTTCTTATTTCTCTTCTGTAAAAATGACGATACTTAGAGCTGCAGTGAATGCTTTCGGTCTTTTAAAGGTAATAAGGAAGATAGATAGCTACAGGCAGGTTAAAAATCCCTATACATGTGTAGTGACTTGTTTTTATACATTTTTAAACATAACACTCCCTTATCTTTCCATCAAATACAATTATAGGCTGCTTTTGTTGAATATTTCTAGCAGCCTATTGTACACAGTGCATCACGAGCTGCATGGCCTGAGGCCAGGAAGGAAGGTGTGGAACACGTCTTCACAGGTCGATTTCCACTCTCCAAGTTTTGAAGTATTTGAGAGAAGGTCGTGTTACAGCACAGATTTACATAGCAGACAAATTACATGGCTGCCCATTCTCAGCATTTCATAATTTCAATAAAAAATTAGGTCAAATGAAAGGAGGGGAGAATAACCCTATCCTTTCCCAGTAGTCAGAAAATTAAACAAAAAACTTACTTAGCCGTGATTCTAGACAAAAGATTGGTAAACCAAACACAAGTTTAAAGTATTTGATTAACCATGCCTTTAAAAAATCCTTTTCTTTTTAAATGCCTCAGAACAACCATAAACAAACCCAAAATGTGCTGTATTGCTCTTTTGAAACACGGATTTTATTATCATTAGTCCAAAACATACATACTTCTACAAACCTGCATATTATCAAGAATGGTGTTATTAATTTCCAGAGCTTTCACCCACAGTCTGATAGTCTAGTAGGCGTGTTAAGAGAGGGAACTGCTCTTTGTATTGTCTGTCCAGAAGAAAAGAAAAATAATTTGGAATAGCTTTTTTCCCCCTCCTCAGAGCCTGAAATATAGTGCACTTTAAAAAGGGCAGCATTGGCCAGTCTCAGAACTGCCTGACATTATGTTTATAGTAGACAGAGACTAAAATTACAATGTTCACATCTGGCATTCTTGGAGTACAAATTGGCAAGATAGTTAATTTAAAAAGTTTTTTTTAGAAAACGACACTATGATATTTTCAGGATAACAACAAAATACTTTCCAAGAGCAGTTAAGGATATCATAAAGCGAAACAACAAATTTAAAAGTGTTTAGGTATGTATCCATATATCTGTATTTTTCTTAGCTTACAAGACTAATACTTGCACACAAATTCCTACCAATACCA
>VYZM01024205.1:1502-38041 GCA_013398915.1 Dromas ardeola
CTTGGGTCACAACAATCCCATGCAGCGCTACAGGCTCGGGGAAGAGTGGCTGGAAAGCTGCCCAGCAGAAAAGGACCTGGGGGTGTTGGTCGACAGCCAGCTGAATATGAGCCAGCAGTGTGCCCAGGTGGCCAAGATGGCCAACAGCATCCTGGTTTGTATCAGAAATAGTGTGGCCAGCAGGACTAGGGAAGTGATCATGCCCCTGCACTCTGAGGCCGCACCTTGAATACTGTGTTCAGTTTTGGGTGCCTCACTACAAGAAAGACATTGAGGTGCTGGAGCACATCCAAAGAAGAGCAGTGAAGCTGGTGAAGGTTCTAGAGCACAAGTCTTATGAGGAGCCGCTGAGGGAACTGGGGTTGCTCAGCCTGGAGAAAGAGAGGCTGAGGGGAGACCTTATCGCTCTCTACAACTACCTGAAAGGAGGCTGTAGCGAGGTGGGGGTCGGTCTCTTCTCCCGGGTAACAGGCAAATGGCCTCAAGTTGCACCAGGGGAGGTTTAGATTGGATATTAGGAAAAATTTCTTCACTGAAAGGGTTGTCAAGCATTGGAACAGGCTGCCCAGGGAAGTGGTGGTGTCACTGTCCCTGGAGGTATTTAAAAGATATATAGATGTGGTGCTTAGGGACATGGTTTAGTGCGGACTTGGAAGTGCTAGGTAAACGGTTGGATTTGATGATCTTGAAGGACTTTTCCAGTCTAAACGATTCTATGATTCTATTCATCATCATCAGAGAACTAATTTTATTGTGAAGAATAGAGTGTGGCAGGCTGTTGTGCTGCACATTTTTTTGTCCATTACAGCAGCTCCAACATAGCTTTTATGAAACTTAAACTGAGGCCTTCAGCGAGACAAGAAAGATTCTCAAGATTTGTGATGCTATCAGAAGACCAGGCACTGTCAGAAAGCCTCACGCACAAGCTGAGAGAGAAATTTGTATGCAGAAATTTGGAGAAGGGTCCCTTTGAAACTATGACCTGCCTGAATTCAAGCTTCTGAAAACACTTCCAATCATTTCACTGCGTTCAGGTCTGAAAATGGGAAAACCACATCTTTAACATGTCCAGATTTTCAAGATAACAAGCCAGGAGAACTGCCCCACAGACACAGGCTGTACTAATACCATTCTTACAGGCTACAGGTCAGGGGTGTCTCTGCATCAGTGTTTGGAGTTAGTGCCTGCCTACTCTTTCAACGTATACTTTCTAATGTTTCAGCTTTTCTTCTCCCCTGTCCCGCACTACTTCTCTGCTCCTTTCTCCATACTCCTCACTCTGATATTATCAAGTTTCTCTCCCTTTCCTAGGTTGCTCCCATGCCCCGTTTCTGTCAGGCCCAGTCATATTCACACATTTTAAAGCCAGGAGGGACTTCCCAGATCATCCTGTTCAGCTGCCTGCCCCAAGCCACAGAAACTCACCCACTTCTTCTGGCAAGAAGCCATAACCAGTGGCTCAGCCAAAGCACTTTGTTAAAGAAAGGCTCTCAGCTTTGGTTTAAGCAGCCCCAACTACAGAGATCTACCCTACATCAGTGGCATTAATGATTAATAACCACCCCAGGTTAAAAATTTTTCAAGTTGCTTTAAGCACAAACGTAATTTCCTTTATCATCCAGCCACTGAATTGAATCACACTTCTGTCTGCTTAGATTAAATGGTCATCTGTTGTTAAACACCACCTCCTTGAAAATATTATGCTGTACCTGTTTGAGTCTCACTTTGTACCACTTTTATTCCTAGTCCAATACTTTGCCAAAAATGCCCAACAGCTGCTGCCAGAGAGAGAAATAGAGTGTTTTCAGCAGCCTCTAAGGGAGCTGGAAGATGTCAGATTAATAGCACTGTCCTAGGGATGAGGCCAGAAAGCACAGAAGTAGGGCCAGGAGTGGGAACTTTAGGTCCAAGTCAAAGCATGGGGAAGGGGGAAGGAGGAGTTGGGTGGGAACGATGGAGGACCTGCCCATCAAGAGGTGCAGGAATAAGGTAGCTTTTCTCAGGGAGAAGAGGCATTTCGCTGGAGGCAATTCTAGCTGCTGGTTCTGTCAGACAGGACCGAGGAGCCTCCAGCATAGTCCTGTGCTTGGATGCAGCAGCAGGGCAGCTGTATGGCCCGTGGGCTTCACTGCTTGCAGCAGCAGCGGAACTATGTCTCAGAACCACCCTGATTCAGTCTCATCCTAACTCATGTTTAAATCAGCTTGGATAAAGCAAAACAAACCTGAGTGCGGACATACTTGCAAACTGCTCAGATGAAGCAATACCTATCAGAAAAAGCAGTAACTCTCAACGGACAGAAATCTTCTCTGAACGGCTGCTTACAGCGCTGCTAAGGCTGGGCTGGACAAGGGATGCAGACATCCTGAAACACCTCTCTAAAGCAGAGGTCTGGGGGACGTTTATAAAAGCTTCCAGGCAAGAGTAAGAATAGGCAGGTGTTCTCCTGGAGGGGCGTAAAACCTCTGTGGGAACTTGACCTGTCAGAGCCAGGCTCAGGCCCTGAAGTGCCAGCAAACACATTCCCTTTACTGACAATTTACTCAGCTCCAACAACCTGTTAGATCCAGCAGCTTGCGGGGCTTTATGAAACAAAGAGCCGACAACCCAAACAGGAACGGAAGCTTTGCTTCCTGTGAAACGCCTGGGGATTTCTGCATAGTCCTGGTCTTCAGCAACACTTCATTACCTTCCTAATTTATACAACACACCGGTATTTTTTGAATAATGTAATGAGCCTGCTAGCTTCTTCCAGCAGGCAGAGATCAGGGAAGGACAAAGAGCAGGTTGGTCAGAGCACCCTGGCAGCTGGCTGAACAAAGGCAGCGGATGTGAAAAAATCACTACAGTTGGATCAGACCAGAGCAGGGTAACAAAAAGCCCAAAGAAAACGTTTGATGATGAGATGAAGCTCTGAGTAGGGCACTTCCACACTTGCCCTCTGCTGTAGGAATGGACTGGAAGATGAACCCCAGATACCAGACCTATAGCACTTGTGGGTGAGGCTACTTCAACTGTCCTCAGGGAATATCTATCACTGATTACTTCTTAGTCAAAGTCATTATCTGTAAGACCTTTTCACCCTATTCTTTCTGTCTGCAAGGAATCATCCTGCGTTTGCCAGACATAAGGGGGAATCCAGGGGGAACCTAAATTTTTGAAGTGGAGAGCTTTGAGTCACTCCAGCACGTGCTTTTGAGCTTTTGGTAGGACAACCACTTTTACGTACAGTCACAAGACGGAATGGTAGAAATGGTTTACCAGAGCCACATTTAGCTGGTGAGTGTATAGCACGAAGGAGCTGGCAGGAAAGATTTTTACAGGCTTGGGATGACAAAACACTGCTGCCAAATGCAGGGAGCTACCTGCCCAAGTAAGCCCTTGCAACCTACCGATCTGACAAGTGTCTGGGGCAGAAGGAGCCTAAAGCTCAAAGAATTTTCCCATTCAAGCTGTCTATCAGTGTCTGACATGTCAAAGGCAATCCTGACAGGCAGAGGCCCCTTGGACAAATCCTGGCCCTGATATAATCAAGTGGAGCTTTGCCACTGATTTCAGTGGGGCTATGATTTCACCTCTTGAGTCTGCCTCTTGCCCTCATTCCCTGTAAATTCTTCTTGGCTGGAGAATGAGTGCAACGCAGAGAACAATGCAAAAATGGAAATTAAGGCATACCTTCAAATTCACATCCATTTAACTGAATTACAACAATTTTCCAGTAAGCTCATTGCTCATCAAAGTGAGGAACAAACAGTGAATCTGACTGGCCTCAGACAGACCCAGCATAAGCAAATTAAGTGCAAATTTCTCCTGCTCCTAGCTCTGTCAGGATACCCCTGTTCTGTCCATCAACGTGCCCTGGTATTCCTGCCCACTCTCCCCATCTGCTGATGTAGCTAAGTCCTGAAAAGAAGAAGCTGCTATTGCCCATGAATTTTTAATGTAGCAAGGAAAAGGCTGCAGGAAGAAGAATATTTGGTGGCATTTACTCCCTGTGATCAAAGCCATTTCATGTCTCTTGTGTGATATTATTAGAACACAATATGATGTGAAAGTAGTGTTCAGACTAAAGTCCCTATTCAAGAAACACTCGCTGCAGAGGAGAATGCAAGAACCAATGCCAGCAGGAAGCCCATATTCTTACAGCATCTCCCTGCCCGTGTGTATCTGCAGGGAATTACTTAACAGAAAAAGCCGAGCAGGTACCTTAAGTCTAGTCCCCTCTTGTCACAAGCATGATGTTCAATGGGACACTTCCACTCGTCTTGGAATGCTTCCCAACACCCCAAAACCACTTGTACGACAAGCAGTAAGAGACCCAAGTCTAAAGAGATAACGTGCCACAGAAAGAACTGTATTTTAGGTCTCTGCTGTCACTGGTTAAATAAAACTCCCAGGGGATGACAGGAAAGACTATTACCAAAAGCAAAAGTCAGCTGCTAGTAAGAGTAGGGTGCAGCTAGGTCTAGGTTCTCATGTTCCCAAACCCAGAAATTACTTCTGTACTGACTGTGTCCTTGGGACATACCATGCAACCACCCAAGAGAAAGTAATGCCAGAGAGAGAGCTGACGTGCCCTGTCTCTATCACTAGCTGGGCCAATCCTCCAGTGCCAAGAGGCAGATGAAGACCATACAGGAAGATCTGTTAAGCACCCAGTGAAGATAAAGGGAATTTTTAGCGTCAGGAAAGAGGATACTGGGGTGCAAACAGATTTGGCTCTGTGGAAGTCTGGATTAATTCCATGCCTTGCCTTTCCTTTCCTTCCCTCTAACTAAAGGACACAATGGAATACATACACTAATGTGAGGTTTTGAAAACCTTCGTCACTGACTTCAGACAAACTCTCTGCATATTCCTGGCAAACATGGACACAGGAGAATGTTTCCCTGGGAAATATCTGCCCTAGCTGAATATGCTACAATTACAAATTGCCCTGTCTTATTGCCATCATTCAATCAGCAATAAAATTCAGACACCAAGAGGCCAAACCGACCAGACTCCTAGCCACAAGCAATGTATCCCACATAGATCACCCCCACTGTTGTTCAAGACCTTATGAAACAAATCTGTCCACTGTTGGTAAGTGATGAGTTGAGGATGCCTTGCTCATACCAACTGAAATTTCCAGCCTCTGTTCCATGGCTGAAAGACTGAGATATCTGTAAGCAAGAGTCAAGGTTCAATAAGGAGCAGGGACACCTGTGCAAAAATATTTGCCCATTGAGTCACACTGCTGATACAAGACTCTTGACTGCTCACTGTAAACCATCATGCCAACACATTTGCACTAATATCACAAAAGCAAAGTCAAGCGAACCACAACTGAAGTTGAAGTGAAATTTAAGCATTTTGTTAAATACAGTATCTGCAAATTACAGTTATTATGCAGATGTTTACAGAGGTAACAGAAAGCCTCTGAATGGCCCCTGTTGCTTTCATCTTCTTCCAAGCTGGACTCTGATGAGGGTTCTGTACTGGACTGCTCTTTGTATATCACTGTGCAAAAGAAGCATGGTCGAATGAAGCAGAAAAAGACCATGAACACTCAAAAATATCCAAAGGAAACTGCAAGAAATCAACACTTTATATATAATGTGGTTGCAGTCCCTCAAAGCTTTGCAATGAGAAAGCTCCATGAAGCAGACGTTCTGTTTGTACACAGGGAAGTGTGAATGTGTTATGGCTTAAATCTTTGGACTGAAAAGGTGGTTTGCTCTTTCTGGCACAGAGAATTGCACAAAGGATTTAGGTTTCACACAGGGTGAACTGTCCCCGCTCCACTTACACAGCACAACAGAGCTGCGGGTGATGTACCAGCCACTGCAAGTCCATAAGGATAGAAACTCTGGTGAAGGAGGGGCAGGGTACAGTCCTTTGTAGAAAGGGGCATATGATACCATTATGCTCTGTGTGTGCGTGCGTGTGAGTGAGCAAGTGAGGTGAGACTGGCATAGGTGATATTCCAACCTACTGGGATAACTGAATAGGAAAAAGATAAAGTTTTAAGCTCTGTAGTCTTTTGTCAGGGAATAATGCCTACAACAAGAGGGCAAAACAAATCAGCCCAGGCAGAAAGGACACAAAAAACCCCCTGTTTCACCTGGAGATCAAGTCTTCCTTACAACTTCCAGTATAATTCTCAAGCTTTCTAAGGATCTCCTCACTCCCAGGAGCCAATCTCAAAACACACTGAGCACCTTGGCCAGGATAGAGTCAACATCTTGATGACTGGGGAATATGCAATGTACTTTTAGTTTACTAGATGTATTCAACTCCCAACAGAAATATTCAAGATGTCACCAATACTGGACAAATGACCCTTAGCTCTGCACTCAAAAGCTTTTACGATGTGAAGCCGGGGTCCCTTGTTTCTAGTTCCTGTAATATCTTTCTATAAAGCTGCCAAGTGTTTGGAAGCTGTATGGGAGATGGATGGAGTTGAGTATACAGAGAGAAATATTTTGTGATTGGAATATCATTATTGAGCTAATGACGCTCTAATGGTAAATACAAAAATAATTTACTGCTCAACTTTGTCTGATTCCCTGAATCCAGCAGTTCAGGACAACTTTCCCCAGCAGGTTATAGCTCTCATCTCCCTAGACTATTTTGCCAGCGCAGAAGAGATTGCCAAATCCTAGCATCCCCCTGAAAGATGCAAAGCTGTTTTGATGACTCATCTGGCAACCACAGCAACTAAGTCACATTAATACTAAGTCAGAATAGAAAACTTTGGAAAATGAAGGTAAAGGGAAATTAAGTTTAAGACTAGGAAGTGTTTCAGGAAAAAAAAACCCACAGCATTCAGTATTATTTCTAGATTCTCTCCTTTTGTCTTAGACCAGCCAGAGAAATGATCAATGCTTTCTGATTATTTCTTAGCAATACTTGGAATATAATCAATGAGAAATAAAGAAGAAAAAACAATGTAAAAAAAATTATTCTTATTCCTTCATCAGACCTCCTCGAAAGGAAAAAGAGAAAGTCCACAGTAAGACTTAGGTTCATCAAAAGAAAGGAAAACTCCAATCAGGGACTGCATTTAGGATTTTAACTTGGTATAGGTGTTCTTTTAAGGAAATTACTCTTACTTGCCCTGTCCATAGTGGGATTTAGGAAGCGCAAAGAACACGTACTTAACTAGCTAAAGTGTATTAACAGCTTAGCACAAATAAGGCAGTATGCTTCCATGACATATTAAAAATCAGTTAAACCTTAGACTACTTCTTGCCATTATGCTTAACATACGTTAAAATCATACTGCCTTGTTTTCATTAGGCTGTTAATACATGCCCCCAAAGACAGCTTCACCTTAAAGCTCCCATGAGAAAGACCTAAAGGTTTAGCTATGTTGGCAAACCCATCTGAAGTTGACATACTGCTGATGCAGCCGTAATGTACTTCCTATCTCTTCATTCCCCCAATAAACACTCTTGGCAAAAAGATTACAAGGCCAGAGAGCTGCACCTGCACTTTGCCTCTTGTAGTGTCACATTCAGGATCACGTTTCCTCATGGTTACAATTAGAGTAACAAAAGTTAACAGCATGGACCTGATCCTGGACGCTAGAAAGTAGAGGCCTGCCAGCAGGCTGGCCAAATTTCACCTGCTGCATGTCAATTCACACAAATTGAGGCTCATACTGAAATTGTCTTGCTTTGGTTCGTGACCTCTGACCATAGGGTAGGAAAGAAAACACTACCTGTCCCAGTACCTTTGTGAATCCAGCCTGATTTTTCTTTCCTAAATGAAAGCATTTGGTAGGATTCTGCAAGCTGCTTTTACGTGACTCTAAATTAGGTTTTCAAAATTAATTCCAAAAGAGAATTTCCTGCTTCAGCTGAACAATAACACTTTAAATATACCCACTGCCTCTTCAGAGCAAGGGCTGGTCTCCATATATTCTTCACTTCCCTTGTGCTGTTTCTCTGTGCGACTCACTGAAAAAGAAATTATATTCTTTCTTCTACCCTTTTCCTTGCTCAGGAAGGACAGTCACCTGGGATGTCACCAGGCCAGAGATCTAGTTGTCAGGCACCAAACCATCATCATAGAGTCCAAAAGAGGTTTTTGAGGCCCTGGTGACACATTCACCATGCGTGCTTCCTCTGCTTTACAGCTGACTCACATGGAGAACCACCAGGCTCTCTCCAGGACAGGAAAAATAACTGTATATTATCTGTTTAAAAGCCTCCTAATCCTTAGGCAACAACTGAATAGTAACTGCAGTGATAGGGCAAATCTTTCTGCTTCATATTAATAAACCCGAATGCAATATTACTGCTTGCTGCATCAAAGGCTTTTACACAAATAACTTTTTTTTTTTTCCTAAAACAAAGAATACGTGTGTGGAAGGACTTGGATGTTTAAGACTTTGCTTAGGTTTCCATTTGCTGCATCATCTTGGCATTGAGGAAATAGACGATGTCACTGGAAATAAACGGAAAGCGAGCAAAGAGAGCAAATGAGGAAACAGCAAATCACCTCTGTGTTTTAACAATCTGACACATCATTTGCCAGACCGACGGGAAAGTCTCTTCTCCCAAAGAGTATCACTGTTATCTTTTTAAGGAGACCAACTGCCCAGTGTCAGTCTTGAAGAATCACTGCTTGCCCTAGATGTCCATTTGCTGACATAGGGACACAAAAAGCCATGACAGGGAGGAAGCGACCTGCCAATGACAGTTGTGTCTTCTGCAAGTGCTTTTTCTCTAGTAGACATAATGCAATTATGCAGAATTCTGCACAGCTCCATCTTATTCCCATATATTGCACAGACAGAAAGAGCCTGCACCAAAATGCGGCACCTCCGAAGCAGAGTTACCCACTCATGTCCACTGATGTCCTTTCTACGTGGCAACTTCTTGTCCCATGAGGGATGGCTGTGTGATAGGAATACGTTTAGCCCATTTCTATAGATGTCCTGTTTCATACTTGGGTTGTAGCTCAGGTCACTAACAGTCGGTCACTTCAGGTCCGGCACGGTTTCTTTCCCGCAGTGAAATCATGGCACTCATACCTCTGCCAGGAGAACATCCATAGATAGGCTTTTGTGCATATTGTTTGCCTGGTCCTAAATCCTCCCTTAGGATATGCGTTAAGCGCCAGCCAGCACTGACACTGCTCTGGCTGTGTCTCACCAGGTACTCTGTCTTTGCTGGAGCTCCTGAGGTAAACCACGCAGATTTTTGCTGGGTAGTTTTGTAGGGATAAACACACACCTGTGGTGTAGCCACGGGACTCCACTGACATAGCACAGGCCTTGGATGAGACAGTGATGCCCTAGAGGGGCTGTGGCACAGCCAGGCAGAATGGCTGGAAAGAAAGGAGGGTGCTGAGGCCTTTAAACTACAGCTCCCGGGAGAGACAGTGATATTGCCAGATAAACAAAGTTTATCTCTGCAAACTGGTTGAATTAAACAGTTCGGCTGAGTGGGTTTGAGCTGACTGGAAATACAGTACTTCATTTAGACCTTCCCAGAGAAAGAATAAAATGTACTGCAAATAAATAACAAGAGCAGCAACAATAAAAAAGGTGAAAAATCACACCTTTCCCAAATTTTTTGGAAACCACATTTTCCATTTTAAATTATTGTACACAGCAAGTTTCAGTGTCTCACCCTTGCCAGCAATTCCCACTGTTTTCTCCCTAATATCTAGCAAATGGAGCTTTCCATGTCCTCCTGATACTAACATCCTGTATAAATGTAGGCAGATTTGAACCTCCATCAGAGAATTGTAGCAGCTGCTAAGCATGAGAGGATTTTCTTTTTTTCCTTCTTTTAAAACAATTAAAAAGTATCTGACTGTTTCTACGAAAACTGTGGACTGGACAACATCTTGTGAAAAAACATTGCTGGTTGAAAAGTGGCAGTCACTCCGTCAGCATGACAGAATAATTAAAACCAGTATGACAATAATTAGCACTTCTATAGTTCTTTTCATCCATGGATATCAAAGCACTTCACAGAAATAAGTGCAACTACCTCAATTTTTAGAGCTGAGCTCAGAAAAAAACAAATCAGAATTTTTTCCTTGTGGAAAATTCCAACAACTTCATCACCGGTTTTCATCCTAAATTAGAGTCAAGAGTTGAAATATTTTTTTAAAAGTTTCCAAAATGAAGAGTGCTTAAAAAAAAGGTACCAAGGTTGATTAGGAAATTCTGGTGTTTTCAATGGAACCAAAATGTTTTGCCATTCTTAATTCAGTGCGCTTTGTTTTGAGTCTCTCAGCAATACATGGCATCTGCCTCTGGGAAGGGGATGCCTCCTGGGAGCTGTAGTTTTCAGGTTTCTCCACTGACCTTGATAACTCTATTAGTTAGGCACTGCCTGTCCCCATCCTCCCCTAAGGCTGGGCCTGCCTGTCCTAGTCTTCTGCAGAAAAACGTCATCAAACTATTCCTTACTGCCCCTACTGAGCTCGTGAATGGGAAGCACTGACTACAGCAAGAAGGGCTGAACAACTTAGCAAAGAAGTAAATATAAAACCCAACAGCCCCAATGGACAATTTCATGCTTTAGAAGCCAGCCCGTCTCTCTTCCTATGAGTCAGTAAAGCATCCTGCAGTAGATTTGACTTTTTGGATTACTGCTTTTTTGGGATGAGTTCTTTCAGGTCAACCCTGTGTCCAGGGAGCTGAAGGAGCAAGTTGCTGCTGCAGCTGCCTTGGGTTTATGCCTGCAACTAATATGGTCATCACGTCCACTTCTTTGCAGATTATAGATTTGTTTTTTCAAGGACCTGTCTGTCTAGAATTGGGGAAGTGGAAGACAAGTCATGATTGCTAATTATAGATGTCTCACCTTAACACAAAACTTGACAGAAGCTTGCAATGGGTTACATATCTAGATGCTTACTGATAGGCACTCTTCTCTCTAGGTTGCACAGTTTTAATATTGGCAATGCCATCGGACTCTGCTACCACATCAGGTACCACAAAGAGCTTCATGTCCAGGGAGGTGCGAAATGTGCATGGGACCAGAGGGAGCCTGAACGAGTTGGTGCTTTTCTAGGAGAGCCCATTTACTGCGTTTCTAGAACTGGCCTGAATGGTTCAACGCTTCACTTGTGCTCCCCTTACACACACACTGGGGCAATTTCTCTCAATGGTCCCAACTACTAGGATACTGAAGGGGCGACTTTGTTGATTAATCAAACAAGACTGAGCTGATTAAACTTTCGTTGTTTTCTCTGACTGTTCCTTTCATAATTTCAGAGCAACAAACCGCAGGGAGACTGCAGGTTCATGAGGGAGAAATCAAGGGGAAGCAGTTAACGTTGCTACCAATTTAGCTAATGTTACTAAAACCAAAGTAATTGTTTCCAGGCACAAAGCATGAGGCAACTCAGGTTCAGTAGTATCGGGTTTAGCCTATTATTCACAATCACACATACAACCCAGTTAACTCTTTAAACCTGACCTGGTAAAACAAGATAGCCAGATGTAAACAAACATCACCTTGGGGAAAATCAGATCCAAAGTCTACCCTTACAAACATGCCTTTTACCTGTATTTCAGCGTACTTTACAGATTTGTTTTTTACAAGATGCTTTCGATACTGTGTCTGACTGTAAAACCTGACATGCATTATGGTACCTCACTCCCAGATGCTTGTCATATTAGCCATTTACATCTATGTCAGATCTACACCAGTCCTTACTAACTCAACACCAGAGTTGCACATACAGCACAACTTAACCTCACTCTGTGTTACCATCCAAAAACAATTCCAGCAAACAATCAAAACATACTTGTATTTAAATAAAGAAGTAAGTATTTCTTTTACCTAGCACATAAGGATAATGGAGCTTTCTGGGTAAAAGCCTACCTGGCAACAGGCCTCTCAGGCCTGTATTTCCCTACTTGCATATTTGCACAACTGAAAAAAGAAACAGGGCTCTCCCCGGCATTACCTGTAAGCAGGGCACTCTATCACCTCAAATGCTGATCGCTGCAAAGGAGCGGAAGAGAAAGACAAAACTTCTCTGATAACCTGGGACAGTAATGGACACTGGTCTGGCATTTTTCAGTTGTAGGACAAAGTTCTCAGACAAGTTTGTAAGTAGGGAAGGATTGTTATTCTTTAAGGCTATGCACTGCAAAACGGCTGTGCTTACGTGTATTGAAGATAATTTGAAAATCTCCTTAATTTCTAGATTTAACAAGTGCATGATGCCAGGCTCAGACCTTTAATTCTCAGTTAAGAAACAGGGAACAGATGCTGATGCACAGAACTGTCTTTTATGTGAAATGAATTAATATACGTCCCTCTGTCAAAACATAAATAATGTACTGGGACAGTGTCACCTTGTGGTTGTTTGCTGACATAGCGGCCAACCGAGAGGGGATACTCCCCGTACCTAACCTCCCTTGCCCCCCAAAACCTTCACTCAGAAATGCCAACCTTAAAAACTTCCTTTGGGGTAAAACAGGACCTCCACGATCTGCCCAGTGTGCGTCCTCCATGCAGGTCTTACCAGCTTTTTGTATTAATGCATCCTAAAAGCCTCACAGAGACATGAAGGCATTAAACACCTGAGCCAACTCCACAACTTGCGCTGGCTGCAGAAGTCTAGGAGGCAGACATGTGCGAGGAAGGAAGCTGCTAAGTTCATAAATAGGAGCTGTAAGGCTGAGCAATAAAATTCCACTTGTCCCTTTGCAAATCTCCTGCCTTTCAAGGTAAATTCCAAGAACTGGCACATCTTCTTGCTCCTAGCATTCCAACCCTACAGAGAAAGCGGATTTTGAAAATGCTGCTGTGTAGAAAAAGGAAAAAATACAGCCCTAATTCAAAGTTAGTACTAAGCAAAGAAATTCAGACACCAAACTGTGCTCTTAATGGAGAACTAATGGATGTTAATTAACCACCAATTGACAAAGAACATATTTACTGTAGTTTAACAGCTCTGCAAATAGACACAAACTCATTTACACATGTTTAAACCTTAATAAATACATTTGCAGTCATTGGCCGCTTAAGTTGATGTTCAAACTGTCCCCTATAGTAAATCTAAAGGGATACATTTGGTTGCAAAAGTTATTGCACATTAATTAAACATTAGCTCATTGCAGAAAACGAAGTAAGCTGATGGCAAATGACCTCTTTCATCAATACTGGTTTATTACACAGCTATTAAAAAGCCGTATGCAAAAACGAAGAAAAATCACCATGCCAAACATCTTTCTCTCTGCACTGTCATCCACACCTTTGCAAAGCAAACCAGTGCACAGGGCCTCCTGATAAGGGGGAGTTCCCCGGGCATCGTGCACCGCTGAGGAGGGCCAGGGTAGCATGCAGTAACATTACGGCAGGCACTGCTCCAAGCAGCGGGTTTCCCAGAGTGATTTGATTGTGGTGAGCATGCAACAGGATTTAGAAAAATCCCAAGGTCTGAGCGGAAGGCATGGGATAGAAAAACGTGTAGTGACACTTATGAGGAACGGTGGTGGGAAGAATACTTGCAGAATTTTCACTCTTGCAAACTTACTTCAGTCAATCCTGTGAGCCTTTCATTTGATTCCTTTCCTAGCTTTCTCTGTTTGGACAATATTGTCTTCCCTTCTGCTACTACATGCACTGTCTGTTCAAAGTGGTGCAAGAACCTTCTCCTCTCCAGCTCTCACCATGATCCTGCATCCCTCCTCCCATCCCATTCCTCAGTACATCATCCCTTAAGGTTTCCTCTTAACTGGATCCACATATTTTGCTCTAAAAGCACTCTACTTGCTTCCCAAAGGTCTGTGATAAGGGTTAAGTCCTTAGCATCTTGGCATATGTCAAATTCTTTAAGATATCCCCACAGAAAAGGCTGGACTTGGACAACAGAGAAACACCGCCTCCTTTTCGCATACTTCTTACAGGGATGAACAGCATAAATCTAAGTCAAATCTTATTTATCCCAGGTTGTTTCATTCTCCAATGCTGTTGCAGAAGCCTCCAGTGGAGGGAGCTTAAAATAACTGAAAAAAGCCTTACTTGCAAGAGACAGACTAACTTAATTAAGTCATCGTTTTGTACTTTATACCAAAAAGAAAAAAAACTCAGGAAACGAGAAAAGGAAATAATCAGCATTCATCAAATGGGAAAAGTCCAGATCAAACGGTGAAGAAGTGTTTTCAGACTTTGAGAGAATACAAATAGTGGGAAATAGAAAACACAAATTAAGAATCATAAAATTTTCTCTGTTCGCACCACTCAGGCAACACTGTCTGGGGCCAATTTATTACCAGGCTCAATAACAAATAAGCTCACGTGATTCCCATGCTGAAATAACCTTTACTCATTTCACAATAAAACTACCATAGGGGTCTGGTAAGCAAAGATGAATTATAGCTGCCTGTCAGAAATAATGATGATAATCCTTTCCACGTCCACAACATCTGTGGATTACAACCACCTTTGCAGACAATACAGCAAATCTCAAATATATCATGTAACATAATGAAAGTATGTCATCAAGAAGATCACAGATGGAGAAACTGAGGCACAAACAGAGGAAGTGAATCGATCTGGAGTCACAGCGTAACCTTGATCCCTGGTCTCATCTTGCCCTGCATCTCATTAACGTGGAAATGGGGTTCTGTCATTTTACGCATCGCTGTCATCATCTCAATGCATGAATTGCGGCAGCACTTGGGCTCTGTGTTTATGGACCAGGGTCCTCTTGCGCCAGGTGCTCCACAAAACAAACTGAAACAGCTCAACAAAAAGGGATTTCCCCGTCCCAGGGTTTGCAATGGAGATGTGAGTGCATGCCTTTGTATTTGACATGGCAATTGTGCCTGGAGAGCATGGATCTGCTACTTTCTGGCATAAGACCCATGGATTTGAGAACCTCGATGGCTGGGGTGAGTTTTCTCTCCTGTTGAGTGCGTATGTTGCATTCTAGTGATTGAACCTAGGGAAGGGCACACAGGCTGAGCTACCTCCTCCAAGCTGAGCAATTTCCCCTTCAGCATAAGGGGCAGAGACCCTTAGTTGTGGGAACTGAAGGCAGCACAAAATACAGCAGAAGCCCTTGTGCGCATGTGTGTGGAGGGCTTTCCTCTGGTACAGCCTTAGCACAACAAAATCCTGGCTAGTTCACACCGAATTCCTTCCAGGCAGCCACAGGCTTAGCTGTGAACCCTTCTCTTAAATAACCAGCGTGCCCAACCAAAACCTTTCCCAACTGTGGCCCTATCTCACGTTCAGCTTCCCTACTGAGGCTCTAATATTAATAACAAGATGGGAGCAGAACAATAGCAGTGCATCCAGGAAAGTGATACCTCTGGATCTGGTGTACTTTGAAGGCATCAAGCTGTTCTGCCTTCACAAGCCACAACTCAGATGGTATCTATCAGCCAAAGGCATCCACATCAGTTGTGCCAAGATGCCTTTTTCTTCTCAGCTGCAGGAAACTGTGAAGTACCTCTCTTTCCCCAGATGTTCTTGCATGCTCCACTGCAAAAAAATAAGTGTCTGTCAAAACTGTCCGTGCCTCCTCCCTGGGAAGCAGTAGCCAGGGGCAAGGTGTGTGGGGGGGTCCTTTTCAGAATCTGCAGCTTCATTAAAGTTATTGGCATCTGGACTCTATTTTGGGAACTCAATGCCAAACTGGCTGATGGGGCAACTGATGCTGTGGAGTCACAGCCAGAAACTGCATAGCAGGCTTTTGAATGTGGTCTCTGGCAAGATCTATGCAATGAAATGACGTTATGGCTTTGCCATACATTACATGCAAATTAGAAGAGGCTGGCAGCCATGCAACTGGCATAGCATAGCAGCAGTCACCCTCACAAGATGTAGAAGGCAAGGCTATCCATCCTCAACCTGGCACGGGGGTGGGAAAGGGAAAGACAATGCTCCTGCAGTACAACTGCCTGCCTCCTTTCCCCTCCAAGTGATCTAATGGGGAGGAAGTCTCTTCCCAATGCCCAGCCCCTGGTGTTCCTATGTCATTTTTCAGCTTTGCCAGAAGCTGCGATTTTTTCCTATCCAAAATTTCATTCAAGTGTCTGCAGTTCACTGTCTCTTCTCCTCCCAAAGCGTCCTCGCCTTAGTGCTGTAGGCTATGCACAACAAAATGTCTGTCTGCAGGTGCTGAGCAGTGACAGATGCAGACAGCTGGCGGGCCAGCCGGGACTTCACCTGCTTTGCTGTTGATGAGCTACTCTTTCTGTACGTTAATTGCTTTTAATGTTTTCCCCCCACTTAGGCAACCATCTCCTCCTCTTTAACCTTTTGGATTTTCTCTGAACTGTTTGGTCTAGAGAATCTACAGCAAAACTCCCCAAGACCACATAGCGCAATCTGGTAACACAGGACAGATGTCAACCTCCTGGCCCCCTGTTTTCAAAGTCATGAGTACTAATAATTTGGGGAGATGTTAGTGAAAGGAGCATTCATCCTTGCTATAATTCATTGTTCTTCTATCATCCCCAAGGATGCAGGGATTCACAGTTTCTATGGTGCAGAGAGGTAAAATAAAGGCAAGAATACACAGAAACTAAGTCAGAACTCTTGCTACTAGATTACAACAGATTCAACCAAAGCCAAGTGGCATCTTGGTGTCAGCAATGAGGTACAAATGTTCATGTCCTGTACTCACACTATTGTTAGATCAGGCCACTAAGCTTGCCAGAGTGTCTCTTTCAAAAAAGAAGGTAGGTGGCATTAACAAAGGACTTTAATGTGAGTATTGTAGGTTTGATAATTCCAAATGTTCAGCCTGCTACCCAGCAAACATGTCCCAGTGCATCATTCCTCACACCGCAGGGCTTCACAACACAAGGCACAAACTGTTCCACAGGCTGATCACAGCCAGACACTATCACACACAGGGACTCAAGTTTGCTATTTGCAAGACAACTCACTGCCTCTTCAAAGGACTGAAGAGTTGCTCCACTGAGGAGTCTCAAGGCAGAGAGAAGGCAGGAGGCTGTAATAAGCAGTCTGAAAAGCACTCTTACCTTGGATATTCAATATGAACGTTACCCTGTGTCTTGGATTAATGCACCTAATCTGTTCAATCTGATACAGCTATACATTTAATTTTTTTTCTACTGATTGCTGTGTTGCTGATTACATTAGAGAGCAATGTCTCAGTCTAAACCAGTTTGGGCTTTAAAGGACCTCTGGATCAAGCCTAGCTCTTTGCTACTGCAAACTATTTTATCACAGATGTTTTCAAAACCTGTGATGGGTAGCAAACTGGAGGGCTGAGAAGAGCTAGAGTAAACAAATCCTGCTCCTTTCTCATGTCAGTAGGTGCACTGTTGCCTTCTGGTGGAACAGCCAACAGAACAGGCAGTTTGGGATGCTATTAATCAGAAACAGCTTGTGCAGCAACACCAGGGATTCCTCCCTGTGTCCTAGTCCGCTCTTCTCAACCTGAGGCATGCCTCTGTACATTACCAACAGGGGCTGTGGCCACCTAACAAAAAAAAACAAACCCAAAACCAGACCAACCAACCAAAAAAAACCCCAAAACAACCCAACCAACCAAACAGGCACAAAGTTCCTCAGATAATCTCCTCCACCAGTAGTAAAGAGTTATGTTGCCCTAGTCACGCTGATAGAACCAGAGAGGGGAGATAGTCCTTCACTAATTAAAATCAGTGGCTGTTTCCCAGATGAGATATGAAATGGCTGTGCTGCTGAAGTCTATAAGAAGCAGTATGAAGTGCCTGAGTATGTATTTTACCTTGTAATATTCATACAGCTAGAGAAGGGAACATCAAGAAGACACGTCAAGCAAAGGACGAAGGAGTTAAAGCCCAGTTAAAAACTGGCTGAGTAGCATTTAAGGGCGAGATAATTTTACAAGGATTAGAGGTTTGTCCAGCGGTCAAGTGAAAACTCTGAATCGATCTACAACATTTTGTGCAAAAAGCGACACCCCTGTTGGCGTCAGGAAGGCCTATAGCCCACCCAGGGCAGGCTATATTACATGTAGGAGTGGGAAAAGGGGCACTTCAACCATTCCAGGCAGCAGGTTGCTAGACAGGGCTGTACAGATGTGATGTTCTGGAGTCATACAAAATTCAGAGACTATTATATTGATATGTGACAGATGTTATGGAAGCATGGAACATTCGGAGACCAGTGCATTAACTTTATAAATATTACATGCAACCTTATGGATTTTTTTAGTGATTATATGCTTAGCTCTATACGTAAACCAAATCAAGTTTTCCGCGAATCTTAAGACACCCTGCAGGGGACTTAATGCAAACCTTCCTGCAAAGAAAAAAACCACAAAAGTAAAAAAAGTCATTTAACTTTTGACCTCTATCAAGAGAACCAACAATGCTAAAATCATGAAACAATATGAGCTCCTGGTCTGACTCAAACGTGTCTGACCTGAACTACCTGCTAGAGTCTCCTTAGGGATGTAAGCCCTACCTGAGCTGTGGAACCTAAGAGTATTCCCCAAGATCCAGGTGCATGCCCAAATGGTGACAAGATACCCACATACCATTTTGCTTTCCTCTTTGATTCTTTGTTAGTTCACTCTTTTTCATGGCAAGGACAGCCATGGCAAGGCAAGCAGGCAGATGAGACCCATGGCATGCCTAGGACAAGCACAGGGCTACAAAAGGCCTATGCCCTGAAATATAAATTAGACTTTGACAACGACCTGCAGAGCTTTACAGATTATTACTTTAAGTTAGGGAGCTGATAATGATGGAGAAGACAGTATGAAACAGCTGCACAGCATCAGCTTTGGTGGCAGTTAAGGTCTTGTCAAGAGCTGAAGAGTTATTCCCACTGGCAGCACCTGGGCCACGGTTGGTGTCTCCCCTCCAGTTACTGGCCGTGGCTGAATCTGTGGGTCTGACGGGGCTCTACAAGGGATGGGCATGTGGCATAGGAAATACTCTGCAAGACTCAAACCTACTCACAGCCTCCCTGCGTGCCACACGTTGTGCTGGCAGCTGAGTCATCATTTACGAGTGTTATCATTTCCACAGGCTGCTGTTTTCCAACTGACCTCACCCTGACTCCTACTGCTGCACCAGATACCCATGCAAAAAAAAGCTTTGTCAGCCACACAGAATCTACCTTCCTTATTGCCCATTTCAGGCTATTAATTACATACCCACATCAGCTAAAGAGATGTAATTGCAGCCAAGTTCCTCCTCCAATCCAAAGATTCCCCTGAAGTTCATTAACATTTGTACTGTAACTACTGTTGAGCCTGCCACATTGCCAGTCAAGATTTCATACCAAATGAGGTTACCAAATAATGACTTAATAGCAAACGCGGGGTAATTTATATATTGAAATTAAAGATTAAACCTTAATCTTAATTAAATCTCACAAAAGTTCAGTAAAGCTGCTCAAATTATAAAAAATAAAAAGATGTATTGATTATTTGAGAAATGGAAATCACATTTAATAAATACAGGAGTGAGCCATTAAGGGAATGGGGAGACCAGAAAAAGCACTAACTGGTGATTAAAAGAAGATAAATATTTATTAAATGTTGCTGTGATTTATTAAGCTGTGTTAGGCTAAACAAATGTAATTTGATATCTGAATCATATCTCATTCTGATACAGCCTTCATTAAATCTGAAGTCTTGGCTTTAAATGGATATCATATGTTCCCTTCAGTTCTTAATCTCTTTGAAATATCAGTTTGATGCTGTGGAAGACGTTGAAAGTCACAGAGACTGAAGTCTCCTGCGTATCAATGAGGTGGTTTTGCACTACAGGTGAGTAGTCAACTTCCCATTCCTCAGTGCTTTCTTATCCAGGACCTGTTGCAACCTTGCATTGTCCCTTCGTGACAGGGCAATGTTCAGATTTTAAAACCATTCTGTCAAAAGGCCAGACAGGAAGAGCACAACTTCAAATTTCAATCAGTCCTCCAACAACCAGCGTGCAGGTCTGAGGCAGAACACCCTTCACTAGTTTGAAAGCAGGAAAGCTGACTGTCATGCTAACACAGCTGCTGCCCAGCAGAACATCAGCAGAGGTCAAGTATGCGAAAACAACTACCCCCTTGTCAATAACCCAGTAATTGGTCTAGCACCAAATAGCTCTGTTGATGCAACTTTGCAGCTGAGATGTTGATCATGCAGGAGCTGAGAAATTCATTCTTCCAAGGTTCACAAAGCAACCTTATCTCAGGCCCCTTGCAGAGGAAGGTGAGGGTCTGGTAGAGCATGACGCTCCATGTGCATGAGGTGTTTGAATATGAACATTTCTTGAGGTTAGACAGCAAGTTGTCTCTGTCATAAATGCATGCTCATGCTCTCTTTTCAGCCTCTATTTGGAAGAGAAGCGTCTTGTTGAAAATTACTGGCATAAATGAATCACTGCTGATGATTAAGTTTGCACAGAGTTAAAATTAAGTTACAGTGCCTTTTCCGACTGCTACAAGACTGAGTTATAGACTGCTGGTGACAATCATTGCCTGTTACACTATGAACCTGAAAAAGGTTGTATGGAGAAGTAGTATTTAACTTCCCCAAGTTTGCTTGAATCTCAACGTTGCAAGCATCCTAACTTCCCTCCCAACTCCCTTGTCCCCTTCCACCACCAGGCTGCGCCCCGCCCCCCCAAAAAAAAAAAAAAGAAAAAAGGACAGAACAAGACAAGAGAGAGGAAGAAAGGATGTGAAGACCCCACAAATTGGAGAGGGGAAGAGACAATCACATACTATTCCTTTTGTCTTTGCAGGAAATGAGGAACAAAAATCAGACTGAGCTGGGCTATGTGATCAATCATACTGAAATCAGAGTTCCACCTCTCTCATCTCTAATATCTTCTCTTCTGCAGTCACGTGAGTGCAGAGAAGTGCAGCAGTGGAACAGAAGGGAGCAGAGAGTGCCAAAGCCACTTCAGATCTGAGAGGACTTGATGTTTTGAAGGTAAAAACCAATCATTTATTTTGGAAGCGGTTCTTATTCTTTACTGACACAGGCGCCCTGGTGAAAGCCAGGGTCCAGCCTCAAGGGCCAAGGAGATTCATTAAGCCAGATTAAACATCTCATTTTATTAAAGAGCAGATGTGAGTGATGCCTTTGCATTGTATGCAGCTTTCCCATAGGAATTTCATGATAGCAAACTCCTGGCACTTCCTCTCCCTTGCGCAAGCAGGAGTCGATCTAGCATAAAGTCATTATTTTCAATGTGTTTAGCCAGAAAAAAAAGGCATGACTTTAAAATCCTCACTACCAACACAGCCAAGCAGATTCTTCTTCTGGAACTCACTTATGGGTTGAAAACATGAGCAAAAAGTTCAAGCCCCTGAAGCAATTGTCTTGGAAAGTTTTAAGCTACTGAAGATAGCGGGTTTAGGACCATAACTACAATGAACACAGCAAATGAATAAGAGTCTCCTGGCAAGAATAAACCAGAATTGCAGAGGCTGATGTTGCCAGTGAAAAGAACAGGAAGGTAACCAAGTGAAGAAACAGCATGAGGAGGATTATCCTTATTTGGAAGCAATCCATTCCAGCAATAAATTAAGCCAAGGATCTCTGCATCAGGAAACAGCAGGGCAACCTATTAAGCTAAAGGACAATCTGCTTTTTCTGTCACCTTTGAGCCCTGACTGAATGGTGAGAGAAACAAACACGCCGGAGATCAAAACGTGCGTTATTTCAATAGCAGTAATGGTCGGCTGGAAGTTATAGAGATAGTGAAATTCTTTCCCTGCACATTCCTAGCACAAGTGCCTGATCTTCAGCAACAATATCATTGGATTGCAATGGTGATAAAGATCAACTCACAGAAGAGGGCTTGGATGGAAGAAAAATGATAATTTGTATTTTATGTCAAAACCATAGTGGCTCTCACCCCAGCTGCAGGGATGGGATGGGATTAGGTGAAATACTCAGTGCAGACTGGTGAAGCATTTTTCACAGTGGTATTAGAAGACATACTGGTAAAAGAGAAAAAAAAAATAAACTCTATGCCCGTTTAGTTCAAAGGGGTCTCTGGATCTGCCAGCTGTGGCACATGACAGCATGTGCATGTGAGCATGTTCCAGGGCCACATTTACTGCAGGAAAGCAGCATCTACAATTAAGGGATTTCTGAGGGGCAAATACAAACTCTGTTTCACAGGGGTTTAAGTTACAGAGAAGGGGTCTGGGAGAATACAGTTGAAAGAAGAGTACTAGCAAGTCTTAAATGTACATCGGCCACATACATGATGTGATCAAAAAGAGAGAGATTATTTAGATTTTGGATGGTGTCCCTCTACACTTTCAGGTAGCTGCTCCAGCGATCAACAGGACTCCTGTAATGCCTCTTACTCCCTTTCTGAATAGCAGCCTGGCTGGTGCATTTTCATCTTTACCTCCATTACCAGCTGCTCTTCTAGTCAAAAGGCCCCAAGAGCTGCCCTGATGACACTCAGAGCTGACATGTCGCTCCCTCTGGTCTCCCAGTCCTAGGCTTTCCCTAAGAAAGAAGAGGCACCCAACGATCCCAAACCATGCACGCTCCATTCGGTGATGAGCACAAACAACCTTTACCTGACAGATATTCAAGCATCTCCAGCTTCCCCTAGTTCCCACTGTGATAGTCATTTTGGTGCAAAATTCTTTTTTTAAAAGCTCAAATTAGGCTGACAAACACAAACAGACTGTGAAAAGGGCAGAGTGTCAAAAAAGGTTCCTCTCTTTTGAACAACACTGACAAAACAAGTGAAGTAATTCCTCACTACAGTTACCTCTAAAGTGAGCTCTCGGTTACACAGTACTACGATACCTTTTTTTCTCAGCTCACTGGAAAGTCCATCTGACACTAGAAAGAAGTCCCAGAGATGTTGCTGGTTGCTCCTTCCCCTCTTGGTAAGAAGTAGTCAGTCCCAGCTTGTGCTCTGCTGACCAGGGCAAAACACGTTGTTGGTGTGTATCGTGTTGACCACAGAAACTATTTTGAAGGGGAGATGGTGGCATCAGGTGACTAAGTCATGCACGATCCCTGGCTATGTTATCAGACCCCTCATGGAATATTTCTACCAATGATAAAATGTTGTTGCTGCCATTATCAGGCACTTGGTCTTTATCTGTCTACCCATGACAGGCCTCGTTACTCAGTCCCTCATCTCGGGACACCTTCAAGGGGAGATCTTCTCATCCAATGTCAAATACACCAACTTTCTTGACTTTTCTGAACCTCCTTTTTCTTTCAGCCCTTCCTAAACTGACTTGCAAATCAGATGCACGCAGCCCCTCCCCACCAAATCTCAGGGGCAGAGCTGAAGGGACCATGTGTCACACCACATCTCTGACCCTGGGCTACCACAGGACCCTCCTTGCCCCCAGAGTGTTCAGTCTAGATTTTACAAAGCAAAGACAAGTTCCTGATTTTTTCATACTGGTCTTGACAGCAACACAGAAGGAGACACTCAAAAGGTAAGGAACCGGGCAAAACTGCAAAGCAAAATGGCTGAAGGAGCTGCCCCGGATTGAGATTTTTACAGCTCAATCACATCCACATTCATTCAAAACAGCACAGCAGCTATGCTTGTCTTCTCCATGCTACTTAACGTGTTTGAAATCCTTAGCACCTCAGCACAACTGGCGTGTGATGACTAATAACTGTATCTGGCTTAGTATGTGCTAGCTCTCTTTCCTTTTAATCACCATGTCTCACCTTCCCGCCAGTGAGCACACGGGCATCGCTGTCGGGGCTTTGGTAGCAGGAGGCGCAGGGTGCCCTGTGTGGGACAGGTCAGAGACTGCCCCATGCTGGTCCTGGTCCGTACCAACCCGTGCTGCCACTATGCCACGGCCAGTCAGGGGTAGGGGAGGGTGGCAACATCAGGGTGCAGGGAACGCCAGAGGGGACACATAAGGAAGCACAGGAGGACATAAAAAAGGAGATTTGATAAGAGGAGGTACACCTCTGAGACAACTGGATGGAGGTCCAATGCCAAAGCAGGGACACCCCTGAGGAACTACAGAGAACTTGCAGAGAACCAAGGCAATCAGGGAACGAGTGAGGAGGAAGGAGCAGGGGAAGAAGAAAAAGCAAGAAAGCAGGAGCAGCAGCAAGCAACCATCATGCACCAACCCAATCACCTGTGCCGTCCGTCACCTCACCCAAGGGACCTGCAGGGACGAGCATAATGCGTGGCAAAAACAAGGTGAGGGGGCAAGAGGAGGTGTTGGACTGAAGCTGAGCCTGGGGAAGGGGAAGAAAGGGTTTTCTTGCCGTGTTTGTTTAATTTTTTCTTTTCTTTGTTTCTCCATACGCAAACCAGTAATTAAAAGTCTATGTTAACTGGCTATAAAGTAAAATTCAGTTAAATTCCCCAAGCTGAAACTGTTCTGCCCGTGACAACGGAGGTAAGGGAAAGTATCTTCCTCGAGTGCGGTAGAAGAGCCCAAGTAAACATGGAGGCAGTTGCTAATGACTGGAGGCAGCAATATTATGGGAGCATGGTCTCCGGCAGCACAGCTGCCTCCTTGCTCAAGCTTAGCTCTAGCCAGAGGCTTTATTCCAAGTGCTGATTGCTCACAAAGATTTGAAAAACAGTTATGGTGTTGCTTTCAGTCAGCAGAAAGATAAGCTGCAGTTGGTTGCTATCCACCTTACGTAGGATTTTCTCTTGTCTCAGAATTTCTCTGGGGAGCTTATCTAATTTCAATAGCTTGGAAGGACAAGGTGTACCTCATGAAACTCTTTAGGGAAGAATTATAGAGCAGTATCTGCCATTTTTTCCATGTTTGAGCCACGCAGATAGGGTAGAGCCCCTACTGTGTGTTTCTCCTAAGTCTTGTCCTGTTTCGTAAGACATGGTAGTCACACTATGACTTTGAAGATGAAATGATGAAACCAACCCAACTCCTTCCAGATGCAAAAATGTATGCCAGTATCACGCTTTTTAATAGGAACATCAGAACTCTGAAAGGGAACTAATATCTAAAACCCCAAATAATGACTGGCCTTTTGGAGGGAACTTCAGTTTGGAATAAATGAGTGGCAAGATGCAGCCAAGGAGGTGCCAAGTGGGGTGCAATACAGAAATCAGGCCTCTGCCCATTAAGATGCTTTTTTTTTTTTTTACATACACTGAATTTACTAATGTACAAGTCACGCAAGTTAGAGAGGCATCTGATCCTCTTACCTTCATTCTAGAAAAACCCACTGACATTCTTCAACCCTGCTACAATTATCCAAACAAAACAGAAAATTGGCAGATAATTAAATAAGATTGCTATTCTCCTTCTTTCTACCTGACAACTTCTAAAAAGTTGTCAGCACGGGAAAGGCTATAACATTTGTCTGAGATAGTGGATGTTTGGCACTTGCGCTTGCAAAAATTTAAGCGTACTATATGGGAACTTTACTAATCACAGTTTAGGATTAAAACAAGAAAATCCCTAGAGGAATCTGAGAGGGGTACTAAGAGAAACTTAGTATCATAAGCATTCTTTACTTCAGCATCCAATGTGTCCTTCCTTCAACATCTGACAGCATCACATCTTTAAGACTCTCACTATGCCAACTCCTGCTCGAAGTAGGCTTAGACTTTATTATTATACTCATTGTACAAGTGAAGAAACTGAGGCAGAAACAGATGAAACAAATCATAGCTATTAAGAGAGAAGGAGAATCCAGAGCAGAGCCCCAAATCCCTTCCATGTTGCCTGCTGGACTCTACCAGAACTTGCTGCATACAAACCTCTCCACTGGCCTAGCCCACTGAAGGACCCAGTCAAAGACAGGGACTCTTAGATTAGGTTAGCAAGGTCTTGAGAGTTAAGGTTAGACAGAGGGGTATAGAGAAGAAATAAAAGAAACCTTACCCTAGCAAGATCACTCGTAGCTGGAAAAGAAGAGAGCAGCTATACCGCAAAAAGATTAGAAACAGGCAGAGAAAGGGAAGCTATTAAACATCGAGTCCTAGCTGGGGAAGGGACACATCTTGGGAGTACAACAGCGAGGTTTGTGAGCAAAGACTAAGATGCTGGATTTAACTAACATATTCCTAAAAACCTGGGCTGTGCTTTCAAGAAACCTGCCTCTCACGACATAACTACGTGGGCAGCTGTAGGTCTTCCAGCTACTGCTGGAAATAGCGCATCTTTCCCCACACCCCACTGAACCAAGAAGGATCAAACTCAACCCTCATGGACGCCTACTGGGACCTACCAACAGACACATTTTTCAGAGAACCACCACATTATAAATAATACATTAATTGTTTTTATACACTTCACTAATTATTATTCTCATTTCCTGATAGGTCCATTAATCTCTCCTTTATACCTATTGCCAAAAACCTCTGGCACATGCTATTGGCCTTGCTGATGTACTTAGCGTATGGTTGCCCTTGATTGTCTTGTCTTTCTTCCCCTTTATTCATAAAAACACAACCTGCAAGATTTGGTTCCAGGTTTTGAGACCATTTAAAATTTCTGGGTGTTCCTGTTAGTCTGTTCTCCTTGCCACCTCTTTTATAGCCACACAGTTTCATGTTCTCACCTTTATTCACAGGCAGAGAAAATACTCTGCAGACACTTGATAGCAGCCTATTAACACACTTTCAAGCCTTTGCTGTTTAGAACACGCCAAATTTGGGACAGGAACTGTATCTCACCTCTAGGCATTATCCTAACACTATAAATAATATACAAAGCATTGTAAGGATTTCAATATCCTTACTTTTCCCTCTAGACTCTTAAAACTATCAACCAAGTTTTTAATAATCTACTTACTTGAAGTTTTGTGTCATGTCACTCTTCAAGTGATTCCCCTGGGAAGACAACAGACTTGGTCTATTCGAGTCACTCATAATGATTGAGCCACAATAAGCAACACTGGCTGGAAAAATCTCTTTTGGAAAAACTCTATAAAAAAGCCAGTTTGTGGAAATCAAAGTATTCTGCACGTATGTGTCAATCATCATCAAAGCTTTAGACTGTATCTTACTCAATTTCCTCAGAAATTTTCCTAGAAATTAATTTCCCATCATCTGTTTGTTCTTGCCTTTCCAACCTTCCACCCTGATTTGTGACTAATTTTTATTTTTATACTTTTTTTAAAAAAAGCCCCCCACACAGTGTTTTTTGTTGTTTTAAAAAAGTGGGGTGTTTTTCTAGAGGAGGGGGGAAAAAAAAAAAAAGACTCTAACCAGATACAATATTCCATTTCAGAACTAACATAGAGAGTGCCTAAAATGGGAGCCAGTACTCCTTATTGTGCATTCAAGAAATTAGCTGTTACAAACAACATTTGCTTGAGCCTGATAAACTGCTTCTCGAGTCCATGTGCGGCTGCTATGTGTGTTCAATTTCAGTTTGGATAATTCAGAGTAATCCTATTATAGAAAGGCACAAGCCACAAAGTTCTGTTCCAGATGACATGTCAAAGTTCAGCGGCACCTGCAGTTGGGACTTCTAACTTTGGTCCAATTCTGAATTAGTACAGATTTCAGTTATTTCTTAAGCATGGCTGAGTCTCCTCGCTGTGGTGTTTCAGAGGCTGACAAACAGTTAACATGCTTATGTCTTCAAGACCTGAAATCTGTATCACTAAAGGCTCTATCAGAACTGGTATTTTGACAGAGCCCACACAAATCTACACAGAATGCTTGTCTGTGACCTTACCACATTTTTCCCCACACAGAGACAGAATTTATGGTCTCCCATTGATTTTTCCCAATCCATTTTGATTCAGAATTGCCATTCACTCTGTTGTGTATTTATCTTTTTTCCCCCCAATTCTGCCTCACTTATTTCTTTAAAAGATACTTAGCCCTGGGAGCGTATCCTAGCAGTCTCAATAGAAAGAGGAAAAAAAATAAAGTTTTCTTCTGCTGTGATTTAGTACGGGAATAATAAGAGTAGCAGGGCTCATCTGTAGGTACACAAACAGGCTGAGCAAATACAATCATGTTGGGTAAGGGAGCGTATTGTTATTCATATATTATATTTTCATGATTACAACTAGGGCCCCCGGTTCCCCACTCTACAATTTAACAGGAGGGCACATAAAATCTATGTGAAATAATGCAGGCTAAATAAACCATCGGACTCCAGTTTTCTGACCCCCCATAGCTTGGCCCTTTTCTTCAGTTCTCCACCGTCTCCTGTGCTTTGCAGGTTTCTGAAAACTTCCAACAGCAGTTTTAAAAGGCAGTAGGTAATTTGAGACAAGGGTTATGTGTGTGAAAACATAGTGGTTTTATCCTACAAGCCCAGAGCAGATGTACCTACATTGATACAAAAGAAGGTTATACGAGGACAGTTCATTTCCATCCCTGCACAAAAAGAAGGCATTCCAAAACAAACATACCCCAGATGGCACCGACGCGCTCATATGGAGGCTTGTAACACTTCAGCAGAGTGTGCATAGACTAGGTTTTATTTGGACTTCCCCAGGTGGTATCAAGTCACTTGATAAAGTCACTCGTAATTTAATTTTGCTGAAAATTTGCTCATGCTTTGAGCATTACTCCTTGACTATACTTACCTTTCCAAGCTGTGGTCTTGTTTAGGCCCCCAATACGTTATTCTTAGTCAAGATGATTTCATTTTCATTTTTGCTACCACCATTGGATTTCATTCCCTGGTCTGAAGGCTCCTTAGAGTCTACTAGCTTTCCCATGGCTCCACACCAGGTTGTTTTTTTCTTTTGCTTCTAACTGCACATAAGTAGGAATTTCCTAGAAACCAACTCTTTTGCCTTCCTGCAGAAATTCTTTGCTATTCATTAAGCAGCGATTCCAACTGCATAGAGGGAGAAACTAGCCAAAATCCAGGCACTGGCTAGAGCGAATGTCCACCAGGGAAGGCCCCTCAACTCCCACAACCTGCAGCTTAGACCCAAAGAAGACAGTGGAGGTATCTAAATCCTCAGCATGAAATCCACCTCTTAACATGTTGAGTGCAGATGCGAGAGTGATTTCAGACATATCTAGAGGCAGTTCACTCCTGACAATGACAGGTGAAATAGCTTTAGTGCCTTGAGCACTAGCCTAGGCAGACATACAGCCTTTGCTCCATCCCTACAAAAGCTCCAGAGGAAGTCAGCCATCAAAAACTAAATAAAGATGACTCTGACCCAGGAAACTATTCACCTTGCTTTTACTTTACTACATCAGCATTTTCTAACAGTCAGGCATCTATCCAAACACACAATGCCTTTTCCTCCGGCTCTGCATAATGGGCATTAATCAGGTGCCTCTGCATCAGCCTGTGAAGTCCCCGTGAGAGCTGTCCTGTCACTGGTGTGGAACCACAAGTTTCACCAGAGCTACCCTAGCCTAAATAAACTCCCCTTGTCCTAATCTAGCCTAACCAAACAGCAAGAAAAGGAAAAGTAAGGGAAAGGAAAACAAGGAGGAATAAAGGAGGAAAGACTGAAAGGTTCTGGAAATAGCTGGGATTGTACATGCTGAGCCATCGGGCCCCGAGATTTGAATAATGCATGTTCCATAAATCTAAGTGTCCCTGCTTGCCACGTTTTAGAACAGGGAGCAAAAATAATAGCTACTGTCCACACTTATCACCAATAATAAATTACAGGGCTCCTGTGTGTGGCAGCGATTAATGCAAAACGCAACCCAAAACACATAACTAAATAAATAGATAGTTTGACTTTCCTGGGGGTTATCTCTTTCCTTTTCTAAACCCCTCTCAGAGTCTCCTTCCAGCCAAAAATGATACTGGGAAAGACCCATCCTTACACTGTATCCCCTTCAAACAGACAGGCAGACTAACTCATGGTTATCTTCAGAACATACACCAAGGCAGTCAATGGAGCATATGCACCTCTGAAACAGGAGACAGCAATACACTGCACAGCTTTTGGTTCTGGAAGACTACAGCCTTCCCAAAGCTTCATCTCCGTCTTTAAACAGGGCACACACTCGTGGATGCACCTCTCCAAACGTAAGACCCACACTGCTCTCCTAAGGTCACATTCTCATCTACAGCCGACGTGTGTGCATATGAGGGAGAGTGCATCCTTTCATCAGTGCTTCCCTCTCCTTCAACTTCAAACGCTTGACTAGGGGAATGCTGGGATGCTCTTTGGCCCTGAAGCAGCACTATGGTAGCAGGGTATTCACTTGAAAACAATGCAAGGGTAGGGTGTGAGAAGCAAAAGGGCCTACAGAAAGTCCATTATAGAACTGGCCTTTCCAGAGTAAGACTTCCCTGTAAGGACTCCACCATGCCCTCGTTTTCACCTGCTCTGGGAATTACAAGCTCAAGAAAATCATTACTCTTCATTACCCATATCTGCTCAGTAACAATGGGTCACCTTTGCGGGGATATAGGGAGGAAAGAAAACTCTACAGGCAATACAGAAAACCAAAAATAAGTGGTAACTCAAAGGGAAGGTGTGTGCAGCTACACAGGCTAAGTATCCGCCTTAACATTACAAAAAAATACAACAACAAAAAAAAAACCCAAACCCCATCCACTAAAGACATGTCTCCCTCAAATTTAATGAGTTAGATAATCAAGATAGTGCAGCCATTAGAAGAGACCGAGCACTTAAATAGTCTGTAATCAGTGCTAGACCATGGCAGCTCATAGGTAACTAACTGTACCATATTCTTTCTCTTAACATTTTAATTCTGACATATACAATTTTGGTGGAAAGCCGTTTTTCCTTTTACATAGGCTGCTTTCTGTGCTTTGCCAGTCCTTTCCCTCTGAGGGAAGGGTGATCTGTCTCTAGAGAAATCTCTTTTAGTAGCAATTTCCCCTTAGAGAAGCAATCCCTGTTTATAGCATGGGCTTCTGCATAGAGCTGCCCTCAGCATCCTCCCTTTGTAACTGTGAAGCAAGAAACAGAGCTGGAAAGGTCACAAGAGTCAGAATAAACCGCAGGAGAGAGGCTACCAAAACATCTATAAAGGAGCTTGGGACCCAAGGTACAACACTGTTATTTGACCTGACCGAACACCTATGCTACCTGTCATATGCCCTCTTCTTCCCGTAGGGGCCCTGTGCTCTTCTCCAGCATGTCAGTGAACGTCTACTTGCTAGACTGGAGACACTCCAATTTACAGAAGCAAAATAAGAAAAGAAACTGTGGGCTTAAGCCACTGAGGGTGAGGTAACTCACAGGAATGAGGGCAGGGGAGGGAAAAAAAAAAAAAAGAAGGAAGCTCATACACACAGCAGACACTATTATTATTATTATTAGCTATTCATTACTCATATGTTGGTATTATAGTAGGATCCAAAAGCCTCATTCAGTATCAGGGCCCATTGTGCTAGTCTCTATGCAAATACAAAGAAAGCCAGGAAGAGCTTGCAGCCTAATTTAAGACAAGACACAGCAGGTGAATGTTACAAAAATTGGAGGAAGGGAAGGTAAGACGACCACGTGATTTCACAGGCTAATGGTACATCGCTGAATGCTCGCTCCTGGGAGATCTGAAAGGTTATGGCTTAATAACCCTCAGGGATGCTTCTTACGGTTTTAAACTGTGAAATCTCTGACCTCTTGGGTAACCGCAGCACAATAATATTTCCTTTAGTTAAGTGAATGTCTAAAACGTGCTTAATCAGTAGTCCATTAGCTCTCCACTTGCCTCATTAACGTGTCTGAGGAGCAGGTAGTGCTGTGTGTCCCCCACATGTTTTTTTTTATGTTTTGGTTTCAAATGCTGCCATGCAAGGTGTAATGCCTTGGAGTGCCCTCACTCCAGAAGCATTTTATTTCATCAGAACATGTGTTTTAAACATACGGCACTGTCCCACTACAGATTTTCTTGGAATTAAGAGGTTTCCTCTGCTGTCTGCTTGAGCATTACCCATTAACAATTCTTCCCCCCGCCCTCCCCCCTTTTTTTCTTTTAAAATGACAATTATTTTTTTTTTTTTTTCCCCATTCATAAATGATGGGAAGAGGCCAAGGATATTACTGTGCAAAATGCCAGCGCTGGTGCTTTTGGCAGGCTAAGTCTTCCCAGGTCCCTCTTTAGAGAGTATCTACAGCATGGATCCCATTTGTACAGCCTCTATGACAGGTTATGTACTGTCAATTAGACTAAAGTGGTGATCTTGGCAACCAAGAAAAGATAGCCTTTACATACAATTCACCTGTGCTCCATTTAAGATTTAAAAAAAGTGAGTCAAACTAGTCCAAACAGAAGGCTTGCCTACTTCCTCCCACTGCTTTCAGCAAGTCACGTCAGTCCTAGTCTTCCTCAAATATGAAGTGAGGATAATATTCACTCATCTTTCACAGCCATTAAAAATTAATTCAAAGATGCATGTGAAGAAGTTTGAAACTGAAAAGCACTCAACATTCTTAAACACGGCATGAAGTTCAAAGCAACCCTGATGAAAACAGTTTGATACACCTTTTTTTCTTTTTTAAAGCCAGTATTTTGACTTCTGCATCAAAAACCTGCTTACCCTCTAGGTCTGTGGCATACAGAGTGTGGCTCATAGGCATTCAATATCTAAAACGTAAATATGCTTTAGCTGAAAAGTATTCGATGCTGTTTCTGTGCTGGTTCTTCTCTACCCTTTCACTGGGAAAATCAAAGCAACTTCCAGTAGTGAGGCAATGATGTGACTAACATCTGTCATGGATCACTTTTTCTTCTCCTCATTTGTTCCCCTAGATCAACTGCGGTACATTTGAGGGGGAAGACGGAGGGTTGCTTGGTTTTGCTTTTTTTTTTTCCTCCTAGCAGCTCTTTTATGTTTCACTGATTGTATACATGCAAATAATACTCAGAAAAGGAAAGGCAGAGGAAGTGTATATTACAGTTGGAACAGAAGCTTGTGAGATTTGTGATGGCCATTCATCCCATGACTGTTGCTAAATTAACAGAAACCAACTATCTCATATCCCAGCCAACTCTAAACTTGCAAGAGAAACCTCTGCTCTGCTTGAGGTTTCAGAGGGGCGAGACACGGCTTACACCTTAACCATATGGCAGTCATCTCGGTTCATCTTTCAAGACAAATAACAAAACCTTGATTGTGGCTTGATATTGTGCAGGAAAAGCAAAGCTGATTTAGTTGCCTCTGCCTTTTCAGCCCTAAGTGAGCTGATGTAGCTTTGGTTTGGCGCCTTGCTCATGTTCAACTCCCAGCCAGCTGTTTCTGTCCGTGCAGTCATCTCATCCAAGAGCTAAAAACTTGTGTCTCAACTGCAGGATAATGGAATGAGAGACCTGTCACTTGGGTTCATTTAATGATTGCACAGAGACGCCAAACAGAGACATTTAGCAGGTTTATACTCCCCTATTCAACTGTCTTCGCGAGTCCTCCAGTGACATCCCTGAGCAGCCATTAGTACAGGGAGCCATGTGGACTAGGCATCCCTAAAAGGTCTAGTTCAATCAACCATGATATTCAGATAACCTCAAGTAAACCAGAGCTCTAGATACACCAATTTTATGCTAATTTGAGAACACACTCTTTCCCTACAAGACAACAGCATAGGGAATGTCTACCATTTACACCCAGGCTTACCTCAGCTGAGAGGCACAAACTATGAATCGAGGCACCTCAGGTGAGTCAAGAACGAAGGGGGAGACAGACCAACTGACTGCAGGATGAATTAGTCACTCACCATTAAAGATGCTTCCAAAGACCATGCTCCTAAACTGGATACTTCAACTTTATGCCTCAAGTTTGCATAAGATAGCTTACACAATGTTAGCATCGGATGCGTCTCTGAAGCTCAGATATAGAGTATAGTGGGGACAAAGCCATGTTTCATCTTGGAGGTCAGGGCTTTGCTCACTGTTTGGTCTGAATCAAATTTGGGCAGCCCCTCCCAGCCTGGCCATCATGAGCCTTCACATTTTTTAAACTTTTTTTTTTTTTTTTTAGTTTTGGGCAAGCAAAACAGATCTACCCACACAGAACAACTGGCAGGACGGAGGCTTAAAATACTCTTTGTCTTCATGAGCATGCAGTAATGAATGGTTTCTCTTTGCTAGGCTCTTTCTCCGCTATTTTCTTTGAAAGCTAGCCAGCCCCTTCAGTCTATGAATTGGGTTTACTAATTTGCAAGAGGTCAGAATAATTTATCTTGTTAAGAAACTCAAGATAAACATGCTGTGCTCTCATTCTCTTTTTCTCTTTGCCGATGATTTCTTTAGTCTACAATAAATGTCATTTTGGACCGAAAGTCCTTGTTTTGAGCATGGAGACATTAGAGGCCAGTATTGGAGAAGAGGACTTGAGGAGTCCACATTTGCTAGTCAGACACATGGCAAATAGCCTGGAAGTAGAAGTCAGCCCATGGGAACTGGGCATTGAGGCTCAGAGATGGCATTCTGGGAAAGCGCGTCTCTAATGGGAAAGGAAGTTTCAAGCTTCCCTCGGTGCTGGGCAGGCTGCCTGAGGCCATGGGGATCGCTGTAGTTCAGAGCAACCTTGGGGAAGCTGAGTACTGCATTTTTATCATTCCCTTGCTCCTTTTCTCCTCGTCATTCACTAACTTTGTATTCTAGCTTTTCCTTTTGTAAGGAAAAGGGGAAAAAAAAATTTATAGTTTTTTTGGAAAAACCTACGCCAACCACAATGGCTTGGATCCAGGCAACCTGGAACTATAGGAAGAGGCAAAGCCAAACCTTACCCTCTGGCTCTTCACTTCAGGGCAGCTCGAACATAAGTATCCTTTGGTACCTTCTGTCTTTGGAGAGTACTGTATTTTTCTTTGACTTCTGCAACTCAAGCCCTTTTCATTGTTTTCAAACAACGGTCCTGGAGGAGAGCCTGAATCTATGGCGTGCCTTGCACTATCGGCCTTCAGACTTCTGTGGCTGACTGGGGGGATTCACTAGGTATTGTAAAGACTTCAGCATTTCTTTTTTGCTTGCAAAAGGCCAAATGCCAGCTTGAAAGACATAGATTCCTGTAAAAGCTCTATTGCTTCTAGATATACTACACCCTGGCCCCAGCAGTGCTAAAAAATAAAATAAAACAAAATAAATCAAACACATTAAACAGACTTCCTTGTCAGGAAACTAATAGCACAACGCCAGTATTCCAGGAAAATGTGAAGTATTTTAATTATGTAGGTCTGTTTTAAGAGCATTTCAGCACCTTCCATGTGCAACTCAGTCTGTGTCTCAACTTCTACCTCCAGCAGCCTCGTTACACAAACGGAGGTAGAACGCTTGGCCTTCTGCACTGTTCTACAATTGCTGCATAGGGAACAAAAAAAAAAAAAGCAACTCCAGGCACCTCTGCTAGTACAGGCTGATCAGAGCTGTTTCCAGGTAAACCAGCAAAGGGGTTATAGAGTTTATTAAAAAGATTTTTCCTTTTCCCCCATGATAACTCATTTTATTGTTCTAATTAGCGTATAGTGAACAAAGTTACCACTCAATAACACTACGTGTGCGGGGAATAACACAATAACACCTTATACGTGCCCACTACAAGAGTAGAGGAAGGCAAAAATGGAAACCATTGCAGATTTCACAGAAGAAGATACAGAGCTGCATGCCTGGACCTAGAATTTTGCATCATGAGAAGACAGGATGTGTAACAAAGGGAAGGAGTTGTAACGGGATTGGAAAAAGAGAGCAAGAAGGAATAAAACAAAGCCAGGTGAGCCATATGTCAAAAACACGCAACAATTAAACCATGAGATTACATGGAAAATATTTCAGAAAGTAGGAGAAGTGTCAGACTGCATAAACAGCTAACAATGCCCTGGGGCACATCATCTAGCAGCACCCAGCAGAGACTACAGGACTCTTCAGCTCTCCATTTAGCAAAGTGATAACGCTTACGATTACAAACCAGTTTTGGTTTGGGGTTTGGTTTTGCTTTCATCCCCCCCCTCCCCCCCTTCTTCATTATGCCCCAGTGCAACTCTACCATATCCCTTTGCAAAAGAACTGAAACAGCAGCTATGATAAATACCAGCTCCTCTCACAGGTCTCTGTGGGTATTGACTCTGAAGCCTAATTATGTCACTTTAAGTGTCGGTATTGTTAACTTGTTTTCAGCCATTCATTTCAACAAAAACAGCTGTCTTCCCTAGAATAATGGGCAGAGTTTCAGATTGCGGACAGAGCACAAATAAAATAATTGACAGTGTCCTCCCACTGCAGCTCTGGGGAGAAGCCAAGATTGGTGGGAGCATGAATAAAGAAACCTAACGGTAAGTGCATTGGTATGGAAACCTTTGTTATTCGCTTGTCACGAAGCATTACAGACACTGTGTGACTGTTCTGCCATTGTGCATGTGCTGCACGCTGATGGCTGGATCTCAAGGGATAATATGGTGCCTGTTCTTACTAACATCTAGTAAGGCTTTCCTGCTTGTTCAAGTGCTGGAGGTCCAAAGCTCCCGCACATCTATTTGGATGCTGCATGCTGCCTGGCAAGTCTGTTGACTAGACAGCAAGTAGGTATTTAATAAATCCTATTATTTGCCTTGCCACTGCCTGAACTTGCTGGCAAGTATCCTCACACGTTAAGCCCCAACACTCTCCTATATCCAGTCTCCCAGTAACACAAGGCACAAGTAATGAAGTGTCAGGCATCGCTTCTAACATTCAAACTGGTCAGGCCTGAACACTCGCTGACCTTTATGAAGACCAAGCTATAGATCAGATCAGGCTTCTG
>VYZM01024205.1:41356-114151 GCA_013398915.1 Dromas ardeola
ATTTATTCCTCAGAGTGATATTTACTGCCTTCCCACAATGTTTGCACTGACTGGCAGCTCTGGCTAGCTAGACTGCTGTGTCAACACCTGCAGGTGTGAGCATGTGGCTATGTGAAGGGAAAGGGCAACAGGAGAGAGACAAAAATTAGAGGGAAAATGTTTTTACTTTTTGCCCTTTTTTTTTTGTATGCTTTTTTGCCTTCTGCAGAGTATAAACCTTTCTGTGCTGATACCAGGAGGAGATTCCTAATGATTAATTGATTTTGCTGTCAAACGCAGGAAGCATATGCGCAAGCCATGCATATGTGAGGGGCACTAGCTGTTTTTTCCTAACACTGAAACTCTTCCCCCTCCTTGATTCCCAATAACCTGCAAAAAAACCCCACATGCACACACACAAGAAGAGGAAGAGAAGCAAACAAAAAAGTGTAAAAACCCCAAGACACAAGGAACACGGCCTTCCCCGTAATGCTGGGGAAGTACAGAATTTGCCTTGACCTTTACAGGTTTTCAGGCTTGAGTGAAATGCAAAGGCTAAGAGAATCTTGCAAAGCTTCGCTGCTGCCAGATTACAGCTTTGCCTGTTGCGCTTCTCCCAGCGGTGTTTCTAGTTTCATGCTGCCTCACATGTGTCCTAACAGAAGAACCCTATTTCTTCATCTGGGACTGCACAACATGCTTCAGGGTCAAAATCCTACTTTGTTACCTCCAGCCACGCCATGACCAACATTCTCGTCCTCATCATGTGAGCTCAAATGCGCTATTCATGCCAGCAAAAACCTACTGCAAGGAACTAACAGGATTTCTGCTCTGTATTCCTTCATAAAAAAAGAAGTTGCAGTCTCGCATTTGCAGACACCCCTGAGGAGCCAACCTGATCTCATTTTTGTAGGTACTCACAAGCACCTTCAACTTCTGGTGTCCCAGCAATTGTGTACTGATCCTCATGACATCTCTGGCAGGCAGGGCAGAGCTAAGCAATCATTACTGGAGAGCTAATTACTAGATCCCTAAACAGACCTTGAACATGTAGGTGCTATTTGCGCTCATAAAAACTCCACCTGACTTCTGCTCCAAACCCAGTCGGCACCTAAGGTAATTCTATTGGTAATCTTTATGCTCATACATTATCGAGGCACCTATATTTCTGCCATTAAGCACATGTATAACCATTTAAAACTGGCAGATGTTCAGAACTTCCTTCACAGCCATACTCTGGCTAAATTTACATGCAAGATATTCTCTCTCTCTGCCTCATCTTCTGGGTCTTACACAGACAGTGTGTTTCTAGTGTCTTAATACATCCCTTCTTTCTTCCTCATCCCCTCTTCCTCAGCAAAGGAGGTAAGGACAACCCTCTCTCCAACACAGCAGCACTCTTAGAGTCATAATCTGGGAGAGAACAGACCCGGATTCAAATCCCTCCTTTGCTCAATTAGCAGCAAAGATTTAAATCGAACCCACCTCCTGAGGAATAAACAGTCACGTAGCTACTCAGCAAGTGGAAGGAGTAGAGGGCAAGCAAAACAGTCTTTCTGTCATCCTCTACCCTGCTCCCTTCCGCTTTAAAAAAAGGAATAAAGAGCAGATCTGGCTTAAGGACCTAGATGGCTTTGCAATGTAAGAAATGGCCAAGAACTCTCAGGGACAACACGCAACCTTTAAAGGGATTCTACAATGTCTGTGACCTCCTTAGGGACTTACCCAAGTATGCCTAGGAAGCCTCCAAGAACATGGAGCCAAATGCTACTCTTGAGTACTAGACTAGCCGACGTGCTCACACAAACTCGGTATTCTTATAGTGAGAATAAGAGGATGGCTTCAGAGAGTATCTGATGAATCTATAGTTAAGAACATTAACAAGCTGTCATCGCATGAACAAAAATTGGAATATTTGGGTCTTTTTTAACCCTCCACAACAGGCTTGACTCCAGGTTTCTTGGACAGTATTATCCTGCTTGAGTCATTAGCCCAGTGAGATCCCAATTCCTTTCCGGTGCTCTAAACTTTTCCATATTCTTTATGCGAGACCATCACTCCTACCCTCTCTCCTTAAGCGTTGAAGAATGAGATTGTTCAAAAGCATGGTCACTTAACAAATAGCTGGACGTTATATGCATTTTAGTCCTCCATCCAAGACTTTTAAATTGTTATAAATAAGAGTTGCTCCATCATCTCAAGAAAGTTGAAGCTGTTGTACTTTACACAAGGACATTTCTATTTCCAAGGGTAGAAATAGGAATAAAACAAAAGAGAGAAAAAAAAAATTAGAACTTTTTCCAGTGAGAACTCCAGTTTCTACATTTAGACTTATTGTTCAGTAATTCGAGAGAAGCGTTTCACATGGAATTTTTGTAGTATTTGATTTGTTAAAAGGAAAACTTTATAATAAAGCTAACCCTAAGTAGATGGGGTTTTATAATAAAAAGAAGGTGGAGGGAAGGCGAAAGATTTGGGAAATTGTCCTATTTCCTCTAATGGCATTGAAAAAAATCTTGATTCCTATAGAAGTAGCATACAAAGATTAAATAACCCCAGCCCTCTTAAAAATTGACATATGCTGACTTAAGTATACATTCTAGATATTTTCTGCTTCTTTAGAGATAGGAAGAAATTGGACGTCAGGTTCCAGCAGACTCATTTCAACTTCTTACGTGCAAGGTTTGTAGGAGTGTGAATCCAGACCAGAACTTAATCGCCAATTACCGTCCACACCCTTCAACCAGGCTCATTTTAATGGTTCAAACTCTTACGCGTTTATACAGTCCCCAGAATCTTAGACTCACTAACAACATGTACATGCTTGCAACACCTTATCTGATTTAAAGGAGTGTTACAATCTTCATTTTGCTGAAGTACCAAAAGAGTAAAAGGATTAATCTGAGAACTAACCAAGAGTGTATGAACCCAGGCCTTCCAAATCTCAGTTCACTTCCTAACCACCATACTCTCCCACCTCTCTATCAAAGTCTTCTATAAGCACACCCTTACAGCAGATGGGCAGTGATAACACCTGCCTAAACACTTAGTGTATCTTCTCTTCAGCTCCTTTCTTGTTTGATGAATGGATGTCAAATTTTAGTCCAATCCAAATATGAGGGGGAGGAAGAAGAAGAATGGAGAGTCTCCCCCATCTTAAGATGTCACAGCCCAGAGGCAACGGATCAGGCTAGGGAGGAATAAATAAGGTTTTCACTGACGAAGATGTCTAAAGACAGACCTGCTTTGGGGTTTCAGTGCTGTAGGGCTTGGGCTTTTTGGCCTTTCAGGCAAATATACTGTCTAATAGAAACAGGTTTCCCTTGTGGAAAACCTCTATGGAACTATCAGAGTGAATAATTACCCTCAGGGGGAAAAAAAAAAGGGGGGGGAGGGGAACAGGCCATCCCCTTTGCTCTCAGCGGATGTTTGAGCTTCTAAACATTTGCACTTGAAAGTCTTCGGGCACCTTTGAAGTCAGATGTGAGAGATTTTCAGACCACTTTCTCTACTGATGGCTCTGAGGACCCCAATTTTTACAAGGTAGTTTCTAAAACAAATTCCTCTCCACCGCATCCTTAGTTCACCTCACTGAAATATATAACCACCCGATCCCTACAATCCCCCCCCGACCATACTCCTCTCACAACGACTCTACTGCATATTTCCAGGTATCCAACTTCCAGGATCCAGGTACTCTATGCAGAAAGTCCTTTTCACCCCAGAAGTCAGCAGTGGTAAATACCCTGTATTTAAGATAAATACATTACCCTATATTTAAGAAGTTCTGAATCTGTCTCTCCTAATGAGTTATGAAAGTACACAGACCATAATGTCTGGCTACAGAATTGTGGACGCTAACAGCCCTAAAGGACACAAAATCAGTATTGAGTGGTATTCAAAGAACAACACTCAATCATCAAGATCTTGACTTGGTCATTTATATAGCTAATTCTGATATAGGTTTAAAACACCTTATGATAAGGAATAACTTTTCTATGGCCACATGGCGTTCAACACAGCAAGTTACTGAATTGCCAATTCTATTCAGTGAACAATCCCCCAGCAGTCCGTGTCTGCTGCTCCCCCACACGTAGACTCTTTCCCTACAACAGCACACTAGCCTGGTTACGCAGCACAAGTCTGTCTTTCCTGACTCCTTCCCTAAGAATTGTCTTTTTTCCTTCTAACACTGCACACAAGTCCCTGTACGCTAGTTTGCACCACAGTCATAGGGCAAAACAAACAAGTGAACAAAAAGGCTGGGACATCTATAAAATTATCCCAGACCCTTGAAAAGTTCAGCCATCGTCTTTGAGTCTCTGGCCTCCTACAGCAGAGCAAATTCCACACGCTCTCCAAGCGCTGCAGGGAGGAGTATTAGCCTATTGGCAGGTATAGCCCACAGTTTCTTTCGCAGAACCCAGCTGTGCCGAATAAATAAATCACCTGCAGCCATTTACGTGCAAATAACCTGTGCCAAGGGGCCTTTTGGAAGGAAAGCTTCGATCTGTGTTCACAGCAGCAGTGTCGTAATGGCAGCAAATAAACATGCGTGCTTTCCTCCCTGTTCTCTCCCCTCCCACAGTGCTTTTGTAACACAGCACTTTGCCTTGCTGAGTTAAAGCTGAGAAGCAGCATTTTGCATTAAGTAGTTCGCTGTTACAGAGGAGAAAGAGCCACAAAGTGCACTTAACAAAACCCACCCTCTACTCCAGTGTTGGGAGGTTAAAACCAGAGATGAGTGAACATGTCTCATTTCCCCATCTGTAGCCAATTCCCCTGACGGGGCCCATTAAAAAGCCAACCAATTCTGGCACTCTGGCTCCCAGAGGAGCCCTGCGACACAGTTATTAAATAAAGTACGCTGGCTTTCATTGTGAATGGGGATTGCTTAATGTAAGTGCAGCACTTAGAGAGTAAAGGGAAGTGGAGACACAGAGCGTTTGAGCCTCTGGATTCTTCCACTACAGGCACCCACTATCCTCCGCTGCCAAAGTCAAAGCCCTTCCACTGCACCTTCCTCTACCATCACAGCTCCAGGCTTTCCTCATTTTCTGTCAAGCCTTAACTTTGAACAAGCTAAATTCAAAATAGTTACACCACCTGTCTCAGGATTCTCACTCCCTGCAGGTCTTACAAGTGTGCTCATACTAGCTACTGTGAACACTCTAATCCTATGCGCGCACACACCCATATTAACAAAAGCAAAAAAAAAACCAACAAAGAAACAAACAAACAAAAAAAACAACAAAAAACCCCAAACACTTTCCATAAATAAGTTTTAAAACCAACTGTGCCTTGGCTGTGCTCATGCCCCTGATGTGTCTGCTTTCCATGAATATACTGGTGAGCAAAGTCTTACGAAGTTAATTCCTGAAACATCAATTACCAGAGGACATGCAAGAGAAAGCAAATTCCAGAGCCCACAGGTAGCTGCTCTGGAATTTTGCTCCTCTGATTTTATTCCCTGAGTAGGATGGCATGAAAGGCACCCTGAGGCCTTGAGCTGTTTTCATAGCGTTGTAACAAATTCTTATTGGACCAAGACTTATGTAGACATTGCCCAGCAAGTTTCAAATCAAGAGAAACATATAGGCAGATTTCAATCTGTTTGTGACTATTTCCTACTGGATATTTGTCAGGCTCACCAGTATCCATTACCCCCACAAACACCTGATAACAACCACCCTTTGGCAGTGCCAAAGCTTTCTCAGAGACCTGCATCACTTCCTAAATGGGAAATTCAGAGCTCATTCACATTGCTCTGCATGTTCTCCTGCTGAGGCTGTGCTGTTGTACACATGACGTCAAACTTCACCCTGCCCGAGCAGTGACCCAGCAGCCCCTAACTTGGGCTTCTGCTCACTCCCCATCCAGTGAAGACCACTCCTCATGCCCCCCAAAGTACATGGCTGTAAGCTGTAGGAAAAGGCAGGTAAAAACTTCATTTGCAAAAGCTGAAGGATCTGCATCTGCCTTACTCTCCAACACAGCCTGTTAAAGTTTACAGTTCCCACACTGCCCCTAAGCACGTGCAGACAGAGCTGGGGCTCTCCACCAAGGCACACTTAGCAAACTTGGAAGGGGGTAGACAGAAGGAGATGGGTTTGCCCTCCTTCTTCCCCCAAGCCACATACCCAACTCCATTTGCACTCACACATTTATCAGGGTACTCCAAAAAAAATGCATAATGAGCAGGGAAAAAAGGACAAAGGTATCTCTGGAATCTCTTCCACAGCTGATACCATATCCCTACCTGTATTCCCCCAGGCAGAGAGTTTTCCAATGCAAAATGAGTATGGTTAAAGAAAAACAGCACATAAAAGTAAAAATCTAGCTTTTAACAAAGTACTTTCAAACCTTATCATTGTCAGAGTTGACATTTATCATAAGCTTCTTCTTTTGTTTTCCTTTTGTTTTTTTCTTTTTTAAATGCACACCAACAGATAGGTATAGTAGACTGAGCAAAAAAAGAAAAAAAAAGATGCCCCAACACTGCATAGCATTAACTAGCAACAATCCCCTGGAAGGCAGCTTGTGATCCAGTTGGGCTCCACTAACTCACTCCCAGGCTAAGGAAGCGTTGCAGAAGCCATGACAAATTGGAATCTGATCCCAGGAGCAGAGGGAGCTGTATGACTTCCCCGGCTCCCAGAAGCTGCTAAAATTCTGCCAAGAGAGTGTCTTCCTAGTTTGCATTATCTTGGTCATTTACAATTCATCCAAACAGAGCTGGCAATTAGTGGTTGTTAGTAAACTCTGCTGTGAGCTCCAATCAGCGCTTTGCTGCTCTCTCTCCATTTACAAATTCCTGCAGTTACAGGCATTTTAGAGAAACAGTTTTGACAGTTTCTGTCCCATGATGTTAAAGTTACAGCAGATAATGAGAAGACCAAGCTCAGTAAAACATACAGCCCTGTGACCCGAGGACTCCTATGCCCCATTTGTGGGAGAACATTGACCATCATGACACGCACATTGACTGAAGAGATGCAGAGCCACCAAGCTGACTGAGCTGAGGCAAGGGGAGGATGCAGTGTTTCCTAGGAAAACTAAAGTGCCTTTTACTATAGGTGCAGAAAAAACCCATCTTGAAACATGATGGGATCCTCTAATCCTCATCTGGACTAGCCTATGACATCTGGGGAGAACTGTCAATAGTTTCTCTGCCAGGCCGTGAAGCCTGAGGAATTGGAAGGAAGCAGCATGATACAATGCAAGGTAGGGGGAGGAGGGGGTGATGGGAACATCAGTTGTGAAGGGAGGGATCTGATGGATGTCAAGACATAAACCTAAACAGACAGAGCTCTTGCATTATCCAACCACTACTCTCCTCACTGTGCACTGTCTTGCGTGGTATCCCTTTCATTGCTGTTGCTCTGAAAGCCTCTCCTCTGTGTGTCCTGCCTTTTGAACAGCCTTCTTGCATCTGCCTGCCTCATTTATTCCCCTTCTCAGTTCATTTCCTCTCCTGACAGCATCCCTTATTCTCCTTTGCCAACCATCCTGCAGTTTTTCCTCCTTTTGATCTCATTTCTCTCCATCAAGTATTTAGGATTCCCATCAGTAAGAGATGGACAGTGTAACACTACAAAACAGCGTCTCAGAGCATTGGATTTGCCAGTTCAGAGTGTTACTGACTGAAGCAAGAGGCACTGAAGAGACTTTCACATACGGCTGCGCAGACATTTGTGGTCTTCTAGCTCAGATAAGACGGAAGAATACCATTTCCATTTTCCTTTACTCGATAGAGAGTTCTTTCCCTTTATTTGTTGCCCCAGAATACTGGTTAACATTGCTGTGCGCGAGCCACCACCGCATCTATCCTCAGAAGTGGCAGATTCGCCAAAGTAGCTGCATAGGCACAGTATCTTTCAGATGCAGAGAACTTAAATCAGAGGGTTTAGATAAAACCTCTGACTGGCTTTATTTTATTCACCCATGCTGTATCTGAGACACTTTGCATTTTGGTCTCTGGCTACCTGCAAGCAAAGAGGTACAAAAGATCAGGGAAGGAAAACAGTTTGTCTAACAATGAGTGAAACTGGGTGCGGCTAAAATTACAGTTCTACACAGAAAGCTGATGAGTAAACTGCACGAGGAACTGCGTAAGCCAGAGCGACTGCTGGCAAGAACATCACTTTCTTCATAGTTGCAAGTGGTTTGAGGGACCTACGCGGACTACTGCCTCCAAGGCCGCAATTCATTATTCAGTGAAACGTTTCATCCATTTTCACCATGTTAGGAAACAAATGGAGCAGAGAGGCATGGATCATGATGGAGCCGGGACAGCAGAGCCACAGAACAAAAGATTCCTTATATTACCTCCCCTTCTCAACTTCCCTTGGCCTGGCTTACCCTGTCCAATGCGTATCTTAAAGATGAGGCAACATAAGCAGTAGAGCTGAAGTCTGGAACAAACGAAAGGAGTCCTTTCTCATCCAAAATCCAACGCACCAATTTGTCAAGAGACACTGCTTATACAAACGCTGCCTAAAGGCCAGGCAATGTGGCAACTGCCCCGGCTGTACCCTTGTGGCCAGAAAACACAGGCGACATGGCTGTGATGTCATCCCATTGTCCACCCTCTGCAGCCCTGGCGACCAGGGACTCACCCGTGAGCTCCATCTGTCAGAGAGGGGACACCCGGTACCACTCCCACCACCCCAAGCCAGCTCCTGGTTTCGACTGGATCCATGGCCCCTAACCTTTCCCAGAAACAAGGCACAAAGGAAGCAAGCTAAAGTCTAGCAGCTTTCAACCTGCCAGATGAGATCAGAAGGTTAAGGGCCTTTGGTCTTCTGTGCTCAGAAGCAATTAATTTAAAGTGATCCAATGGAAGGTGAAAACTCCACCCTAATGGTCAATTGGCGCATAAGAGAGAAAATGAGCCATTTCACAGTCCCTGTGGTTATCATCTACCACAAAGCATAAGATTTGATTACCCCTATCTTAACACATAATTACAAATGGTCATAAAATTATCCAGGGCCTTTTTGAAATCCTTTTACAATAATTGACTCAATGACCTCCTGGGGCAATGAATGCTGTATACAGTAAAGAACAAGTTTATTCTACGTTAACATGCCTGTGCCTTATAATTATAATATCAAAAAAAGACTGTTATAGGGATATCCTCTTTGGAGTAACCTCAAATGACAGTGCACACCTCAGTAGACGGCGAGTCATGGCAGTAACAGTGTACAGCAAAAATGACTGGAAAATAATCAGGTGCATTCATTCCCACAGGAAGTATGCCAGCCCAGACCCTCACGGCTCACTATCCCACCAATGAAAGACAACTCAATTTTATCATCCAGAATATTAAGTGCCCAGGCATTATACGAACATATTGCAGATCCCAGGGTAAATGCTGCATTTCTGGCGAAGTTGCTAACTCTGTTTCACCTGCCCATTCCTCATCTCATCTATGAAATAAGGATTAGGGGAATTCCATTTCTCTGGAGCAGAGAAGTTAAAAAAGCGGCCTACAAGCGAAGTGCTAGTGATAGAGCTGTTCATACTGTCCAGATGCAAAGTGATCTGAGCTCCAGCCACAGGGACTTTCACTGCATCTTGTAGCGTTTGTAGCCAAAAACATCCATTTGTTAATTCCATGACCCCAGATCTACGCGTTCCTGCCTCAGCATTGCTTTCCATGCACGTTCTGGAGATGTGATCAGAGTTTGCAGGGAGAGCTAAGGCTGAGTCACTGTTCGTGGGAAGACTAAGCGAGCACTTGCTGGGCTTTTTACACTTGTCTCCCTCCTCCCTTTCTCACAGCTTCCCAAAGCAGCAAGGGGCATATTTTGCTTTCTTCCTCCACAAGCCTGAACTGGCCATCCCTTCCCATGAAGTGGGCTGCTGCCCATGGAAAGGCAGGAAACAGGGAGAATCCAGGCCAAAAGTCAAATCCCAAAGGAACTCAGGAAGACAGGGCTGTCCTCACCACTACTGCAAGCAAAAGGTGTCAGGTCCACCCCCACTCTACGGATATACAGGCCTAACAGTACAACGGCTGTAGCCACAATTGTGAGGTGTTATTTGCCCAGTGAAAGGACAGAGTGACATATTCTCACAGGAAACTGCACTAGCAGTTTCTGTCAATGACTGAGCGGAAGATCATCAGCCGCACATAGAGCTGCCGGGAGGAGATGAGAGAAAAAGGTCTGCAGTGACACTGCAGTCACGAAAAGCTCTGATCAGACTTCCCAGAAACTAAACACAAGATAGATACCTTCTTGCTTTCCTTACCGGCCCCTCTCCACTCCCATGAGACATTGATCTTACTAGGTGACCAACAGTACTGCATAACGAAAGAAAGGAAGAAGCATCCCAAGCATCACATTTTGAGTTGAGACAACAGGCAGAAACACAGCGCTGCAAGCCAGGCACATGAAAGAGGCAAAACAGTTCCTGTGCGAGTGACACACGATGATCACGCAAGTCTGTTTTGGCCTGAATAAATCAGTGACTCTATGAAATTCTAAGGTATCTAGGAAAAACAGAGAGTGCCTGGTTCCTAAGCCTGTGCTTGAACCACAGGGGAGAAACGACAGAACAGAGGAAATCTTCACAGTGACAAATGGGGACAGAAAAACCCAATGACAAGGCAGATCTGTCAAGGCAGTAGCTGACTGGTCCTCCCCAATCCTATCGGAGAGTTAATTCGCTTCGCCCTCCCCTTCAATTTGTGTTCCCAAGGAATCAGCTATCACAGGGCAAGTACAAAGTGTCCTGGTTTCGCCTGACACCAGGTTCTCCCAGTTAACCAAAACCCTCCGGGTTATGAAACAGCCCAAAGCAGGCCACTACATAATCAACTTATGCAGCTGGATTGATCACAGCTGTGTATCGGGGGTGAGAGGGGGAAGGACGAAGGGTAAGCCTGAAGTGAGAAGCATGAGGTAAGGCATCAGAAAGGCACTGAGCCTCCTCTGCCAACTCATTAACCCTACCCCAGACTACCGCAGGGGGTCTGCTGGGTGCCAGCAGAAAGCCCTGCAGCAGAAGCAGAGAGAGGGCGCTCTGGGTGACTGTAGGGGCCCTGAGTGACTGAAGGGGAGAGGCAGAGGTTGTTTTTTTATTTCCACAGGGAAGCAAGAGAGGGAGAAGGAGAAAGTTTGACAATAATAATTTTCCACGTTTATGAAGGGCTGAGAAACTTTGTCTGCTCACCAGTCATTTCACGCTGAGCCGTCTCCCTACTGTGAGGTTTCTATCTCATGCCTGACTGACTCTTCTCTTGATTTCTAGTAATTAGGAGCCTTCCAGCCTGCCCAGAAGAAAACCTCTGCTTGCAGCATCCTTCTTCTTAGGGACCAATTGGATGCTATTATCTCACCGATTTTTAAAAACCTGTGGCTGTACATCAGAGCTGCAGCTGGTGGGTCCACAGTACTTCCTTGTCTTACCTCCATACTACAAATTCATCCCTTGCAAGGAAACAGAATAGATAGTAAAATTCAGAGGGAAACAGATAAATTGGAGTACTTGATTCAAGCGCTGAGACAGGACATTGCTCAAGAAAGAGGATTCACCCGCCCTTGGCAATGGAAGAATCACCCGCCCCAGGAAGCCTCTACCTTTAAAACAGCCTGCATTTTACCCAGATGTGTCCATGTAGTAAAAATAATTGCTACTTGCCATCATTAGAGATGAAGAAGGCAAAGCCTGTGCTTTTAATAAGCCGATATGGATTTCACGTTCTGCTTGCTGTCTGAGCAACAGCAATTGCTACTTCCTTTTGAGATTGATTTTGCCTTGGGCTTGGTCTTAAGAGGTTATCTGATGAATTTTGGTTGTTTGGGAAAAGGGGACAAAGGACAAGCCTCCCTTGGAAGTGACAATAAAAATGTCTGCATGCACATCCCTTTTGCAATTTTTTTGGCTCTGTTTTTCTTGAGCCTTCAAAACAGCAACTTGAAAGCAGGAGGGAGCTAGAGGCAGACAAGATGGGGCTACCAAAGCCACAAAAAAAGACAATTGTCTCTCTACAGAAGCTACTCTCTGAATAAGTCTATCCATGTGTGCGTGCTGGAAAAGAAAGTGTTATAAGAGATGAGGTCACCTTTGGGAGGACAACTTGAGGTGTCCTGACCAGCAAATTCTGAAAATCCGAGTCTTGCCAGTCTCAAACACTGAGCAGAGAACAAGGCATCCAAAATTATAGGCCATTTCAAGTGCTCCCTCTTTTGCGGTATTGTCAAGTCTCTTTCCCTCGTGTCCATGATGACCTCCTAAAACAAAGGTGACCACCCCCAGGGCTTTTCTTGGGGCAGGACAGTGTCCCGAATATTGATCCCATGGAAATTATCTAGAGTTGTAGAGCAGCACAAGGGAAAGTTGCTATGAGGAAGATCAGCTGTAGAGCTGTTCCTCCTCAAAGACATGCACTTACCCCCAGTAGGCTCCAGAAATAATGGTGTTCTCAAGGTTTGGCACATTGTCTGAATTTCCTTTCCTCCTCCACACCAACTTTTTCATATTACTGCTGGCTTCTACCTTCCCATGCTGTACTGAATCTCAAGTATTTTTATATCTCTCCTTGAATACATGCAGAGGAAATTAACGAGTACGAGGAAAAGAAGAAGAAAGAGGAGAAAAGGGTGGGGGCTGGGAATATCAAACAGTTTAGATGACAGTTTGTGTATGTTTTTGCGCGAGTGAGAGAGAGAGTGCGCGAGCATGACTGGAAAGAGTTGTAGAGGAAATATGCAGGAAAAGCAGACAGGTTATCCGTCATTCAGCCTGTCCTCCTTTAATTTCTCTCTCTCTCATCTTTGTCTCCTCCTTTTCACTAAACGCTTCTCTTTCTCACGTTCCCCAAAAGATCAGTGCAACAGTTCCCTCTTTGCAGAGGAAGGGGTAAATAAAGAAAGGGGTGGGGGGTGTGCAAAACCCCCCAAACTCTCATTTACCAACTGAAGCAAAGTGAGGGGAAAAAACCTCACCCTCTACAGTTAAAACAAATGCTAGAAAAAAAAAAAAAAATACCCCCACCTGTAAGCCGCAGTGTCTCGGTCCCAAACGTAATGTGCAAGTGTGAACTGTTTTCATTTGCCTCTACCTTTCCTCTTAGCTGCAAAAGCAGAAGGGAAAGGCCCCTCGCCAGCGGTTTGACTTTTACCACATGACAAGGTACGCTGGCTTTGGTGATGGAATTGATAACAAAGGCACTACAGATGACAAACACTGCGGCAGCTCAAGCTTCTGCTATGATGAATAATCCCCTTGCAGAGTTTCAGCTCATTTATTTTGCCAAATCCCGTTCGCGAGAAGAACGGCTGTGCGCTTGCTGACACTGCACATGCTGAAAACTGGAAGACCCTGGAAGGTGACTAGAAAAACTGGCTGTGGGTGCTAGTGATTTTCTACAGTTCTTGATAGCACCTTCTCCTGGAAGCAGCTGGGACAGGGAAGAGCTGTGCTCCTGATTCTAAGGCAGAAGGAGACTATGAATGCAATAGTTATAAATAGCAGAGCTTTGATCGCTTCCCTAGCGACACAGCTTTCGTACCGTGGCATATGTGCTTCATCCATCTGGGACCAGAGCATCCTACAGCTGCCGGCTTTGCCTGCTCCCTGCTGCAAGAGGCTATGAGTGGAGTAGCTGTGAGGTCCCCATTGAAAAAAAAAAAAATAAAAAAAAAAATACGAGTGCCATGTTACATCCTGGATGCCATAAGAAAGTCTTCTTAAAAAAATAGTTTTGCTAGTAAGTGTACAATAATTAATCTGCATGTTTTCCAAACGAATACTGATGCAATGGCTTGTTTATGCAAAATAGCCAAGTGTACAAAAATTAAATGCATCCCTAACCTACCTCTTTTCCTCTTGCTGACAGCTGGTATGGTTTAGGATTATCTCATCGGTACTTTGCAGTGGACATGACACCCGTGTGATGCAATTAAGATAATATATTCAGTAATAATCTTGTACTTGCAGTTCAGCCAATAACAGCTTGCTCCTACTGCAAGGCAACTTACCTTATAAAAATAAAGCAGCCAACCAGACGGTGATGTCTCCAGCTACATTATTTAATTTGTACCACTGATATGAAGTAACTGTGGAGCAAGTTTTCAGTCTGAGGCAACTAAGTGAAGCTAGTGAAAACACACAACCAGGCTGCTACAGAACTGCATCAGAAGATGGACGATAACCTGTAAGCTCTGATTTCAGCCTTTGTTCCCTGTTAAATAGGCTGTCATCAAGTACTAGGAGCAGGGTAGCTACCAAGGTGAGCAACAAGGCTTAAAAAAAAAAAACACAGTCCAGAGTCAGACAAAGCTCCCACGTGAAGAGGACAGCTGCCGAGATTTATAACATGCTTAATATGTACATAAGGGACCCTTGCTTAGGAAGGGTCATTGCACTGTTATTACGTGGTGAAGGAACCAAGAGAAAAGGAAGAGGAAAGTGTGGAAGTGGGAGGGGGAGCTGGGGCAAGAGAAGAGGAAAAGATACTATCCTTCTTGCTTTCCAGATCCCAAGGGAACAAGCTTTCCTGTAACAACGATGAAGTAAACAGACATCCCTGAAGAAAACACACATCCTTGAAACATTCATTTATATTTAATACCTGAGTGTTTACAAAACTAGAGGTGAAGGCCAGCATCCTGCAATGACTCTGTTATTTGCTTAGTGCTATACTCTGTGTAGTCTTCATGGAATTGCCGCCTCCCCACACATGCCTTCCGGCATCTGTCCCATGGGCAAAGCAAGCGTAATGACACCACAACAAGCAGAGGAGAGCAAGTCTACCACTTGAAGAAGAACTGATACAAAGACACCGCACGCTTGTGCGGAATAGCATTGGTGTGTACACACAGCTTCATGCACTGGAAGAAAACCAGGCAGTGTTTTTGAAGGGCCTAGGTGTCCTCAGAGAAAATGAATAAATAAATAATGAGAAAATAGCCTTGTCTGTCAGAAACGAGTTCAGTGACATCCCTGAGGAAAAGGCATCTGTTTGATGATTATTTGGCCTAACTGTATCATGAAGGGAAAAAAAAAAAGGGCCGATGCCAGAAATAACGGCACAAATAAATGTGTAGATGTGCTGGAATGCTAGCAAAGGTAAGAAGCTGCTGCTTTGTCATGCAAAGGACAAAAACGCTATCCAGACTAGAAAAGAAGATGTCAAAAATACTCCCTTGAAAAACACAACCACAACTCTCTCCATTACCGTATCTGCTTCAGGCGAAAGTACTGTTGTTTCAAATGCTTTAGGAAGGCATGTTTTCAAACTGGAGCGCAGGTAGTGCAAGAGGAGTTTTTGCAATCCTCTGCTGAAAAGAGGAGCCAAAGAGGTCCTGTAAAACACACCGCGATCAGGTCTCATGCTTTTATGATCCACTGTAGCCACTACTTCTGTGCTTTTCCCAGCACAACCCCGTGTGGGCATGCTGGCATCCCTGCTCCTTGCAAGGTGGAGAACCTCAGCAATCTCTCCTGATCTTTGCTGAGGCACAGGGGGAGAAGTAGGTAATGTTTCTACAGGCCAGGGTGCATACAGCTCCATTGACTTCCATGGATTACTAGAACCAGGGAAGCAGCTTGTTCCCTCCACAGAAGTCTGTGCTGTGGCATATTCCCTGTATGACTGCAGTCACTGTATACCAACACATTGCCTGTGGGAAAGCCACATGCCACCCCAGCAACTGCTGTGTGCTTTCACTGACAGGAGCTGCCCTCATGAGTCAATGCCAACTCTCAGCCCACATCAGAAAATACAAAGTCATGTAGCACCTGGCCAGCAGTCATTAGCTGAGACCGGGGGACCACTTGTCTTAAAGGGGCTGCCTGGATCGCTGCTGGCCTCTAGAGAAGAGCCAGCCCAAGGCTCCAAGGAGTATCTTTTCCTCACAGGCCATACGAGAAGCCTAAACTGAAAGTCAAACATCCTGTCTAAGAGGCCATAATCAATGAAAATGGCCATGCGGAAAAAATATGCACAATCAGGCGAAGTCGCCTACGTCCCAGCACTAGTAGCAAACTCATTAAATCAGGCTATCCCGTTATTTTTCAAACTGGCATTTTATTTCTTTGCATAAGCATGAAGGGAAACTGACTCCAAAATACCATTCAGAGAATCTCTCATTTGCATCTTAAAAGGGGCAAGCCTGTCTGTTCTGCTTAGTCCGTTCTTTAATTATCCTAATGAAAGCAAATGTGAATCCCCAAGGGTTTGGTCCCTTTCTGACTGACTGCTTTTAAACTCGGAGACAAGGGAGACAAGCGGTCATCAAAACCCTTTTTTTTTTTTTAACTTGCGCATCTCGGGAAGATTCCCCTGGTACCTCATGCAATGTGGACAATATGTTGCAGCAAGAGGAGAAGCTAAGCAAGAGCTCTAATTTTCTGCCATGTGGAAAGCACACGAAAAACCAGCTTAGGCTCCAGAAAAATTTAGAGGCCACTGGCTTCAGGCAGTGCAGGCCTCTTCAGATGTGCAATATATTATTACAGGAAGACCTTCCTTCCATCCAAACAGAGAGCTAATGGTTTGATATATTTAAAGGCTCTCATTCAGCATCAGTTTAAATTAAGGACTTCACGCAAAGCAAGAGCAATAGCTTTGTTTCATATAGCTCTTTGTGAGGGGCACTGGTTAAGTCAAGAAGTCAGGACTCGAGAGGGCTGGGTCCTCTTCCAAGTTCTGCAGCTGATTTGCTATTTGCTTTGAACACACTCCCACCTCTCAGGCAGAGCGTTAAGAGACAAACTTTCCTCCTACAAAGAATCTGTATGACACCTAGCAGAAAGAGGCCTCTAGCTGTTACTGTAATATAAATAATAAATGAGTGAAATAATAAATAGAAATAAGGCATTCTGTTGCAAACAAAGCCAACATATTAGTGAACGTGTTCAGTTTTTTAAAGCATATCCAAACACCAGCCTAAACTCCAATGCTAACACATAATGTCTCTTTTAAAGCTCCAGAGAAAGCAACAGAAGTCCGCGGGCAACTCTATTCAACCCTGAACCCTTCCAAGGGTTCATATTGATAAGTAATTTGAATCATTCATGTAACAATACAATATAATCCTTAATTGCTTCAAATTCCATTTCTGCTGCTTAAACCTAGGATGTCTCAGCCTGCTCTCAGCATCACCCATAAAAACTCAGTGGGTTTCATTACAGCTGTGGTGAATTCAACCAGCAGGATTTGCCTCATGCTGCTCTGAACAAGGGCAACACCAGCATCCACAAAGCAGATGGTCTAGTTATTAACTGCCCTGTCCGGAGCCCAGCTTGCATTAGTATCTGAGAGAAGGAATGTGGTTCACTAGATGGGACAGCACTGCAAGACTCGGGATGCCTGGGTTCTCCTACCAGGTACCCACTGAACTGATGCAGGAATAGGAACAGCCTGTTTTATTTCTTCATGCCCTCATTTTCTGCTGTTTTACTCAGATGACCTCTTGCTGCATGTATGTGAACAACACAGAGCGTAACAGGAATCTCACCACGGTGGAATGCTCTGGGTGCTGTTGTGATACATAATCACTGCCAAATAAAGCACCTCCGTTCTGTTTGAGGCAATGCAATACAAGGTAAACTGCCTGAACCTTTGTGTACACACTGCTGTCCCACGTGATACCACAGATATGTCCAATATTCTGACAACACCAATGAAAATACACTTCACCAGCGGCTGGATGAAAAACAACCATGAAAAATTCCTGTATCTATCCCTCTTGCCCCCTCTGCCAGGGCTGTGTTGAGTCAGGATAAACCTGCAGCCATTCAAAGAAGCAACCTGAATTTTGCTTGCTGGAAAAGAGGGGATGAGAAGAATGATTTCTCAAGTGTAAGCAAGCCAAGGATGAGACCGAGCGAAGACGACCAATAGGATTTATTTGTAATGACAAGTGACAAGTGATCACCATAAAGATATTCTTGGAACAGAATCCTGCTAATCTCTGCTATAATTCTAGTCCCAAATGGTTTGGCTCTGGCAGCGCTCTTAGAAATGATATATGTGAAAGCATTGGGGATTGTCAAGAAAGGAGTTTCGCCCTGACAGTTACATTTTGGGCTCATTGGGTTTGTTTGTGCTTCTCCTGCCCCCCCACCCTCTCCTGTACTTTTTGTTTGTTGGTTTGGTTTTTTTTTAAACGCTAAGGTCAGCTGCAATTAGTATTTAGAAAAGAAAATGTTTATAACCTCTTGCTTTTATCGTCATTAATAATGCAACAAATGTATTGAATGTGGGCAGACTTTTCAGCAATCCGTACTGCTCTCCCCCTCTGGCTCAGAAAATATGCACCTCTTGAGAGAAAATCTATTTCATTAGAGACCTGATAAAATGCCTAGAAATGACAACATAAATAAGCATTTAAGTGCTGCTCCCTCTTTCACTCTGAAGTCTTTTCCAGCTGAGAGAAGTGAGCAAGAAGCTGTAGTGGGATAGAAGGAGAGAGAGTTGATGAATATTTGATCACAATTGTCTTAAATAAACGCTTCTCCCAGACATACCTTCTTGACATACCAGCTGCACTGTTAGCTTCACCTCTCTCACACCATCTAAAAGGCAAGTCTATGGCCAAGGTATTTTGAGTTGTCAACAACAAATCAAACCGAATGCTACCTTTCCTTTTGCTTCTCCCTTCTCCAGTGTGTTTTTTCACATTGCTGTCGTTCCTTTTCCCTCTTTCAACTGCCCCCTACCCAAAACGCTTTGATACATAAGCAACAGTCCCTTCTCCAGAGCTGCTGTCTGCTATGAAGGTAGTTTGAAATGTAGGTTACGGTAGTGGTCAGAGCGCTTAATTGCTGTGCTGAGCTTCTTTACAGGAGTCTCTCGGAAGGAGATGCCAAGGTTGGAGGTGGAGAAGGAGGGAAGCAGCAAACCAACAGATTAAGGTCCTTACCTCACACCTCCGCAGTCACTCTGTGCCTCAGCTCTGCCCAGTGATGGCTCACAGAATACATTTACATGTTAAGCAAAACTGGGCACCAACACAAACTGCATTTATTCCTGCTGTTTGTTTGCAAAGCCCTTCCTTCATGATCACCAGAACAAACCCAAAACCAGAAAATATGTAAAAAAAACCCAATAACCAACTTTGCCCCAGGCTGAGATTCTTTCCACCTGTTGAGGTGCCCATCAAGGAGGCAATGTGAAACAAGCCCTCAGATGAAAACAGAAACAAGAGAACCCTCCCCACAACAACAAGCAGCCAAACCAACCCTCACATGGGTATGTGCTGGGATAGGAAATCCCCGTAACACTCATCTGTGTAGCGCCTCTCTCCCCTTTCCCGGGCACCACACTAGCCAAACGCAGACTTCACACATTTACCCTTGCTGGGTCTCAGTGAAGCAGGTCACCGTTGCTAACTGCGATGTACAAGCCAGGTTATCAGGAAGACCAAAAGCAAAATTCAACAAGGGAGTTTGCATTTTTCTAGTGACTAAATGGCAATAAAAGACTCGCAAAGGGTACAGCTAGCTCCTTTGGGATTTCAAATATTCTTGAGAAGCCCATACTTTTTTTTTAAGCTATAGAATATATTAGTTTTCAAGTGCCTTCTCCACACATGCACAAGTTGGCAGCCCAGATCCCTATGGATCTTGTTTCATTAAGCAACCACCAAAGTCCTTGTTACACCTCCCACTTGACTGAAATCACACAGGAAATTTATTTAAAGCAAAGAACCTAATACAGACTTTTAAATCCTAAATTGAACACCACATAGTTCGGGGCGCACTTCCTTTATCAGAGATGACTCATACTGTAGCCACACAGACACAATACCAGTTTTCTAAGTTGAAGAATTCAAGCAAAGGAAGGAAGAACAGTACTTAAAAAGAGCTGAGGTCAAGAAATAAAGGTTTTGCGTGATATCTTTGGAGAAGGGAGTCCATGTTGTATGTCAAGGCCATGCCACTCCATAAGTCTGTTTGAAGGTGGTAGGTTTGGCTGGAATATTCATCTCTTAATAGTGGGAACCCTGTGAGGAACAGCAGGTTAGGGAGGTCAGCTAGAAGGTTACTGAGGCCTACCTGGCAAAGCTGCATTGTGGAAATTAATCAGAGGGGTCATTATGGTATTACAGAGGCTATTCAGAGGCAGTAGCAAAATGTATAGGTTTTTCACATCAGTAAGACAGACAAGTATCCTAGTTAACAGCAAGCTATGCAAAGACCTCAGCTATTATGCAGCATAGAGAGTCACAGTCCATAGCAGAAAGCTGTCAGGAGATGCCAAGTAGAAACTCATCCAGAACAAGAACTGTAAGAACAGGTTCAGATGGAGGTATTGAAATCTAAAAAGCATCCCACTTGAAATGCTGATGTTAGCCCAGCTCTCACTGAAGCACAGAAGCAAACAAGGAAGCAAGAACTCCGTAATGTTACTGACTAACTTGCCCCCTGAACTTCCAGCTCTCATCTCTACCCCATTTTCAGACAGGCTCCCAACAAACTTGGCCCTGACTACGTTCTCCTTAAAGGATGTAAAGAAGTTTCAGTAAAATTTAATTTATGATGTTCAGAAAGTTATGCCCCTGTGCATGGTACCACAAGCTCTTCTTTGTGAAGTACCCCTACATGAGTAATTGGCACCCCTTTATGGAAGGCAAGGCCTCTCTCTTCCTCTTTCACCAGCACACTCAGATGCAACAGCTTCACACTGTCACCTGTTTAATCTAAAGAAAAAGAAGGGAGTGGGAAAAGGTTGGAAGCAATCACAGCTCCACAACCCAGCCTGAACCGAGGCTGGCAAGACAAAGGCTCCAGCACAAGCCAGAGGAAGCCACACTGCAGAAAACAGCATACGATCAGCTGCAAGAGGGGGCGGGCTTTGACTGATGTGGCCCTAGCACAGGCTGGGGCAAGATGGACAGAAAGAAGCGGTGATGTGATGCCTTCCAGTGACTAGACAGAGATGCTACATTTCTAAAAAGTGCGTGCACTTAACTTTCTCCTCTGGTTTCCTTTCCCAGGCAGGCCTTTGCCTGGGACTCATACCCATTATCCTGGCAGAGTTTCCTGGCCTGATCCTACCTATCTCTGTAGTGTCTTTCCATTTGCTTTGCAAGGCAAGGATTTACTGATCCTAAAGCAAAGGGACAACTCCTGGAAGAAAAATAGTGACTGGTATAAATCAGATTGGACCTGTAGTGAACAAGAGGAAACAATTTTTTCTTCCTGTAATGCTGGAAAACTTGTTAGTGATTTCTTTGTAGGACACAAACTAACACATTCTTTTCTTTTTCTTCCCCAAACAACCTCAACCGTGCTTGTTTTGGAAGTAGTGCCACTAAACCCCTACGCTGTTCACCTCCCAAGCAAGAAAATCACTTAGAGCCAAAGGTGTCTGTGGTGAAACTCTAGCCATGTCAATGGATGAAAAAACGCAGATGAATCTGGTCCATTATGTCTGCTCTAAAAGAGACAGATAGAGAAAAGACAAGAAAAAAAAAAAAACACAAACATAAAAACAAAAAAAAAAACCCTGTCACAAACAGCTTGATCCTTGGGGTCAGAGCTACACATTAACATTTCTACCTTAACAAAAGCCATAAAAAATCCTCAGTATTTAATGCCTAGTTTCCACTTGGCACGAAAGGAGGAAAAAAAAAAAAAGAAAAAGGGAAGGTGAAAAAGGAAAAGCCAAAAGAAACAGCATTTTCTTTATATATTCAGGAAATCTTTTCTCCAGCAGATTCATGAGGGTTTTTTCCTCTCTTCCCTGTAAGACAGGATTAAGCAGCACAGCAGCATCTACTGTCGGCTTGAATTCCCTGCCTCCCAGAATGGGTACTTGTAATTAAAAGCTTAGCTCACCTTATCCCTCCAGTTTCCCAGGCGAAAAGTCAAAGCCTGCATTTAATTGCATATATATGTGTGCATGTTTAAAGCCAAAGCTCTGAAGAGAGATGAGATTTGGGAGAGGGGAGGGGAACAGGCACAAAGGTATTTGACACAGTCTCAAACAGGGAAAAATGGGAAATGGGAAGAGGAAAGCAGAAAATGAGAGTGCAATTTCTCCTTCTCTCTCCCTTTAGTCCCCTGCTCTCCTACCTCCCCCAATTATTTTTTTTTTTCCTGTAGGATACAAGCTGTCATTTTACTCCTGACTTGCTCCATTACCTCTCTTTGGTTCCCCAATGGGAACAAGTGAGACACAGAGAGGTTTGTCCTATGCTTGCGTAGGCTCTGGTTTTTATGACATGGTTTAGTCCATTCACTAGGCTGCGGGAAAGACAGTCAACTTTTGCTCATGCACAGCACAGGAAGTGTGGATGCTACCAATATGCATCAAGTTTATCCCTAGCTGTTCTGCTTGCATAGCGCTGTCAATCCTAGGCTGTCCTGCTCTGGCTTTAAGGTGCAGGCAATTAGTCACCAGTGCTAGGGGGGGACCCACAGGCACCTCCACCAGGCCAGCAGCGAATGCTAGACAATGTTTTAAGACAAGGTATTATGCAATTGTAAACTCTCCAGAAAATAAAGACATCTTCTCCAAAGCAGATGTGGGTACTGGGCTAAAATTTTCAGACTGCCACTAGGAAATAACACATTTCAGCTCCTAAGCAAATAGATTTGTTTCAGAGCTTAGCACTGCACGTTGTATTTCCATCACTTTGGACCCTCTGTGCTCAACGCTGATCTTCAAAGAATAGAGAGAGCTGTTGAGGGTATTTTTGCATTCCCTCAGAAAGGACTGAAGCATTCCTAAAAATTTTGCCAAGCAGGCCAAACACAGAATTTTACTGAGGAATAACAACATGACTTCAAGAGGTAACTGAACTTGGAAAATAATTTGCACAAAGGAATTTTGTAAGGGGCCTGGCTGGGTTGTTTCAGCACAGGGTTTACATACTTAATCCAAACTCCCAAGCCCCAAAGGAGGAAGACATCTTTTGCAAAAGCAATACTTCCTCCAACCTTTCCCGTCAGCACCAGGAGAAAAAGTCTTTATTTCTCTAACGCTACCAATCCAGTGCTCCTCTGAGAAGTTTAATATGATCTACCACTATTAGTGCCTTCCAAGTAATTCAACATAACAGCAGCATGCACTCTTAAAAAGCACCCCATAGAAACATCAGCATAAGAGACAACACACCTCATATCCTTGAGAGACCTCAGTATGGCAGCTTTTACCATTTGATAGCAAAGGACACCAAGTTTGTCCAGATCTGTGCTGTCAGGATGCTCCTTGGATCTCCAACAAGCACTGTGGCCATGCCTCACACCATGGCTTTAGTAAACCTGGAGCAGTTTCAGGTCCACAGTGCCTGCAGTTGCTGCTCCCCCACAGGTATAACTTCTTGTTAGGCCAGGTTTCTAGGCAGAGCTACCTGCCTTAGAGCACCCTCCAGCATGCCCTAAGCTATGTAATCCCTTGCCTGTGTTTACACTCCTGAGAAGGTTTTTTTCCTCTCCCTGAGGATACCTTGGCCCTTTTTATCATCCCAGTAAACTGGCATATTGGTCAGCTTACCACATGCTGCGTCCTCTTCTGCAGAACGTAACTGCATGGGCCTGAGAAAACCTTAATGTCCTCTATACATTGCAATCCATGGGTAACAAGCTGCTCCCCAGTCAGCACAGATCCATCCTCATAGGATTTCTGGATCTAATTGTCTCCTCCTATGTTTCTGCTGAGGAGTAGAGTCTTGAAATAGTAACCAGCCTCCCCAACAACTGCTTTACTCTCCCTGCCAGCAGCCCTTCATCCCAGCTGTAACTGGTTACCTGCTTAGTGCAGATGCAGAAGATCTTCCTTAGATTAACCCCCCCTTCTCTCCACATTTGTTATTTTTTGGAGCTTATGATATCACTAGCCTCAGAGCTTCCTTCTTTCATCTTCAGTTGCCGGCACACTAAGAGAGCATCAGTAGCCATGGACTAAGTCCCCGAAAAATGCAGGGAAGCTTCAAGTTACTCCCTGAAGCCAGTGGCAGGAGACATAAATGTGCAGCACGCAGCAGGGTTTGCCACTGCATCTCTGTGCTCACTTTAGTTGCTCAGGAGGGTGGGTTTCCTTGCACAGTAAGCACGTGTGCACTGAGTAACAAAGCACCTTGATGAAACAGACACCATAACCTAACTGAGCCAGCTTAAGAAGTTTCATCACTTTCCTTGTGCACCTTCCTCACTCTTTCCATGTGATATAGCGCAAGGAAATGAAATACCAATGAAAGTGGGAATCCAGGCAAAGTCCTCCAAGCCCTGAGTTTGTAGCTATCCTGAGCACCTGTCTGTCATAGGTGCCTAGGTCTCTGCTATAACACTTAGAATGCATGTTAATGGTCATCTACTCAGCCCAGCAGTTTCTTGCTTGACTTGGAAGCAATGAATCTTGAAGCATCTCTATGCAGCTGGGGGTAAAGGGAGAAACAGAAAAGCAGGCCTGAAAAATTGAAAATTAATTGCAAGGAAACTGCAAGGACTCGGTATAGTAGGTAAGGAGCTATCTTGTTTATTATAAACAATATCAGCATATTTATTATATGTGATACTCTTGTCATTAAGACTGCTCTTCACACAGTTACTACTATATTTATAGTATCGCTCATCTCTCTTTACATACAGGCTGATAGAACTATTAGCATAACCATTGTATTATCACTATGTAATCACTATTAATTATTACTGCAGAACATCCTACAGGAGTACAGACATGCTATTTAATAGTTAAGCAACCAGGTAGACAGCTACTGCTGCCGATATCTTACCAAGTGTGACTGCTTCATGGATTCCGCCTCCTTCTGACCACTCGTTGGAAGTCTCTCACCACTCTCATTCCCCACACAGCAATTCAGAGAAAGGCCTGGAGGCTGTACTATAAATATACACACAGCACAGGCAGCCACTGCTCCAAGTCTACTCAGAAGTGTGCCAGCCTCCACTTCACCTCCCATATATTACACAACATGCAAAGACAGACAGACAAACCAAAATGTAATTGCATTGTGTTCTGGCAGAGAAGCTCCAGCTGGAGATGGTCCCCCCACCCACCTCATTAGGGTGGGCAAAGGTGCTAGCTTAGTTAATGTGACTCAGCTGACAGGCGGTCACTGCTGTGGCTGCAGCAATCAGCCTTCCCCACTGCCCCCTGCCCATACACAGCCTCACCACATGCGTGCTGCCCAGCAGAGAGCACAGGCTGAAGAGGACACACTTTGGTATTTAAAATCAAGTAGATGCCTAAGGAAGTACAGGGAAAGCAAGGCTAATTGCCTTGCTATTGCTCTATAAGCCACTATGTCCTCTGCTACTTTGATACACTCAGCTGCATCTCCTGTGCCTCAGACTGCCAAAATGTCAGCTTCCTCTCAGATCATTCCTTACTCTCTTTGTGTTGTAAACAGGATGACTCATTTAATTTACAAATGGTTTTTCCTCCTTTGCAATTAAACATCTTCATTGGAATAGTTTTTACAATGTCTATGCCCCTTTTCTTCAGCAAACTAATTTCCTCACAAAGTGCAGGAAAGGAGAGGCCTTTAGGGAGCTGGTTGGTCTGAAATGAAGAACGAGGCCACTATGATGGAGACTGGTCTCTGGAGTTTGGGGGCCATTTCTGCCCGTGCAGAGAACAAGAGACTGCTGGGAAGACAGGGGAGATAACAAACCTCCCAGATTGAAGGGCTTTCAGATTGAAGTCCCTCGGGATAAAGCCAGCTCTGCAACACAGCCAGCACCCAAGCCCTTATTTTTTGTCCTGACAGCTGGGAGACATGCCTGGCCGCTCATTACTGCTCACTTCTGTGCAGTGCAACTTCTGCCCAGCTTCTCCGACACGCAAAGCATACACAATATAGCCATTAGCATTCTCTTTGCTTACCCTGAAATCCCATCACAGCACGTCTATCCCACTTCATCCCTCCCTTGGTTCTGAAGTGTTCACTGGATTGAGTTTCAATTTCTTCTTCTCACTTTCAAAAACCTACAGCAATTTCAGCCTGTCTGTCCTTTTCACCTGCTTGACCTCACCTCCTAGGAGCTCAGCCTCCTCCTTTCCTCTCAACCACACGTGAGCTTTCCCCACGCTTCCCGTTCAGTCATGTCCCCTCTTTCTCTGCCTCCTCTAGCGTGTGGGATCATGTCCTAAGGCTGCACTGCCACAGCCACTCCCTTCTTCTTCCTATAAAACTTAAGTATACAGAAAGACCAGCATGGTAAAAAAATCAAACTGCAACACTGGGATACTTGAACGCCAAACTCCCAGTGACACACTGTAACCCTTTAAAAATCTCTACCCTACGAAAAAAGAGCTACCAACACTCAGTCACTCTCCTGGCCCTCCCACAGAGCTCTGCAAGCCTAAGGGCTTTCAAGTTTGTGATTGTGCCTCCCGTGCTTACGTATAACCAAGCACGTTACCTGTACATAAAAAGGAATACCAAACGATGCGCTGCTGCTTGAACTGAGGGAAGTCACGGCAGGCAAGCGGACAGCAAGGCTTCCTAAGCCAAGGATGTGTGTCATCACAATCACAGAAGCATAAAAGCCAAGCTCCCTAACTCAATGCTCAAGCTTGCTTTCATAATGTCTTCCCATGATCCTTTAAGAGATCTAAAGAAGCCTTTACTCAATCACTCATCCTTTCTGACACCTGAAAGCACTCCCCATCCCTCCCACTGATGGTTGCAGTGCAGACCTGCTGCCCATGACAAGCCTTGTGTTCCCCTACCCAACCATGCCCGAGGACTTGTGCAGCGCAAGGTGGCTCTGGAAAACCAGGGCTACCTGCTCCTTGAAACGCTCCCACATCAAACAGTCGCGAACACAGAGAACATCAAGACTTTTCTGTTTTTTAAGGAGTTTAGATGTCCAATATAAATTCTCTTTGATAAAAGAATAAAGTGCTCCAGTCCTAGTGGCACATAGCAGAGGGGCCCCCAAAGCCTTCACAGCAAGTGATGCTCTACACTTCTCCCCCCACGGCCAGCCCCAGCACGGTGCTGTCCTCTGCCAAGTGGCCAGGCTCCAACAGTGGAAAAATGGGTAACTTTTCTCTCTTTGCCTTCCCCAGGTGAAATCAGGTCTGCTGAGGTAGGTTGCCCTTATTCCTGTTCATAAAGGGAGGGTGACAGTAGGGATGGCGACTCCCAGGATGGTCCCTCTGCTGCCATGGTGACAGCCGGAGAAATGAAAGGGCTGTACGTCCCTCTGAAGTGACAGTCCTGTGTTTGTAGCAAGGGGAGAGCGGCTGCTCTGCCATATGCCATGAGGAACTGGCATCGTCGTCTTCAGTTTTCATGACCCTTTCAGGCTTTTTCATGTTAGTTTAATGAAACATTTTTTCATATTTAATTGATCACATTCCAGGTCTGAAGAAGCTTGGAAGCCTCCCTTGCTCAAAACACTTCTCCCCAGCAAAATCCCAGCCTCCATGCTTGCCTGTTTTTAGGCTCGTAGGCCTCTGTAGTGGCAAGGCCCCAGAATGCTGGGCCCTGTGCAAGCACCTGGGGGAAGAGACTGTCATAGTTACTCAGAGACTCCTATCCAAATATGCAAGACAGCAAAAGGGTATGAAGAGTGACAACTCACCAAAAAGCCAGAGAGCAGAGTCTCTAGCCATCTAAGAATCATAGGATCATAGAACGGTTTGGGTTGGAAGGGACCTTAAAGATCATCTCGTTCCAACCCCCCTGCCATGGGCAGGGATACCTCGCACCAGACCAGGTTGCTCAAAGCCCCATCCAACCTGGCCTTGAACACTTCCAGGGATGGGGCATCCATAACTTCTCTGGGCAACCTGTTCCTGTGTCTTACCACCCTCACAGTAAAGAATTTCTTCCTAATATCTAATCTAAATCTCCCCTCTTTCAGTTTAAAACTGTTACCCCTCATCCTATCACTATACTCCCTCATAAAGAGTCCCTCCCTATCTTTGCTGCAGGCCCCCTTTAGGCACTGGAAGGCTGCTGTAAGGTCTCCCTGGAGCCTTCTCTTCTCCAGGCTGAACATCCCCAACTCTCTCAGCTTGTCTTCATAGGAGGGTGCTCCTTCTTAAAAAATATCTTTTTTTAACCTCTGTTATGGAATGACTTTGTGAGCAACCCAAAAGGAATCCTTCCTGGTATCCCTCTCTACTGGGTGATGGCACAGAGGCATCATGTCCCCCCATAGACAGGACTGCTGTCTACTCTCCAGCTCAACAGTGAATCGTCCCACCATCTTACTGCCTGACAGCCCTGCTTGGATCTATCTGAGCCCTAGAGGATCCCATCTTCCCAACTGCCTGCGTTAAAGAAAGTGCAGGGCCTAATGTTTGTGTTGGAGACGAAAACCTGAGAATGATTCATTTGCCTTTCTTACAGGAAGCCATCAAACCTTGAACAGGCTGCTCCAAACAGAAAGCCTCTGAACAGCGTATCAGGAAGCAAAAGACCTATACTAGTGCACACAGTCCTCTTCCAGGTAAAAAACTAGTAAGAACAGTGGGGTCAGGAGCAGCTTTGAAAAGGCACTTTCGCTCCATGGTTCCTTGATGATGAAAGAGTATATCCTGGAAGGCCGTGTGCCACATACACCATTCACTCAGGAAGAATAACTCCTGGCACTCCTTCTACAGCCATAGCGGTGCAGGAGCCACAGGCTGTCAGAGAGCTCTTGAAGGAAGCGCTGGGAAGGGAGAGAGAGTGTCACATAGATAACTGACAGTGCATTTTACAGTCTCATTTTGCATAACTCTTGTTTCCAATAGTGCAGCCCACTGTTTTAATTTTCACTTTATCAGAATAAACTAGATTTGTTCTTACTCTCAAACCTTATCTGGGAATAAATGTGCCACTTACACAAGTCATGGAAAACAAAGTGCTCTGTGGGAGCAGTGGATAACAATTAGTGAATAAACACTGAAGAAGACTCTAGAGAGAACGATCTGGCAAATGCCTGCGGTGCCCCTGAGACACAAGATGTTAAAGGGTCCCTACCATTAGCATGCACGTTGTCACCAAGCCTCATGGTTTTTTTGAGGAGAGGCAACTCCAGACACCAAGGTACAGGGTATAACCCTCACTTATGCACCAAGGTAGCAAGGTGCAGTGGAAAGGCAGAATCACACAGAAAGGAGAAAGCCAAAGGCAACTTCATAATGATACGGCTTAACCTGCAGATTGATACGCTCAGGGCTTTGTTTGGCACCACCACAGAACTAAGGCCAGTTTCTATCTCTGCGCAAAACACTACCAGCACAAATCAGGTCACAGGTCTGGCAGAAAACCTCCTCCCCTGCTCTATGTGCACCTTTGCTGGATTCTGAGCAACATTTTGTTGCTGCTATTGTTGGAGAACCCAGCCATAGTCACTATGAAAGGTAAACTAAAAAGGACCACAGAGTTCCTTGGATCCATGCAGCAATACCAGTTTGTATTATTACACTCCTTCCTCCTCAGGGGGAGGACTCCTCACACTCTTCCCCTGCTCCAGTGTGGGGTCCCTCCTATGAGAGACAGTCCTGCGTGAACTTCTCCAATGTGAGTCCTTCCCATGGGCTACAGTTCTTCATGAACTGCTTCAGTGTGTGTCCTTTCCACAGGGTGCAGTCCTTCAGGAACACACCGTTCCAGAGTGGGTCCCCTGCGGGGTCACAAGTCCTGCCAGCAAACCCACTTCAGCCTGGGCTCCTCTCTCTCCACGGGTCCACAGGTCCTACCAGGAGTCTGCTCCAGTATGGGCTTCCCATGGGGTCCCAGCCTCTATCAGGCATCCACCTGCTGCAGCATGGGGTCCTCCATGGGCTGCAGGGGAATCCCTGCTCTGGCACCTGGACCACCTCCTCCCCCTCCTTCTTCACTGACCTTCTGGTGTCTGCAGAGTTGTTTCTCTCACTCCTCTCTCCTGGTCATGCAGGAGGAGTGCAGTGTCATGCAGAGATCTCCTCTCTTGCTGTCCTGCAGGTTTATTTCCCCCTCTTCTTAAATGTGTTATCCCAGAGGTGCTACCACTGTCGCTGATGGGCTTGGCCTTGGCCAGCGCGGGCCCATTTTGGAGCCATCAGGCATTGGCTTTATTGGACACGTGAAGTTTCTAGCAGTTTCTCACAGAAGCCACCCCTGCAGACCCCCTGCTACCAAAACCTGCTACCAAAACCTACCAAATGAAAACCCAACACACCACCTCTTGAGGAGAACTTGTACTGACTTTCCTCTTTCTGCCATCTGTCCTACATCTTTGTCCTACTTCACTTTTTCTGTTTGAGTTCTTGATTTTATCAATTTTTAGTTATGCTTTCCTTTTTTTTTTTCCTACTTCATCACTTTCTTCCCTGTTCAAGCACATGCTGGACAGGAGATGTCCACCACTGCCTCCCCTGGGCAGGAATGTTCTCCTGGGCCTGTGCCAGGTATTCCAGCAGGCAAGTCATGATGTACCCTTTCATTTGTGGCATGGACTCTCCATCCAGGTGGAGGGGGAGATGATGGACTGACTGGAAGAATAAGAGGTTATCATGCTTCCTAACTACCCAGAGACTTTCTTTCTCCCAGTAGCCTGCACATGTTCCACAGTAGGGTCTTACACAGAGACAGAGACATTCACACTATATAGTGCATTCTTGCCTTCTGCGGCAGTGGTGCGCAATGGCTGAAGCAGGTTTCACTCATTAGTCACAAGCATGTTATAGGTAAACAGAAAAGCCCTAAGTGAATAAGCTTATCTTGATTCACACTGGCTTTGCAACATGCCACCTCGTGTGCCTCTGGAACTGAGGGTTGGATAGGCAGCCAAGGCTGCCCTGGTGTTGGCAAAGTGGCAAGGAGGCAGCGGCAGCCACGAGGCTGGGGAAGTTGGGAGAAGAGGAAACGAACCCACTGAGATGCAGCCCTTTTGATCTTGACGCACTGGCTCCTGGAAGATGTCTGGCTTCAAGCGGGAGCTTAGACTGGAGACTAGAGGCCCAACGAGCGGTCCTCTCCAACCAGCACTTCTGTGATTCTACATGAGGCCGTCAAACCCAGCTCTTTCATGTCAATGCCCAGGCAGTTGGCTAAACTGGATTGCACAGATGGTCTGGATCTCCACTGCCAGGAGTTACCACCCCATTACCAATATCAGAAGTGTGATTGCAGCAAGCTACCTTGTCTTGTTTGTCAACAGCTCTAAAGCTGCAAGGGCCTAAGTTTTACTTGCTAAAGGCATACAGCTCTGGATAGATGCGTGTGGCCAACACAGAAGCCTAGGCTGCTGCAGTTTCATTCCTCATAGTACTCGAGATAGATAGCTACAGCAACAATAGCGTGGACAGAAATGCTCATATCGAAGTAACATTAGATGAGAACCAAGACGAGTTAGTGGTCTTTTCTGACTTGAACATCTACTAGCACATAGATCCAGATGACAAATTTCTCAAACTTAAGGGTAGTTTGAGGAGATGTTTTGGTCTGGGTCCTCATGTATTTCAAACCAGCAAAGTGCTACTGTTTTCTTTTTCTTTTTGAAAGAGAACATCCCATTCCTGCTCCCACTGGGTAAGAAGCTGCTCTTCTGTACCATTTCCTATCTAGGGCTGACTAATGGAAGCCATGAGGGTTGAGATGCTGCAATTTGCAGTCTGCTAGCAACCAGAACATTTCTCAAGGGCCTGGAGACGTCAGCAGTTTCTGGAATCAGTGCCTGGGGTTAAGTGCACATTTGTGGGTAAAGTCTGCTTTTATCTTTGGATTCTAGTCCAGTCTTTTTCCTGGACATCTGTGCCTGTGACACGGCGTGTTGGAGGGAGGAGGAATGCACATTCTCAGCCTGTCCTTTCAAGTTAAATAACATCTTTTGCATATTTACCCATCTTAACAGGGAAAAGCCTCTTCTTTGCACCTAATCATCAGCAAACAGCAGCCACTGTGGCTTTTATCAATAAGCCAATTTTTAGTTTAGTCCGTAAAAATAAATAAATATATATTTACAGCAAGAGAGACACAGACAGAAGCGACACAGACGGTATCATTTTCAAAGAGATTTTTTAAAACACATTAAAGAGCTTTTCTTCACTTTTTTTCTTTTTTAATTTAGTGACAGTCTAGGAAGGAGGAGATGAAGATAAAGAAAAAAATAAAAAGAAGATTTAATGAGGATGAGAGAGAGAGACTGAAAGGATGTTTCCTAATCTGAACGAGCAGTTAAGGAGAATCAGGATGGAGGGAAAAGATGAATCTGAGAGATAATTATTGGGGATGGGTTGGACCAATAAGGGTAAGAGAAGAACAAATGGAAGCCTAGATTCAGAAATTCAGCCAAACCTAAAAAAACCCTGGTACCTTCTGCTATCTCATCTCAGGGTAGGCCCGTGTGCTTTTCTGGAGCTGGGGGCACCTGGTGTGGAATGCCAAGATACCACCAGAAAGACAGCTGCTCTTGTCTTCCTTGAAAACAATCTTTAAAGCGGGAAGCAGTGGAAATCTCCTGAGAAACACGGTTCCCTTGGTGCCTGTAAGCAAATCTGGAGTTTCTGATAAAACCATTCAATCGAATCCCTAGCCTTAGAGCCCAAATTTCATGCTGCTGGCCACAAGTAGGAAAAACTTGCTGCTACTTGCAGAAAGGATTGTTCTGCAGTCAAAGCAACTGATAAAGATTCCCTCATTCTGTCTCTAGTTTGCTGCATGATGCTGGACACTTTGTCCTTCTATGCCTGAATTTTCCTGCCTCTAAAATATAGAGCATTTATAATGCATTTACATTTAATCCAGTTACCTTTATTAAAAGGGGTCAGAATTTTTCATCTCTTTCACAGGCCTTCTGCTCCTAATGGGAACTCCCCTCTCCACCTCTAACTGAAACAGGTAGAAGCTAATTTCCTGCAGCAGGAAGAAATGACTTCTATCCCTGCAGTGGCTGAGCAATTCCAACAGCTGCATGTGCTTCATAAAGACATGGGCTGGCTGACACAGATTTGTGACAAGACTTCCCAGCCTCATGGGGGACACAGTGACCCTTAATTCACTCCCGTTTGCAAAGTACATTGAGATCCTTAGATGGAAGGGGTTATAAAATATCAAGTATTATTTGCTACCACTCAGCCCCTTCCCTGCTCCTTTCCCTCCCCTAAAAAGACATTTCAGACTTCTTCCTATTGTGAGCTCTATTTTATTTTTTTAATTTCCAGACGGCTGAACTAGATAAGGGACTGGAGGGATTGATTTACGAGGGGAGATTAAAAACGCTAGATATGTACAGTTTAGTTAAATGATGGACATGATAACTCCTTACAGGAATCTCTTTTTTTTTTTTGAGGGACAGAACGAGAGGAAAAGGAGGAAATGTATAGCTCTAAGCTTTATTTTGTTTATAATTTGCTTTTATTTGCACTCAGTAGGAGAGACACAATGGCTGCTACAAGGGTGACATAGGAACACAGCACAGCGCAGCAGGAAGAGGAATGCCAGGTTAATATGAAGCAGTTAAATTGCTGTATGAAGACAGTTAGCTGGATAGGGATTAACACAGACTCTAACACAGCTAATGACAGCGGAGAATGAAAATTTGGGGCCCAGATCCTGCAAAGTGCCCACACATAGTAATTGGCAAGATCCAGGACTTAAACTGAAAACCAATTAGCCTTACGACAGGCTTAAGAAAATTAATCGTAGGAACAGCTGCAATATATCATTGATTAGTAGTTTACAGAGGAGGAGCGGAGAAAGGAAACAACATCACATTAAGTTCAGCAGAGACTCATGGAGAAATACCATCAGGAGCCTTTTGCACAGGAGAAAGAAGCTGGCAAGTTATCTTTCAGTGGTTTACTCCTACAGGAGCTCTGCTCAGGGGATGAGGGAAAAAATGCAAGCACCCCAGATCATCTGAAGAACAACCAGTATCTTGCCTATATGATGGATGACATAATGCGGCTGAAAAACAGAGCCGATCTCTCTAGCTGCCGGCTCCCAGGACTGCAGAAATACATGGGCTGCTGACCAGCCAAGCCAGCAAGGGGCACAAGGGGATAAAATTGCTTTTTGGTAGCAGTCCCAAGCAAAACAGGTAAGAGGTTCCAAGACAGAGATGGTCATCTTGAGACATCTAAACCGCAATGCCAAACATGTCTGTAGGGCTCCTAAGAGGAACACTGGGAAGAGGTAAAGTCTCCTGGGAAAGAGGGAAGATGATGCTGGACTTCTGGACACAGAGCTGGAGAGGGAGAATTTTGTAATCCCTGCTAGGAGTGCAAGCTATTAGGTCTGTCCTTGGACTACTCCTCACACCGCAGCACCATAGCAAGTCCCGAGCATTCATCATTGCAGAGTGATAAATTCCTCATGTCCTCTCCCACTTCTGCCACCATGCAGATCTGCTGCAATATCAGACCTGATGCTGGGCATGGGGAACTCTCTCCAAAATGCTCCCAAAATTTTGACAACTTCAGTAAAGCGACACTGAGGAGCCATTTGCAAAATGAGAACCCCCTCTGGAAGAGGGGTCAGTTTAATGCAGAGCAAAAGGGTGGCATCAGGAGGAAGAGCAAAAAAGCAAGAAAAGTCCAAGTCTGGTCTAAGTGTCTGTCTGCACCATGATGGAGCACCATACTGGTGTCCTTGTCACAAAAGCACAGGAAGCAGCTCTGCACAAAGATGGAGTCTTCACTAGAGCCAAACCCTTAGGGCCTGTGCCATGAGAAACCCTATGGAGAGTCAAACATCCTTTTGCCTAGTCAGGCCCAGGTGAACGGGCTCGGCACCATTGGGATTGCAGGGAGCACCTGGTTGCAGTGGAGTCGTGGTTCCTGCAGCTGCAGCCCTGCATATGCCCAGGTCCCTGCCATTTCTGTAGTCACCTACCATGGTGCCAACTCCCCTGCTTGATAATTCCTCTTTACTGGGGATGTGCTTAAAACCCTTGAAGCAGGGCCCAGGGGAGCAGAGTACCCAAAAGCCATAGCTTGCTGGTTCTCTGCACCAAACAGAGACAGCTTGACAGCCAGCACAACCCAACATTGCAACAGCATCTATTTCACCTCTTTCCTGACCAAAAGTTATGTCCCGTTGTGCACTGTGAGTTGGATGTTTTTCCAGAACCCCCCACCCCCCAACCAATCCCATAACTGCATGAGTCTCCAAGGAGTGGAGATGTTTCTTGAAGAAGTGATAGGCAGCTGGCGGGTGGAGGCGATCGCTGCGTGGCGGATGAGATTCCACGGCACGCTGGAGATGGAAATATCACCTTAACAAGCATGGACAGCCCCCAATGGACTATAAAATTCATTTGGTGACTGAGATAATTCAAAAGAGCCAAGTGGCACAGCAATAAAAGCTGGAACACATAAATTTAAACTCGGAGAGCTCTGCAGTGCCCTGGTAATAAGTGACAAAACAACCCACACCCGCACAGACTTATCCAAACCTGTCTAAAAGTCACAGTCCAGAGACCAGAGAAAGATGCGCAGAAATTGTCTTTTTTAAAGGGGGAGGAGGGCCAAGGGGAGTAAATACAAGAAAAGTGCTTACACATTCAGAGTCTATTCATCCACAAGTCCAGAACAAGTGCATGTGCCATGGCAGCTGTGCTGGGTATTGTGCAAGCAGCTTTTTATTAATCACATTACCCAGTCCCAAACTAGCACGTATAAGAGGCTAAATACTGTTCTCCATTATACCAGGGCAGGCCAGTTCAAGACAACAATTTCACACTACCTGAGTGTAGCTAAAGGTGGATTATGGCAAACCGCCTTTATTCTGCTTTTATGAACAACACAAATTCTCTTGTCCTTCCTCTCTTCTGTCCCTACTGGGATTCCTCCCCAAATTGCTCAAAGAGTGCTTCCCAAAGCACTTCTCTCCCAAGGAGTTAGTTTGCCACTCATAAGATGAACAGCCTAAAATTGCGATAATAAAAACTTTGTAGCCCTCTGCCATGTTCATTCATGCTAATGTTCTCTATCATTGTGGATATAGCAAAAATTTCAGTGCTGGAGAAGAAACAGGAGGCTTCTGATGGCATCACAGGCATGTTTTTCAGTGCTGTGAAAACATGGCAGTACAATACACTTTTACAGCGGAAGGTGTCCATCAAGGTCACTAATGACTGAGAGAGGAGACGCAAGAGCAGAAAGTTGCTGATCGATGACGTGTCATAGTTTGGAGATGGAAACTGCAGTAGACATGATCCATACATCTCCATGTCCCCACAGGGAACTGTCCTAATCTAATAAGACAGGTGTCTTCATGGAGAGGTCCCAAGGGCAAAATGGAGGTAGAGGTCTGGCAAGTGACATCAGTTGTAACACGGAAAATTGGAGGGTCTGGGGATAGAACTGGTCTCCTCATAGCACCTCAGTGCAAAGGTGGGGACTCCTGTGGCTAGAGGGACCAGGTTGGTACAGAATGCTAATTACCCTTGATGAGGGAGGAAAGGGACACTGGCTCAGCTAGCTAATTCATTATAGCTAGTCCACCAGTCAACTGAATCCTTCGTCAGGGTAAGGCAGACGCTCTCACTGACATAACAGGCACAAGCATTTTGATTTCCGAGCTCTGTGAGTGATGGCAGATACCACACCTGTCCCCAGAGCTTAAAAGCTGGGATCTTCAGCACCAGCAGAACAAGCCTTCATCTTAAAGGAGTCATTTTACTTTTTAATAAGTAGCAAGGGCAGACACTGAAAGGAGACAATGACTTTAAGACTCTACAGGAACGTCTATGATTCGGGTTTAACAACCACTGTTCTTTTCCTCTCCCACCCAACTGGTCTTCCCAGAATCAGACCTGTCTGTGATTTATTAGTATCTCTAATTTTTTGTATAGAGGCAGCACACAGGAGCTGTATTTGCAGAACAAAAATCCGCTATGATAAGTATTACACACACAAAGACCAAAGGTACAGCCCCTATTCCAACCACATTACAAATCAAGTACAGATTAGAGACCAAGATAAATACTGCAGTGTGATTCACCTGGATACACTGTTGTTTTTAAAACCTGCCTTTATTAAGGAATAGAAAACACTTGTGAGGACAAGGTTAAATATATATTTAAGGAACCACAACCCCTTTTAGGAGCAGCTGAAGCTGGTGTGGAAACAGCTGAAGATGTCTTTTCTAGGCATTTTTCTGCCTTGTACTTTCTGGCTTTTTTTTTTTTTTTTTTTGTTCCTACCTTTTCCCATCCTAATAAGGGCATTTGCAATGGAAACCAGGCTCTTTGCTGCTTCTGAGGTCATTTGCTCTTGCTGCGTATTTCCCTCCCCACACATCATCAGCCACTCCGTGAACCGAAGGTGCTGTGGAGCAGAGAAAATGCCACCTCCCAGGAATGGAAATGGCACTGCATCACTATTCCTTTGCTTACAAAGTACCACTCTTTCCTTTTTTTTTTAGCAGGGTTTGGACTTTTAAACTGGTCCTCTGTATATGACAACTACCACTGACATCAGACTTCAGAGTGTAGGTCAAGCTGGTCAACTCAATACTTTGTACAGGTCTGACTATTTGAGTCAGTGAAATCTTAACCAGATATTTCAATCAAAACAACTGTTAGACCTGTATTGGGTCCTTTTACCATTAAAGCTTAATTCCCTAAACTGAAGAGAACAAGCTACACTGGTTAAAGGCATCTTGATACCAATACTTGTTACAGACCCGGAGGCTGCACCAGTTTAACCTTACAGAGTTCATATAATATAACTAAAGCTGTAGAGAACCAGTGATCCTACACGCACCTCTATGTCCCTGCTGCATTCCCTTCACTTGAGATCAGTCCCAGTCCTACCCTGCCCTGCAGAATGAAGTAAAGAAAGTTATTTCATGCACAACCCATACTATTCCTCCCCTGTTGATGGTGGTGAATTGTGTCAGAGGACACAACTAAAAAGGTCACAAACTGAAGCAGATCCTCCTCAGCCTGAAGTCCCAGTGAGCCTCAACAGGGAACAGCCATTTCAGGGCTGTTGCAGGAGGAATGCAAGCTGCTAGGACAGAGGGCTCCCACAAGCTGTCTCCTGGAAGGACACCGCCACCCTCCTCAGGTTGTGGCTCAGCCTGCTACCATCACCCTGAGATGAAAGCTTGCCACTGCCAAAGCCAAGCGTCTCTCCCCACCGCACTCCACAGCCCTCATGGAAAGTGTCCCTTGACTACTTGCACAGGAGGATTTAGGTCTGGGTCAGCCCTGCAGTTCCCAGAGACAAGGCCATGTCCCTGCCCTCGTGTATGAGTGAAATGAGCAGCTAAGTTGGCCAGTGAAGAGCAGGATGTGCTCTCAGCATCTTTTGCCTTCCGCATAGGTGGAAGCACCCCTCCACCATTCCCTCCGGCACGTAATTTTGATGGAGGTGTTTCTGCAGTCCCCACTCTGGGACTGTGCATTATGACAAAGCTTAATGGGATTCCACAGTCAATTACTCCCTACCCATTTTTCTGCAACAACACCGTTGCACAACCACTAATAAGTGAATTACAGGAGAGAAAGCCCTTTGCTTCTTATAGGTAGAAGATGTGTCATTTGGCTCTTCAAGTGTATGGGAATAGAAAAGATTTAATTTTTCAGCCCCTCCCTTCCCCAGCTCTCCATCTACCATGAGATGAAATAAACAGAAGGAAGATGGGCTTTTTGCATAAATTGGGGATGTATGATTGATAATGTGTTATCTTGTCAGCTGGAGACACCTGCATGGCAGGTATTTATGCTATCAGAAGGGTTCTAGCTGGTGAAATACAGTTTGGTGCTGATAAGGGGACCCAGGGACTTATGGCGCCAGCCCCATGAGGACAAGGGGATTAATGCTGATATTTTGCAGCTTGCTCTTATTAAATTCTGATTCCTTTTGTGAAGTGAAAAAAGAAGAGGGGAAGAGTGATTGGTTTTAAGCAGATAAAAGACGCATGAGGGGTGGGGGTGGCTGGTAGAAAAGGGGCTGATGAATGAGAACACAGAAGGCCAGGAGATCTCTTGGGAATAAAAGGAAAAGTATTAAACAATTTTCTGATTGACTAGGGCTTGTCTGTCAGGCAGGGAATCAGAGTAGGGGGAACGGGTTTGGGGAGTTCCTCAGAGTACAAAGACACAGTTATATTAAAAGCAGAGCTAAATTATACAGGTGGGGGAGGGGGAAAGAGCCAATTTCCTTCTTTTGCTGGAATTTTTAAACATGCAGCACAACTGATGTTCAGGCGCCCAGCTCACAGCCCAGCCTACTGCCATCAGCTTCTGCTGGTTGCGCCTGGCAGGGACTCTTGCTACATACAGTGATTGAGCCCCTCAAAATGCTCCCACTTAGCATAAGGCTTCCTGTAAGCAGGCAGCATACACCAGATCGTGGCAAACCCACCTGCAGGGAGACCCAAACTGCAACACAAGGGGCAGGAGGGGGAGCCCCGGGCTGAGGGAGCCAGCGTGGTTCCCACTCCTGAGCATTTTCAGGATTAAACCCTTAGGTCTTTGCTCCTACCTGTATTTTAGGAAAAAAAAAAAAATCATTTGCGACACTCATGAAAGAAAAGCCTTAACAACTTCAGATAAGCCGGTAATGCTTTGCATATTCCCCAGGAATTCTCCTAGGGCTGGAAAAGCAGAAACAAAAAACTGGGGAAGGAATGATCCCATGCACCACAAGCATCAGTGGAGAAACCTACCACACTAACCACACACACTGAGTGCGAAGAGGGTTTTTATTAGCTGCAACCAGAAGCAACATTCAAATACAAAAAGATACTGAGAAACGCTGGTAACGGCAGCACCCTGTTACAGGATGGGAAGGTCTGTGATGCAGACACAGATGGATCCTTTTGGTTATATGATTCTGTTTGTGGTTCTTTGGGCATGTATTATTAATACCCTACAGAGGTTTAATTAGAGCTGAGAGATTCATTCATTGTGAATAATTTATCTGATTAATTTTGCCTTGCTTCTGTTCATGAATTGTCCACAAGCAGTTTGTAATTTTCTCAAATTTATTTGTCATTTGCAATTATTTGCTGACTTGTCTCGGTAAATAATTCTCACCATATTGTTTGTCCACAAACTGTCCCCAGATAGTCAATATCCAAAATCGGAGCTGGGTTAGATACACTTTTGTTAAATATATGCAGCAAATCCCATTGAATGTTTCTGTTTTCTGAATAACCTTTAGGATCAGGCTTCCACAGAGAATACTACTTTTTATGAGCTCAAATTTTGCTTCCTGCAAATAGTCTCTAATATTTACATAAAATTCACTGTTCCCATGAACATTCCTGCCAGTCAATATATTCACTGCAATACACACAGAAGAGACCACAAAAGGAGTGTTTGATAGTTGAAGCAAATAGTTCTTTTGTTATACAGTGCCTCAGTCTGTTCCTAGGGGACCTGTCTGAAGGTTTGTTTAGGGCTTTTTTTCTGGTTTGTTTCGCTTTTCCAACTCTCCCGGTCAGGGGTTATGTTCTCCTCTCTCATGCAAACAGCGCGGCGCACTGAATACATCGTCTTTGTGCGCTGCCTCTGCCAGCCTGTCTCAGAAGCCTCCATGGAGCACAGGGCACTGGGGTAAGCACCATCCAAACAGAAAGAGTTACTGTCACTGCTGAGCGTGCCAAGTGGCATGACCAAATGCCCTGCCAAGCAAGTCACCGCTTGCTCCAACGTGTGCTGCCATGAAAAACTTGGGGAACAGAAAGTGCCACAGAGCCAGGCTCACTCACGGGAATGAAGCCCACCCTGTGGCAACAGGAGAGGCTCGTCTGCTCTGTAAGACCGGACCGAATTTGTATGGACTTTTCCTTCAGTGCAACTTAAAATGCTGTTTGGCGCTAAAGAGAGAAGTTTCTCTGCTTGCAGTGCTCAAGAACCAGTGTGAACAGTAAAAGACATCTTTCCATAATTACCAAGTAACCTCCACTTTGTAGGTTTGAATTATTAGCTTCTGGCAGAGAATTGTAAAGACACGTCATTGTCATCCAACAACATGCTGCAGAGTTGCTCATTTTTATATCAAGTTCAGAGATGAAAACTCACGTATGTCAGTATCCCAGAACAACTGGAAGGTAAGTATTACTGTGAAAGTTCTGTGGATGCTTGTTAACCAACGTTCACTCTTAATAGGATTTGTAAGCATACGCAGTCATGATACCAGGGATAGCACAAGCAGAAGTAACCATTTATGTCACCTAGTCCAGCACCAGTGAGCCAGGTCCGGTGTTTTTCCTACAGCCTAGTCGAGACTGGTTTTAACTATTGCCAGCAATGAGATTCCTACTTCGCCTTTTCAGGACTGACTTCACATATTGCAGATCTCAGCATCTAAGTTCTTCCAGAGGGTTTCCATCTTTCTCAGTGCAATTTTGATGCTTTTAATTATTACATCCAGGGAGAGAAATAGTTTGGCATACTTGTGTTTTGCAGGTACATTGAGGGTTTCATACCGCTTTCTAGCTCAGCATACCAACACCTTCCACATTTCCATTTTAATCTCCGATTAGACCCATGCGTCCCCTGTAAATCCTCATGCTCTCCAAACCAAATCCCACTGAGGTCAGTGCCAAAATCCACCAGTTCTTAGTGGATCTCAAACATAACTTCTGATGGGTACCACTCACACATCTTAGACCGCAACAAGCCAAACACAGCTGTTTCCCTTGTCCCTCAAATCAATCTCCTGAGCATCTGGCCACTCCTGCTGCTCAAATCTGAGCTTTCTTCAAGTCTTCCTATGATGTTCTTCTGCCTGGAGCAGAATGCAATATTGGAGACTAGAATGGAAGGGAATACCATTTCCTTGCTCTGGATTCACTATTTGCATTTCCTAGGGCCTTGTGGGTGTATATTAGCATCCTATAGAGCTTTGCGGGCACATGCAGTATTAACATCCTATAAGGTTTTGTAGACATTCATTATTAACACACAATAGAATCTGTGTAGATGCATTATTAATACCCTCTTAGCTGGCAAGAGAATGGTGATATTTTCATATGAGAAATGTAATTGTTTAATATCAAACAGTATTATTTCAAAGATTTAATTGTGTAATTGGGGTCAGTAATCGCTCGGTCGTTCTCAGAGCAAGATGAACTTGCAGGGTAAAAGATTTATTGTCCTGACAATAGAGAGCAAATTTTAATATTTCTGAAAAATTGAGAACTATTAATCCTGGCATGTGTTACTCTCAAACACAAGGAACTGATAAAACTTTGATCTAATTTTCTCTTTGAAGGGGCTTCGGTGGGGTGTGGGGAAGACTGTTAACTGTATGTGGCCTGCCACTGAAAGCACAGCGAGGCACAAAGGCTAGCCACATTCAGCTTCACAGGAGCTCTCACACTGAGCACAAGGCAGCTACTGCGAGAACAAACTGTTCCAGTCCCACCGTGCTGGAAGGGGAGGGAAGACAGAAGTGGTTTCCATGACCACAGGCAGCTTCACGGTCATTTCTCCAAGGGATGCTATTTGCATTTGCACCCACTGTGCACACACTTCCCTGTTTCTGGGAGTGCCAACCAATATTTGCATTCCAGATCAAATAATACATGCGTCAGTGGATGATGAGGTGCACACATGCCAGTTGCAGCAACCATTTGGGTAATTTGTCTGTGTGAAGCTTATGAACTCTGTTTGATACTAGGGGCTCAAGTATTAGTGGCAAACTTCAAGCTTTGTTTTAATGAGAGGCTCTAATACCTTCTCTAAGGTTTTTTGTTTATATATTTTCTATTTTCTGTTTTGGGTTTTTCTGCATCTAAGTTGAACCAAAATTCAAAGGAGGTAACAATGATAACAAAAGAAGCCTGTTAAACTTTGATGGTGTCCTCCCAAATGGAGCACAAAAGAAAACCAACTGGCTGCTGCCTAGGGCAAGCCAGTTTTCCTTCTCAAAACTAAGGCTGGAAGTGGGAAGCAAGAAAGAAACAGAGCACCCGAATTGGTGAGGCAGCAGTGGGGACATACTGCAGAGATAGCTAGTTATTATAAAAGCAAGACTATTTCCTTGGTCATTCGGAGAGGAAGGATGGTGAGGCAGGTGAAAACAGAAAGTCAGCACTTCTGTAATGGGCACAGGATCACAGTGTCCTTGGATGGCAGCAGGGAAAGGTAGCCTGGCATGTATTATTTTGCCATGCCCGGCACATACTGGTGCTAGTAAAGGGAAAGAGTTCCTGGGATTTCTGAATCTTTACAGTATCTCTGTGTATAACTTTGCTTTAAATGTCATGGGTCCCCGAGGAAGGGCACCTTCCTGATGTAAACTCATCCTGCCTACAAAGCCAGAGCTCTGGTAAAAGGTGGGCTTCGGCTATGGAGCAGTGAGGACTGTCTCCTGGGCTTGCAGCAGCCGGTGCATAAGGCCCAGCTTCTGCGGAGAGAGCTTTTTGCTCTTTCTGCTGCACCCAACAGGGCAAGGGGAGGAAAAATAAATAAGGCAAACAACCTATGAAGGCCAAAAGAAGCTTATAAATACATGAACCCAGGATGTCTGGACACAGCTGCAGCAGTCTGGCACAGAACTACCTATGGAAACTATATCAAGGCTATGCAACAGAGATGAAACAGCAGATACCAGCTTGCAAATACAGATGGGCTGCTTAGCTTTTTGCAGATGTGGGCATTACTTTGCAGCTGAGCCCTGGGATCTACTAATGAAAAAGACTATCTGAGAGGTAGAATATAATGAATTTATGATAGTGATCACCAGGCACTATGTGTTTTTCAGATGTTCAAAAAAAAGAGTCATCCCTGCTAACAACGTTTTAGTATCTCCTTGTTTTTAGAGGATTCCCCAAACTTTCTGAAAAACATAGGAGCAGAAACCGTTTCTTTCTCTCACCCTAACCTTTTCTTTTCCAGTTACTTTGTCTAGGTATGTAGGGATAGCCAAAAGTTAGACCTGTACCTGCAGTGGTCTTGAGATCCAAAATTCAGGGACCAGGAGCCAAATTTGAACAGTCTCAATTCTATCTAAGAGCCCTTGTTAATCACTTCTCGATACGGACTTTTGAAAGGCTAGAGCCAGCTATGGAGAAACACAAGACTTTAGGCAGAATTTAAGCCATCTGTATCTGCTCAGTGTATCAAGCCAAGCTGGCTAGACTTGAGAGCCTTATCTTATTCTGAAAGACAGAAGTGCAGTTTTGCCCAGCTTGAATGACAAAAAATATTAGACTTTGCAGCCACAACATTTTGATGTAGGGGAAGACATCTGGGTCATGTGAAGAAGATTTCTTTTTTTTTTTCCCCACTCCCTGTGCAATATACATAACATTTATTTTTGCTTCCCAAAGGTTACATGAACAGAGATACAGGATATTATTCCTTGAGAGAGAACCTAACACTTGCAAAGCAAGACTTTGGAGCCCAGAGAGGACACACTCACTAAGTCCATGATCCCAGATTCAATTTCTTCTGTGTACAATCTGCCCTGTGGCCCATTAAGTCAAAAGCTGAGGCTTGCTGCTAAAAACCAGCAGCTCCTGCAAAATGCTACTCTGCCAGTTCAGCCTGGAGGCCTCACTGCTCTTTCTTCAAGCAATGCTGCAATTTACTGCTTTCCCTGCGTACAATGACTACCATTCTCTGCTTTACTGAAATAGCTTCCTCTGGCCAATGCCAAAGACTCTGTTATTAGACCAGTAACTCACTCCTGAACACAGTGATCCAGGTATGGCAATCCCCCAGCGCCTGCCTCTTACAAAAACGAGAAGCAGTGAAACTGGAAAATGACTCCCTCCCTCATTGCTTTCCAAATGGTGTGAATGTCAGCTCCAAATCAGGGCCAGCAACAGAGAACATGGAGGAAATTTCCCTTTGCTAAGTTATCTGAAAGCAAAACAATTAGCAAGCCATGCCAAGGGGATTAAATGAAAAATTACAAATTCACTGTGGATCCTGATGCTGTTAAAAACACACATTGCATGAGGACAGATGGTGGCTTTATGCAGTGCCCTGCATTGAGGCAAGAGGTTCATGGTGCAGCAGGGATTCTTTGATGGCCAAGGCTGACTTGGGCTCAGGCTGACTTAGCCTCAGCAGAGCTCTCGTTTCAATGAAAGCTGCTCCACTGTCTTTGACAGCATGCAGCTGCCACCTCCCCTCTCTCCCCCAAACCACATCAGCTCCACTGGCAGGCACAGGAGACACACTTTGTTCTTCACTTTATCTCTACGGCCCCCATTAGGACCGGGTAATTCCCCTTCAACTGCTTCCCCCCAGTTTTCATGTGGGTATAAGGTTAATTGTTTCTGTGTCCATGACTGGTGTGTGCACCTGTGTATGAACCTATTGTTAGCCACATGTACAGACACACAGACACACGTGCACATGATGTATACAACAATTTAACTCCCTTATTCAGATGGATTAAATGTGCAAACCCTAAGAAGCAAGACATTTTTGGCCTCTTGACAGGTAGACTCAGACACCTATGGGGTAGATGGGCTGTGAAATCATATCCCCAGAGTCTTTTGAAGAGGCAGAAGAGTTTATAGGACACTTGGCTGAAATATTTTCTCTAGGACTCTAAACCCATCAGTGTGGCCTACTTTTCAGATTCTAGGAAAAAAATTATCACAAATTGTTAGCAAGATAAAGCTACCAGCATCTCCTGTGCTTGAATTGTGGAGCATTCTCCATAACACCTCTCTGGTCCCCAGCCATTAACCTGGCCCTCCTTCCCTTGCTCCCTGCAGGCCAGCATGAGGGCATTTCACCTCCCTCCTAGGAGCTCAGAAAGATGCAAGATATGACAAACTGGTAGAAAAGAGAAATGGACACATATTTCATTTCTGAAAGGGAAACAAGAAAATGGCTGTAGCAAAGCTGGATAATAAAGAGGTTTAAAATGCTTCTGTCTAGTCCTGGTGTTCCCTTTTGTGCCTACACAAGCATCTCAAAATGAGGTGGGAAGTAAGGAGGAAAGGAAAGGCAGCATGTCCACTCTATGGCAGGACCAGAACCCCAGCATGGTAATCAAACTGCTGAGGCAACTCTGTCAACATAGGAGAAAAATAAGGAGAAGGAAAGAAATGAGGAGGGGGGTGAGGGGGGGGAAGTCAAGACTAATGGCAACTTTGAAGCAGAGAAGTGAAGAAAAGAGATGAGAAACATCACAGGAGAGAAATGACTAGCTGAGGACTAAATGTATTAAAGGAGCAGATTTATAGTCTAAGTAGTCACACAAGCCTCTTGTGGGTTTGATAGTAGAGTAAACCTGTCATGGATACAGACTGGTTCTGTAGCAAGGCAATCCATGGGAAAAAGCTTTGCTAATCCATCCAGGCGGTCCCCTGCGTGATCTCCAGGATGCTCCCCCAGCACCAACCCACCACGAAGTACAGCGATGGGGTCAGGAAGGACCTTGCTGGGCCTGCAGAAGCAATGATGCTGGGAAAGGTACCTGGAGAGACACAAGAAGCACATGCGTGCTGCCTCACTTGCCCGGCAGGGCTATGTGTTCATCAGCTGTGAGTCATGCATGTGTCTGTGTGTGTGTGTGTGCATGAACACAGCTGGATGCAGCAGCCGGAATTCACAAAGTGGGTGTCATTCATTCCCACCCCAAACTCTTTCCTCTTCTTGCTGTTGTGTTTTATTGCTTCTGCTCCTAACAATTGGGTGCCAAACATTTAGAATTATGTGCCCACTTGCAGCTACTGCAACACAATTTATCCAGCACACCAGTAATCCTGAAGCTGGCCTAGCTTGTAGTTTGATTTGCGCAAAGCCCAGGACATATAGTTCCCAGTAAATTCTTGATCCACAAACCAGTTTAAAACCCAGCAGAGTAACTAATCAGGGCTACCACCAGCCCTTCTCGCTTCCTCCACAAAAACACCAGAGCTGGCTGATATTCCCAGGTTAGTTTTAGTCTGGTCCATTTCCTCCCTCAGCACAATGCATCAACGTGCCCTCCAAAAGCCGGCATCTCAGGCATGCAAACCAATTCTCCATGCTATCTGCAGAGTTTTGGTCATGGGATATTGAAAGCTTGAATTCAAACCCCACTGAAGCTATTATAGCTATAAAAAGGGAAGGGGGGAGAGCTAGGGAGAAGACGATGGACACAGAGGTCTATTTCTGACTGCAGGCACATAACAGAAAAGCAGCCTTAAATACCGTGGCGTATGAGAAGGGAATACTGTCCCTTTCTATTGCTAAGCCACTGGGGACATGCTATTTGATCTTTGCCATTTCAAAACCAGGACCAGCTCTAGCACCTCAAGTGTGAGTCACGTGCTGCTGTTCAATGACCCAAAATAGAGGAATGGAAAAGCACCCAGTGCAGTTGTATTAACTGCACTTGTACACCATAGTAGACATACTTACTAATATGTGGAACTCACTGTTGCTTGGTAGTAGTAGAGCGAAGACCAACCCCCTTTTTCTTTTATGCTAACATACGAGAACTTTCAAGACAGGAATTAAAAAACTTCTACGGGTGACGGGGAGATAAAAGAACCAGGGAAATTCATCATCTTATTCTTCCCAAAAGATTCCCTATCAGATCTCTGCATGCTAACAGGGATTTAAAATTCTCTACCCTGAGCATCTAGTAGCATCACTAGTTCCTACCTTGCAGCACTGTCTTGGCTTGCCCACCCAGAACTCAAAACAGAGTACAATGATGACGGCACAATGTTTTTGTGAGTATGCATATTCCCATTCTGGATGTGAAGACAGATCTCTGCATCACCTCATATTGGATCCACATTCATGTGACAGATTGGTCCTATGATGCAGGAATTCAAAGGGAAAGGGGCAGGAGATTCAACACACATGCATACAAGTGGCAGTACTACAGGGGACACCGGTTGAGGGAACACTACACATTTTTGCATCTTGCATCTCCATGACTGTGTCAGGTTAGGAAATCATGAGAGAGCACCATGCAGCCTCGAAAGGTGCAGAGAGCTGCAGTACATCCCCAGCTGTGTCCATATCATGGGCTGCTGTGATAGAGCAGTGTTGGCCAGCAGACAGCTTTCTACTGACTTGCCCATCAGGCATTCCTGCTCCTGCTGAGCTCACTGGGAACCATGCAGAAGGCGAGTCACAGAAGCAAGATGGGGCCAACCAGCTGATGGGTTGTACTGTGCTTTACAGAGAAGAAACAGATCCTAAATCAGTGGGTGCTTGCAGAAACCCAGCAGTAGTGGCAGCACTCGCTGAGATCATCAGAGCTCTCTCAATGGAGCTGTTTTCTCCAAAAAGTGAATGCATAGTTATCTCCATAATAAAAACGCGGCATGGTGACATAAGACATAACACCTCGTTCCAGCTTTGAGCAGCAACTACACCAATAAACAAGTGTGAATTCCTTTACTCTGTGCATGTGCATGCATGGCATTTGTGCTCCATTGCACCTGTAAGGGGCACTTCTCAGTGTATGCTGAACTGTGCCCTTGCAGCAGAAACAGAAGTAGAGAAATCTAGGCTCATTCTCTTTTATCAGAGGAATTTCAGTGGATGAGTATTTAATAGTGTAACATCTAAGAACCAACCAAGAACAGCCTAATTTGCTAGGTATTGTCAAAACACTGATCAAGAAACAGCTCCTGTTTAACTGCCCACCGTCTAGTAGCTAGATCATCAGCTGGTTTCTGACACTGTTGGGGTGAATTACGTGGACATATTTAATTTTAGGTGCCTGTGTTTTCTTGCTTTCTTTCTGTCACATCTCAGTGCGTCCTGGTAGAGTTCTGCTGTGTTCTTAATTGCAGATGCCATTGCCATATCGCAATAGAGAACTTGGGCAGTAGGGGACTAAATGACCTGTCCCACATCACACAGGCTGTGTGTGACTGCAGGGAAATGAACCTTCATCTCCCAAATGCAAACAGCCTCCTAATTGCCACCTCTTCACTCTTGAACCTCCCGTCTAGTTTATACATAACAATCAGGCAGTTCATTTCTTTTATAAAACGTGGAAGCTTTCCCCCTGCAATCACCTTTTTTCCCAGCCCATCTAGTATTTACCTTAAATATCCAAGCCCCTCTGAACACACATACTCCTCATTTGATATCTGGACAATGTTGGAGGCCTGCTTTGATGCCTTTCTTTTCTCTTGTCCAGATGAAGGAAATGTGAGAACAGTGAGATAAAACTGTAACTAACGAGTAACCTTTATAGTCATTTTGGGAGAAGAATAGGGCCTGCAAAGCAGATGCTTCTTCCAGGGCAGCTCAATAAAGCTGAGGGAACTGTTCCTTATTTCTGTAGTCATGTTGCCTCCATACCCTTGTATTTCTAGTCACGTTGCCATCCAAAGGCCAAAATAGGCCCAGCTAACAAGCAAGCAACCACCAACATCTTTCATAAAAGGCATTAGAGCTCAGCTTTCCCTCATGAATGAAGAGGGGAGCAAAAGGGAGTGTGCCACCAACCTCAGTTCCCAGTGAAGTGGATTTACCCAGGCAGCCCAAGACATCTCTTCATGAAGCCATTCCCATCTACCTGCCTTAACAAAATTCTTCCTAATAGTCCCTTTGGTCAAAGGTCCCAGCTGATGCTATTGGCTTTGTTTTCAACGTGTACCTCGCACTTAGGCTGCTTTGCGTTCCTTCGCATTGTGCAATGCAACAGTTACTGACACACAGCAGTCTCCAGAATGATGCCTCTCTCCTTCCCTGCCTTTAAAAGTCAGAGACAGAAAATAAAAGTCACAAGGAATGATCAGTTGTTAGCATAGCCTGCATCTTTTCTCAACATTATCTTCATCTCATGCAGGACCACACTGCAGTGGACGGGTACCCTCTACCTACACATGCGCCCTAGCTCTCAGAAATACGGGCATTTTTGGATGAACTCCCTGGGCTCCCAAGACGAACACAGGACTCATGCAGTCTCTCTCTCCCCCATAGTCTCAAATTTGCACACCCATTCAATGCCTGTATCACTCACACCTACTTTCACACAACCGCACAGTCACATGCACTCATAAACCATCACATGCACACACTCTCTCACAAACTCACGTATCCTGTCATGTTGTCATATACACATTTTGCTTTCTTGTCCTTCCTACATCAACGTCTCTCTCTCCATCGCCACCACTTGCACAGGTCTCTAGAAGGCACTCTAATACCAGCATGCTAGCTGAAGACTCAAGCTTACCCTTAGCCTGAACACTCCATTTACCCTCATCACCTTCCAGTGCCTTACGGTATTGCTCAAGCCTGGATTGTGCTGTGCTATTACTGAGAGAGACGGAAACAGGCTGGGTTGGGAAGAGAAGAGGGATGCTTCTAACACAAACCTCGCCCAGACAGTCGGAGAAAGCTGATGGCCGTGTCTGAGCGCAAAGACAAGGACTGATGGAACGAAAATGTCTCACTTGCACATCTCTTGTACACCACTATTCCTCCTTTGCTAGTAAATATGAATTTACTGAGGCTCCTGCCAAATGTCACTCGTCTTTAAATGTCTCTTGCCAGTACTCAATCTCTCATCTCTCATGGTTAGGTAGGAGTGATGAACAGGGAGACACACTCATCTCTGTTGCAGCCCCACAGTGTACTGCAAGAGGGAAACAGATGGTTTAATAGATTCTCTGTCTTCCTCTTTTCAACAAATCCTGGTGCTTGCAGAACTGTTAATCTGCCAGAGCCCCAGGGGGTAACTTTTTGCCCTGCCCAGATAAACAGATCCCATCCCATATTTTCCACTATCCTTACACTGTTCATCTTCATCAAGCCTGCCCTGGAGAGACCAATTCTAGGGGATAAGGAGAAGAATCAGCCTCTGCTACCATTTTTTGCGTATCGTTCTCTCCAGTGAACCAGTGAGAAAAGAAACCCGTGATCGGTCCCCTTGCATAGGTCCACCCTGACTAATAATAAACAGAAACAAGCAGACTCCTCTAACTGTCACATGCACCAGCTCCTCCCATGCAGTGCTGCTGTACAACACACAGTCCATCACAGCAAACGGTACATGTGTTGACACAGCTCTTCCCAGCCAAATCAACACAGCCACAGTGACAACAAAATTACAGAACAGCCTGGTCACTAAATTACCCAGCAGCTATGAGACGAGCCTTCTGAATTGGCTTGTTATTATTTCCCTAATACAGTCTGTTATAGCATCTGGCAGTACGGGGTGTTTCATGGCTAAGCATGCAATAAAACTGTGTGATTAGATAGTTAACTGTCCTGTGATAACAGAGTAGGGATTTGCAACCAGTTAAAGGAGGAGAGATTCTTTCTAACAGAGCAAAATCCAGCCATGAAAGCTCAAAACTTTCAGCTCCAGGCTGAAAGACACACGATCACACACTTTAATAGAAAATCCCCACATGAGACTTCACTGGTGGGTAGGAAGAGTGGGTTTTTCTTTTTTTTTCTCTGTCTTTTTTTTTTCTTTTACGAGATTAATTCTCCCATACCGGCCGGTCAGTAGAAGAGCCGTGATTTCCCCTATAAGGCAGAATGGGGAGAGCAGCTTCATGTGCTGGGTCCTCCAGGGAGAATGGCAAGAGTTTGTGCAGCTCTAAGCCAAACTCCTGGGGACCACAGCCATTAGGAAGCCTTGTATCTGACTCCAGTGGTTGTAGCAGCATCACACATTTATCTGCTGGGGACTGGGCACATGTGGGCTGACAACAGATAAAAGTCTACCCAGCCCTGGCTGCCTTCTCTGCCCTGATCCACAACGATGTCAAATCCCTCACAAGGACGAAGGGGAACAGGCAGCACCACAAAAGTGCACAATTCCCATATATGAAAGTGGAAGCCCTGGGCTCAGGGTAGGCAGAGGGTATGTGATCAGTTTGACATAAATTAACCTTTACAAAAGACTCTCAGATTCTAATTACCCCGCAGCATGAAGGACCAGGTAATCACCATGTAGTTACTGTAAATTTGCCATGTAATTCACTGTGTGGGTGGATACTTGGGATACTTGTCAGGTAATTACTATGTGGGTGAAGGGGGATGCGCAAAGGTTTACCACAGGTGGGCAAATGGGGGTAGGGGCAACCTGAGATCTCACATCCCTTCTCCACCCGCCAGGAGGCATATATGATGTCCCCACAACTGTCCTGTTCATTGCTCCTATGATGGGACGTTGCTGGAGAATGGTGTGCTTTTCTGCTAGTATCTGCAAAGAAAATGACGGTTCCTACCCCAAGGTATACAGCTGTCATCTAGACCATGCTTAATAGGTCAGGCTGTCTTACAGACTTCCTACGAGCCAGATGCTCCACAGATGGGCCCCAGCACAGTATGATTTGAGACTGGACTGGGCATGAGACCTTTTCACTCATAACCACCTCCAATCACAGCTTAGTACCCTTTGCCTGGTATTTCTCTCCTAACAACTGTGGATATTAGTTTTCACATTTCATTGAAACAGCCTTTTGATTTCTCTCCCCCTCCCCTTCCCCTGGCCCTGTTAACCAAACAGGTAGGCACAGCATACGCAGTCATTTGCAGTTATTTTGTATGCAGCTCTGGGACAGCTCTGACCTTTTCTGTTTGTGTACAGTCTGTTTGCATGTGTCCAGCAATATGCATTCCCTTGCACCTCACACATACTACAGTTTTAATTTTGTTCTTCCTCTGCATTGCCCTACGACAACAGGTGAAACTGAGCACATCCTTTTGTATTGGGAGAAGTTTTGTAAACCTTGGTTGGATCAACAGGCTTGCTCGTAGATGGAAATGGGTTTGAATCTTCTTCAAATCCAGCAAATTTTCTTCAACTCACATATTCAGACAACTCTCAGACTCTGTTACATCTATCATAAGCCAAGTCCAAATCTTAGACAGCCCGCTCCCTTAAGGCTGGGGTAGCTCGGTGTCAATATCTACTCCAAGCAGCCCTATTTCACGTCCCTCCCAGAAGGGAGATGCTTATGTCAGATCTCCACAGCAGACCTACCATGGGAGAGCTCAAAACTAGCAGTGGACAGATTACTCATTACATACAGTTTATTTAACAGATTCTGTCCTTCCCCCCCCCCCCGCTGATAGATGGTCTATGAACAAATTTTTATGCATTTATTATTGTTTATTATTTATTTATGCAAAATTGTTCAATGAATATTTTACATGAGCAAATTTCAGTCTGGGTGTTTGTAATGAGCTTTCATTCGATTACAGAATTCTGAATATTCATGATGTCTAATTGGCCATCTCAGTCACATGGTATTTTTTTCTGTCCCCTTACTGGGTGACTTAACTTTTATTAACTACTTCTGCCCAAGAAAATTTTCTCTCTAGATTGAAAGGATCAGAGTGACTGGCCTGAAGCGGTCTTTCTGAAACACATATTGTTGCAAAAGGCAACACCATCCACCAACCAAAGGCTGGGGTTAAACCACAACACCCAGTCAAGTCCAGCTTTAGCTAAACTCACATTCATGCTAAACTGTTACATGTGGGTTAGAAGTGGTTGAAAATGTGCCAAACAATGCAAACCATATCCAGTAAAAGAGGTGGTCCTGAGGCTATGTGCCTCTATGGCATAAAGCAGTGCTTTGCCGAGATCTGCAAGCCAGTTTTGGTACCAGAAGCAATGTCTTCGTAGCAAAACAGCACTGCAGCCAGGCTCATGGCGGCTTTTTTCTCCGCAGGGTTAAGTAGCCAAGCAGTATACTGTGCTAGCATGTCGCTAGGTTGTTAATGTCTAGGCTGGGTGTCTTTGCATATTATTGCTATCTGCCTGTGGATATACTAGGGCTAAATTTGGTCATGTTTAATGCAGAAGGCTCCTCTTGAGTTTGACTGCACTCCTAGGGGTCAATATGGACTTCCAAAGCCTGAATCATCCCATCCTATTGTGGACATCAGGTGGAAACATCAGATAAACTGCTTCCTAACTGTGGCTATCTCTCCATTGACTATAAAGAGCCTGTAGCCAACATGGCTATAGCATTTGTGCTGTAAGTTGTAAATAATTAGTAATAGGCAATTTCCATCATTCTGAGTAAGATGCGGAAATTATCTAGCTGCCTGACACTCAGGAGTAGGCATAGTGGAAGGAAGACATATTTGAACTGCAAAGAGCATGGTGAAATCTCAAACCAGCATCCCACTCACTTGGTGATACAGACAGGGTACCAGAACGTGTCAAGAAAGAAGGAGAAGGGGGTGGGGAGGAACTAAAAGAATTTGTCATACTGCCCTAGATAAGGTTTGGTCATTTCAGCCTTTTCTCATGCAACCCTATGCATCTGGAAGGGTCACATAATGCATGAGGGAAAATGGCTTGCCGAAGGTACTAAATCCCAGACTGTCTATTTCTACCCCTTTGTTCCCTGTTGCATGACAGGATGGGGGTGTGTGTGCCACCTGTCACAGGGCACACACAAGCATTTGGAGAGCAGCACATGGTGGAAAAAGCCATCAAGTCTGTGGATTGTGGTGGTATTCACAACTGTTACTCTTTTTTAAAAGCCAGCTCCAGCTCTGCTGCTCTAATTCTTCAGTGTGGGGCTAGGAATCGAACTCCTTTAGGTTGAACATGCAACTGAATGCAGGAACACAGACAATAAAATACTCCAACACTCTTTCTTCAATCAAGGAAATTACATGATATTAATGCAAGCTAGCTTGGGGTTGACTTTACGTGCGTAAAAGTCAGGAAATTTAAAAAACGATGGTTCCCACAGCAACCTTACCTCACCCATGTTGCACATATCTAATAAGGCAGAGTTAACAGCATACACATGAATATAAAATACTACTCAAGCAAATCTCAGCCATCACATTGCATTAATATTGATTTGCTTCATTTAATAATAGATTGTCCCATCATTGCTTTCAAGAGAGCTTTTTATGAAACTATTTTTTTTTAAGTTAAGATAAAAAAAAGAAAAACCCAACGTATTTTATTCACACTGGATATTTTAGAGAACCGACGTTGTTTCTTCATATGAAGAAACTGACAGGCAGCCAGGTAGAATTCATTCCTCACTTTTACAATATTACAGAAATTTCAGCTATGGGGTTTTTAATTAAAAATGTGAAACCTAAATGTGATGACAGCCAGAAGGGACATGAACAATTTTATCGAAGAAGAACTTAAGTATGAGATATTAGCCTCCTCCTTCACACCCTCTGTTCCCTTTATTTCTGTCACTGAACTGAACCCTGTGCTGGGGGTAAGTCACCTTCATCGATGGATACCAGCCTAGGATACAGATCATTCAGGGCTATGCTAGACTCATCCCCAGAACAGCAGGATCACAAAACCATAGAATCATAAAATAAAGTCAAAAAGGACCTCAGGGTGTCACCTGATCCAGCATCCGCCTCAAAACAGGGCTAGCTGATATTAGTTCAGGTTGCTCAAGATGTGGTATCTGTGTTGAACGTGGCTTTTTGGTACAGCCACATAAAGGTCACCTACAAGGTGTCCTGCAAGACGTCCCTGAAATGCAATAGCAAAGCTGTGTGGGGATTCTTACCCTCAATAACTGGAGATGATAGAGGTGAGGATGCTACTCATGATATAACCCAAGAACATTGGCAGCTGGTATAAATCACCACCTTTCAGAACTTGGCTTACAATGGGTCTAAACTCAGTGGACATGAAAGCAAATTGTACCAAGAGATTAGGACTCAGCAGGCACGGCCACCTGGGATTGTTCCTGTGGCGCTGCAGAGCTGGTATGGGCAGCCCACAGCAGGAGAGCAGGGCTACAGGGGAGCACTGCCTCTGCAGTGCAAACCCACACAGTTTGCACAGCCCCCTGGAAGCCCTGGTAGTTCTCCTTGAAGGTGTGAGTGCATGTAGCTGGCATCCAGGTGACCATGAATTTTGGCAGCTCTCTGGCCAAGAGCCACGGTGCAGATCTGTGACCAGATCTCACGGCACCCCATGGCAGCTCCTTGGAGTCAATGCAGCCCCAAGCTCTTAAAAGACACCCTCAGGCACAAAGAGAAACGAATGAGCTCCAGGAATTCATCTGGTTCCTTGGGTTTCATTCAGTCAGAGAAAAAAAAACCTCCTTCTTGCTCGACCCTGGCACCTGACTCAGAAATGATTCATCAGAAAAAACCAAGCCAAACAACATCCGAGACTGTATGTCTCATTTTGCCTTTTTTTTTTTTTGATAAATACACCCCTTAATTTCATTCCAAAGTCCTTGTAAAACAAGCTCCCCCAGCCTCCTGTTTAAACTTTATAGCTCCTCATTTAAATTAACTTGCTAAGTGTTTGAGTCCCTGCCTGGTTTGAGGCACTATCTGGTCCATCAGAGGAGCGTGGCTGGTCACGTGGCAGCTCTCATTAGCGAGTGGCAGGGACTCGGCTGCGCCGGCTTTGATAAGCCCAGCTCCACTCTCACAAGTACGCCGCAAAGCAATTAAAACAGCAAAGGGCCCTTTTTTCCCCACCATCCTTTTTCTTCCTCCTCCGAAGTTGAATAAAAATGATTTGATAAATTATTCTTTTCAGAGCTAAATACTCAGGCGAAGGAAGGGGGAGGGGGAGGAGGGAGAAACTACACAGGGGAAAAAAGTCGCTCCTGAGGACCCATTATTAGCCTGTATCCCCAGCTCGCTGGCAATCAGAGCGAATCCTGCTGTTTGGGGTGGGCCAGCGCCACAGCAACGCTCTTTGCCATTCATCTTACACTGCTATCAGGCCTGCTGGAGGCGCACCATGTGCGTGCATCTCTGTGCCTAACGGATGGGAGTTGGGGCAGGCGTTTGGGACAGTTTCAACCTAATATTATTATGCTGGCTACCTATAGATGCAATGCAGGCACAGCTCAGTCTTGGCCCCCTCAGCATCATCTGGACGACTCTGACTTACACCTTGGGAAGGAAGCCCTGAGGAAGCTGATAAGAGACACGGTTTGGAGGTGCCCGGCTATGCTACCACTGTGCCCTACCAGAAGCCAGAAGTAAATGCTTGAAAAAACCCTGGGGTTTTGCTGTCTGTATGCCATGTAGCAGCGTTACTGTGCTTTTCTGGGGTTTCCATAAACTGAAACCAACTCCTTTTTACAGAGATGTAGAAAAGATGGGAAAGCTTGGGTACCACCTAGATTAGACTAAGTGATGCACTGAAGTGAACTGCCTCCTGATTAATGTGGAACTAACGCAAGACCTCCTGCAGGAAGCAAAAACAAAGATGGGACTCAGGGATTCAGGAAGAAAGGAAGGGTTGGCATGGCAATAACACAGCTCACAGTCAGAGACCTGCTTCTGCAAACTGGGCTTGGCAGTCACAGAAGGGAGCGCCTGATGGCTGGGGATTGAACGGGAAGGTTTAACTGAAACTGCATCATCCAAGAATAGACACGCTAAAACAGTGGCCAGTACCTGGGCTCTATCTATGTTTTCCAAACATATCTGGAAAATTACTTTTGTTAAATGGGATTCTGATTTTGACAAGTGCGTGAATTTAAGGGCTGCTCAGCAAACAAGTACTATCAGGGGGATTGGCCAGTCACCTCTGAAACTCTCTGTCTCTCCTTACTTTGTCTCTGACCACAGTCTGGTTTGCGGGCCAGGGTGGTCATTTTCTGCTCTTTCCCGTGGCATTAGGAACTGAATTTTACAGTGAGAAGAGAGAAGCAGAGAAAAGGTATTTGCAAAACAAACACCAACCAACAAAAATACCACAGACAAAGGTTTCAAATTGGTAGCACATACACACTACAACGCAAAATAAAACATCTGCAAAATCCTGCTCCTTTTTCCCCATGCCACAAAGCCATCTCATTTACACCAGGATGCTCACTGAGGAAACATGGGTTAACACGCAAGATGTTCTATACGTGTTCAGAGAAGAATTCTCTCTCTTGCTGTTACCTACAGAACTATGAACAGTTCATCCATTTAGGTGATGACATTTCTGACTTCAAAAAGCAGTTTCAGAGAAGGGGAAGTATGTCAGAACATCTTGGAAGTTAAGAGGCAGAGACGCTGGGAACCAGGAGTTTCCTGGCAGCCGCAGGTGGATGCTACTGCAATGATGCATGATAAAGAGGCATGGAGAGGGAGGTGGAGGGTGCAGAGGACACAGTGCAGTTTCCAAGTGATCATCCATCACCAGTGGCTCTGCCTTCTCCTCTTCATGCCAACAGGTGATGGAGCCTCATCCATAAAACATTTCCTGGGTGTCACTAACTGGAAGACGCATTGGAGGGTTACACTCACTCTGCATAAGAAATAACTTCCCAGATGAAGGAGAGAGCTGCCACTTTTAAACTCCCTGTGCTTTCCTCCTCCCCACCCGTCCCTGAATGCTGCACCCAGAAATCATCTATCTCTCTCCACCAGTCAGCTGCTGCTGTGATCCATACCACAGGCTCCTCTTCCATAGGTACTTTTTGTATAAGTATTTTGTAGAGGTATTTTATGTGATTTTTATACAGGCTACTTCATGTATGTAGACCTGTGGAGTCTTTTCATGATCTTAGGAGGAAAATCAAGTTTCCAACATATCCAACAGCCCCTCCAGCTCTTAGCTCCTCCCAGCTCATCACTCTCACATGCTTCTGAACTCATTCCTACCCTAATTTATACTCTGTACGTTTTAACCTCACTTTCAACAAAAAACTCCCAAATGTGCACATTCAGTAAAACACAGCAATAGCACAACTTCTCTGTTTAGCTTATGTGCAAGGACCCTCATGACTTCAAAAGTCAGGGCTACAAGGTCTCTGAAGCTTCTGCTCCCTAAATAATTCAAACAGGAAGATCTGGGAAGGGGAAAAAAAAAAGTGTTCAAGCAGCGTAAAGCCACTAATTGAATGATTTTCATTTACATTTCCAAACAAAAAATGGCTGGTTGATTCCTGAAGTACTTCAGATTTAGGATCTGAAATATGACTCAGGTTACACCTGATGGGAATCAGCAGGTTTTCCTGTAATATTCTGGAATTGAATGATCATTTTAAAAAACCACTGCATGCATCAGCAACACTGGCAGCCTCCACAGAGAGGAATTAAGTCCTTAAATAGCAGGGAGAGGGCAGGGGGCTGCAGGGAGGCAGGGTGGCACTGCAGAGCCGGTCTGGGGAGCCTAAGGTTGGGAAAGGTGGCGGGGGCGGGGGTGGTGGTGGTGTGTGTGCTGCAAGGCAGGAGTGGGCACTGGCAGAGCCGGGTATAATAAATGACGTGCAGCAGCTGTTTGTGGCCAGCTCCATCGCTCTGTATTTTTCACTAGAATTATAATTCAACCGTTCTTAATACCAACTCCTGTGCCATTTACTGCCTGATTTACCAAACCCAACTCACTTCTGCACTTGTGTTCCTACATAAGCAAATTGATGGTTCAGACTGCCAACCTCAGCTGTCAGCCGCCCAAGTGTTTCTAGAAATGTATTGCATTTAGTGTTAGACACTTACTTGTCTCCTGAATGAGAGGTGTAGTGTCTGGAGAGTAGATGAATCTCACCTGTAATTAAATGCTTCTAAGAAATAAAGTGGCTACAGAATTGGGGTGGGCGTATGTCTTGGAGATGGATAAATGCTCTCTGAGAAGGCTGCCTGTGTTTTGGAGGATTAAACAGCATAAAGCCATGGGAAGATAAGGATGCAAAAGGGAATGATGATGAAAGAGAAAAAACAGATGAGAAACAAGATCTAGAGACAGAAAAGTATGCCAATTAGACAGAAGAGACCACCTGAAGAAAGAAAAGCAGCTGGAATCACTGAACAAAGAAATGGGAGAAAGAACGGAAAGATCTATGGAGAGCCACTGAACATAGTACCCTGCCTTCAATCCCCTCCTGAGGAATAAATGCTGACCCTACTTCTTTCCTGGCTTGTCAGGGGCTGTTTGGCTGAATGAGTCCAGCCCAGCAGCCCTCTCCTGCTCTCTGAGCATTAATATATTCATTTCATTATTCAATTATTTAAAACATTTCTTATGTTCCATCTATTTCACACAGATGGAGGTGGAGTGGGCTGCTCCCCCTTCTCTAAAACCTGCACTGCAGGAGCCTTGAGGAATGTAGGGCACAAAGTGCTCCTTGGCTCTCCCTCCTCCGCCAGCTTCACCCTGGCTCCAGTGCCAAATACTCCCTTTACCTGCACCTCAGACATCTTGTTTAAAAGGAAACCCTGTGAATGACTGCCACCACTGCAGCGGCCCCTGCGAAGCCCAGGGTGCTCTGTGCCACTGCCGGAGACCGAGTGTGTGTCAGAGGGAAGCAGATGCACTGAAAGTCGCTCTCCTGTCAAACTCTGCTGGCCCCTGCAGGCAAGCTGCCTTCTCACGACATGTAAAATGTAAGGCTGCAGGTTAGACAGAGACTCTCGCTTCCTCTCCATTTGTCTACCAGCTTTTGAGGGGCTAATTAGCTTGTTAGTCATGGTGTCTCTCTCAGGCTTGCAAACCACCATAAATCTCCTTCTCCCTCTTTCCCTGTTCCATGGGAGCATTAATTCGGACTCATGGATGGGAGACCTCCAAAGACAACTTAAGGTGCTGAAGGCAGCACAGTTCATGAGTGAGTGGCTGTCATTCCTCCTACAACATCATTAGTCCCCATATCCTAAACTGATGCTAAGAAGGGCCACCTGTAAAGCAGAGTTCTTGACCATTTGCAATCACAAGAGAGTCAATGGCACCTTGGGTATTACATAGCCCTTTCCCACAAATTATGCTACTAGAATCATATGAAGTAAAGCTGGAAGACCCCTGCTGAATTGCCTAGCCATCCCCTACCCCCCAAAAACATCAACTATATTAAAATCATTCCTGAACGCTGTTTGTCCAACCTATTCTTCTAAACTCCCAATGGTGGAGTGTCTATGTCTCCCCAGGCCCCCTCCTCCAGTATGTCACAACAGCTTCTGAAAATAACTTCATTATCACTTCAAACACGAGTGGCAGTCTTCCTCCTCCCCTCCAATGCACCCCCAAGAAACTGTTACAAGTGTTGCTGTATACTCACAACTCACAATTTTGACTCGCATCAGACTTTGTCCTATGTCACTGTCAGATGAACCAATTCCCAAGGGCGGCTACCTAATTAAAGGTATCTCATCCACAAAGAGATTACTCTGTCCTCTATTTGGCTAGCAGTCCTTGTTTGCTAGAGCTTACAAAACAGCCAGGCCTGTCTTCTGCTTTGCTGTGTCTCCGTACTGCCTGGCGTGGGTTGCTTGTTAAGTGGCATTGAGGAACAGCAAATTCAGCTGTCTTGAGCGGTACCGTCAGTGCAGGGTTTGCCTTGGGCTTTCTGCTGCTTGTCACTAGAACTGGTGGGTGGATCCACCTCCAGAATCCTCAGTTGAGGCAAAGCTGGGTAAAGATTTTTCAGGGAATCAGCCAGGTATTTTTAGTTTAGCTTAGCTACTTTTTCTGCAAGAAAGAGTTAGCTATTTGACAAGGATTTTGCTGTACCTTTATTAACAACCCTTATTGTGTTCAACTCTTATGGGAGAGTTCTCTCAGTGCAATTTCATTCAGGCAATTCTGCTAGTAATCTGCATGGTTACCAACACTAAAGCATCGTAGCAGATAAGGAAAGAGCACCTGGGGAATCCAGCCTTCTGCTCTGCCGTGAGGATTTCCTGCAGTGCATTCTCAGACTTTTGTCCAATTCTGTGATAAATGTTCTTAAATGAGGGAGTGTTCAACCCTTCCCTTTGCAGGAAGAGTTCCCGAGCCAAGAACAACTCACTGACACAAAGTGAATCTGGATAATCAGCCCCATTTGCATTCTTTCCCTCCTGATGCTAGCTAAAGCTGGGTAAACAATTCTGAATGAATCATTTATTAGCTTAATTCTACCTCCTCCAATTCATGAACTGTCCGCTAGCGCTTCCCAGTTTCGTTTCCTCCAGCCTATTTTCTCTTCAGAATCATTTGGGTACGAACACAACACTGAAGTCAGCAGGATGATTTCTTCGTATAAAAGTAAGCTTGTGCTTTAAAGCTTTTACTGAACTGGGCTTGTCTTGATGGATCTTGGGGTTGGTTTTTTTTCTTTACAAACTATCTTTTCTTTTCAACTTACTTGTTAGCAGTAACTTGCAATTTTACAACTATCTTTCTTGAATAGAAGAGTCATGTGGCAAGTTTGCATATTCTTGAATGCATGAAAGCATCTCCTGGAGAATTTAACTTCCCATGAAGCCACCACAATTCACAACGTGTTTTCTCAGTGCCACATTGCCAATATCGCAGTACAAAAAAGAGAGGAGTCAGGCCCCCAAAGTTAAAAATCACAAGGTTTTGGTCTTTCCCAAGTAATAAATGTTGGGTTCTTTTCATTAGTTCCCCTTGCTTTTTAATCTTTCAGGTCCATTCTCTTCGTCAAAAGCACAAGGGCCAGAAACATGTTGCTTTTGTGAAAGAAAAAATATCTTGACTTCAACAGCAAGGCTTTCAGAAACACAGTGACTACTACAAGCCTCACAACAAAACATGAGTGCTGGCAACACCTAACAAAACAATTATGCACTAATAATACAAACTAAACATTAGTTTGCAATGCTGAATTAACTGCCATGGTTTCTACAGCAGTTCCAGCCAGGGGACTTCTTTCCTGAGATAATCACACAAATCAAACTCAAAAGGAGGAGAACAGAATCAGGGCCAAATCGAACATTCACGCCACTGTTGGAGGAAGGATTTGGGCTCCTAAGCTCTATTTACTGCCTACATAGGGTTGCCCTAAACAATAACTTTTTGTCCTGGGTGTCTTTCCAACACATGATTGGTAGCTACTGCGCTCCTCTCTACGCCAGCTATGCAAACATCTCTCTTGTCTTCATTTGGAGGGTGGTCCCTTCTCTTGCCATGACAATGTCATTCCTCTGTCAGCTCAGTTTAACACATGAGCATCTCAGGGACTGACCAAGGACCGGACTACTTTTTTGAGGATTGTGTAACTCATCCCCATAGGAGCTCTCTCCCCTTTGTACCTGTTTGGAAAGAGAAGTCGTCCCTCTCCAAGAGTGTTGTGAGCATTCCCTCTGCCGTTAAACAAGGGCTTCAGGCAGGTGTGGCCATACGGCACTCTGCAGCTCTTTGCAGCTGATGTCCTTCCACAACTAATAGCTATTTGGCTGGCATTTGTCTCACAGTGGAAGGGTTACCGCAACACATGCTGGGCACGTCTGGCCACAGGAAAATCAAGTGATGGAGTTGTTTCCAGTCCTCTTGCCCCCATCAGGCCCAGTGATTTCTAAACCGGGTACGTACATGCGTTGCCTGCACTCTGTGAGATTCAATTTATACCAGTAGACAAGAAGTCAAGTTCATGATCCCCAGGACAGGAGAGCAGATGGCTTTGTGCTTTTGATTTTTTCAAGTGAAACCATCTGGCTAATTCTCTGTGGCTTGTGCATGTGTGTGTATTAGCAGAGAGAGACACAGCCTGCCTCCCTGTCAAGGCTGTGCCGGCAGTCACAAGGGAAGAATTTGCTATTTTGGAAGTGGGTCCTGCCCACCCTAACCTCTTCAGATAGGAAAGAGATACCAGCATGGCTTTAGCCACTGATACCAGCAGATAAGATGTGGCACAAGCATGTATCTGCAAAGTTGTGTCCCCCAGTTAGACAAGACGTTACCCTTTCCTTATTTTCCCTCAAAACCAAAGTCTGCTATGGCAATTCCCACACGTCACCTAACAGGTCACGAGCCAGGAGATCTGACACAATTTACCACCAAGGCTGTGAAAGTGTGTGCTGCCCTCTTCCCAGCGCCCTTCCCCTTCCTCTTTAGACCCTTATGTCATGCTTCGCCACCTCCCAGTCACCCTACTCCGCAAGTACCCATCCTCCCACCTCTTAATCCACAAAACACTCTTGAGAGCTAGGGCAGTGCTGCCATCCCCATTTTACAAATAGGCTAGAAGCCCAGACAGACTTCTCTGTATCAGATGGGAAATACACGGCAGAGCACAGCAATGAACCCAAGCCTCATGCTACCTAGCTTAGCTCCCTAATACAAGAGATGGTAAACATTTTGAGAGTCTGCTGCCAAGTTTGTTTAAAACAACCAACAAAGAAGCTTTGAAGCTTATTATCATTGTTTTCAGCCCAGGTCTTAGTGAGAGCCTGACTTGCATTGGTGATAATGGTCTGCTGATGCTGCTATACCCACTGGACCAACATTGCCACAACGACAGAAAGCTCCTGAGCTCTCTTCCCACTTGAAGCAGAACACTGCAGTGACTGGTACCCAGCCTCTCAGTCTCCTGTCAGTGTGATCAGAATCAGGAGATATTCTCTCATCGAGCACCCGCAATACCAATCACGGCCACATCACCCAGCCACCCCAGGAGGAAATGTGCAGATGCTGCCCCAATGCAGGGCCTGTGTTTCCAGCCCATCAATCCATCTTGTGGGACTGATCCTCTTGTTGTGTTTACATTCAAGTGCTATGGGCCTTGGGAATCCTGCTTCCCATTGCAGGCAGGCTCAGGCTCATCCTACCCGTCTTTGTGTTGCTTGTACAGCTTCCTGCCAGCAGAAGGGAAGTGTCTTGGACAATCAGACAGGTCTACTCTGGGAATGCAGATAACGGCATCCCCAGTGGCTACTCAGATGAGCAGTATAACCTGCACCAACAACAGAAAAAAGTCTCCCCTACTTCATTTTACTTTACTGATCTTGAAGCAGTCAAATCCCCTGTTTGCAGCAGAACTTCCCACAGCAAATTGGCAGTTGGCTGCCCGTGAAGGATTCCTCTCTGGGAGATGCCCACGCTAGGGGCCAGCATGTTACTCTGACACAGAGGGGATGTCGGGTGCAGCACTCTAGCACCCAGAGCCAAAAGCATGGTGGGGGAAAAACAGCACCAGGGGGATAAGCAGTCACAGGGAAGCACTATGCACTGGACTGGATTGTGAACAGTGCATGCATGTGTGTAACTATGCTGCTCTCTGGTGGCTGCAGCACAGGGAACAGATAGGATTTCAAATGCTGCCACTATTACTTACATTCAAGCGGATCCTTTAAAGGGCTTTACAGAACCAATAGGTATTCGGGAAGTGTTTTGCAGCTCCCTACATTGTAATGTGAAGCTGTCAGAACTGAAAGTGCATGAGTTTTATTTTTCTGTGATGGGCAAAGAAAATTCAGCTATTGGTGACTATGAAACCACTACATTGACAATCAAATACAAAACCGGAAAAAGACATCCAGACCACAAGACTTCCATTCCCCTACCCTACACACCTGTTCTGCCTCATCCTTTTTTTATCTTCCCTTTTCCGCTTTCCCCTAGCAATTCCACATCCTTGCTCTTCGTCTCTCATTGCTAATGCTTGCAGCGCAGCATCTCTGCTTAGCCGTGCTCTGCCTGAAGATGTAGGAAGCACAGGGGATGGGGAGCTGATTGGGAACGTGCTGCATTTGTTCATGAACTAGTGATGGTCAGAGCCCAGGACAGAAACAACAAAAGGAGGAAGATGCAGTCCCTCAGTGCCAGAAGCTATTAAAAATAGTAATTCAGTCTTTCTCTATCTACAGGGGAGTTAGTTTCTCACAAAGAAGCCACTACCTCCTTCAGAAAACTCTTACCTATACGGTCTGTGTACTTGCAGCTGTGACTCACCATATGCCATCCCACACACGTGCTGCCCTGTCCTGCTCTGCTCAGCTCAGTATGGATGGTCCCTGATGCTTCCGGCTCCTTCTCCGTGTCCTCCCCTCCCAAACTCCTTCTCACCTACAGCTTTTGTCCCAAGTTGCTATATAGCTAGAGAGGGTTGTCACATGTTGTACAGCTGAGTTGCTCTCTGCCCACTGGCTTGGGAAGGCAGGGATGGCTTTCAACGGGAGAAAAAAATACCTGGAACTACGTTGTAGTGGTGGTCTATAGTCTTGGCTGGCTGGTGATAAGGAATAGCCAGAAAGCAAGAATCCTGTATCAGGGAAAGATGGAGTTTTTGAGATGTGTTTTGAGGCTGTTGCGAAATAAAGCAAAGATTATCAGAAAGCATCTGTGAAAAACTGGATGAAAAAGATGAGAGGGTGAGCAGAGACACAGATATTGCTTTTGTTTTCAGGACACCATTCAGTCTGCCATTTCCTTGTTTTCCCTACACCGGAAATTCCCTCTGGGATCTGTGAAAGCTTTCTCGGCAAAGTTTCATCAAATTTACACTAGTGGTCTTTGCAAAGAGCGTTTTTGATGAAAGGAAACAATCCTTCCCCTTCATTATTTCACCTCTCCCTCCCACCATGACCATTTCTGAAGCTCTAAAGCAGTACTCCATATGCACCCCCACATGCCTCATGGACCCTACTTGTTTGCAGCCCGGGATCAAATATCTGTCTCCAGTGTAATCATCCATGGTCAATGCAAAGAGCTTATACGAGAGAGGATGGAGAACCTGGTGCCCTCAACTTTCACTAACACCTGGATCTATTTGAGTAACAGTTCCCATGAGTTGTACTGAGCAGCAGGCTCAGAGTTATACTCCTGTCTGTGCAGAAGAATTGGTGTTTCATGCTGTGTGCTCCCCTTATCTCTGTTTCTCCTTCAAAGACAAAGATGAAGACTACCAGGAGATTGTGAGAAAGGACATTGACTGTACCTTCATTTTTCTGGGGTTAGAAGAGCCAGGGTTGATCCTTTCTCACCTTCTGCAACTGGTGCAGTGAGGAAAGGTCAGCACTCTTCTGGGATCACAGCAGGGCACCAGTGTACTGCTCTTCTGCAAGGGCAAAGCCAACTAACTCTGTAGCTGGGTAGAGAAAACCTTTAATCCAACACTGTGAATGCACAGGGATTATAGTGGATGACGCCTGCTCAGTTCTCTAAGGGTATGTGTGAGCATTTCAGAGAGCTCTTTATAACGCACGCAAACCCAACTCTTCTGTGCAGAGAGGAGTATAGTCCCTCCTGCAATACTTTACATGAGGCTGCAAAACTCATTCTTCCTGTGGGGCTACATCTTCTGTTCCACCTGGACATAGTGGTGCCTGCGGGATCTCTGAGAAGGACCTTCAGTATCCAGTGGAATGGGAACAACTATACTGATGCCAGGCCAGGGCTGCATCACTACCCCTGCTTGAGAATCCGGGGCAATGAGACCTCTATGTACAAGAAAGCCATCCAAATTAGAAGCCCCACATCACGCACACTCCATCACCAAAACACCCGAGATGGAACTGTTCATGGCGTTTCAGCTGCTTTCAAGCTGGGGAAAAAAAGGAAAAAACCTAAACCCACCAAAAGGCAACCTCTCCCTTTGCCAGCAGATGGCAATGGTACTCCACTTGTTCATCTCCGATCCCGTTCCTGGAAAAGGACACATCGATGCCGTCTACAGAGCACTCGGGAGAAGCAAACTCTTTCTAAAAAATGCTTCAACTCTGCGCAACGAAAACACTTTAGAAAAGCGTGGGAGAGTAAATAAGGGCATTTCATGTGCAAACCCACCACCTTGAAGCCTGGATGTGATGACAGATTCTCGCTGCACAGGACAAACTGTATGATTTTCTCATTCTCCCCCTTTATTTTCCCTTCACAGAAATTTAGTCTAGAATATTAAGGGAACAGGCTTATTTATTTATGCCTTTTCAACTCTCCAGATAAAAGAGACAGGGTTTCCCCCCTCCCCTGCACGTTCCAGTCTGTGTGGAAGGGAAGCAGTAGGAATCCAGCAAGGATCAGACAAGCGATAGTAGCATAGCAGCTCCTCCTCCTCCCACCTGTAAGGCCCTTCTCTTTCTCTCAGTTTTGAATGAGTCCTTGAAATGCCCTTGAGCTACAGTGCATAATAAACTCACATTTATACAGACATATGCTCAGCAGTTCAACCCATTCACATGGAACCTGTGACTCTCCCCAGATAAAAGTAAGCAGAGAGCTAAACGCAGACCCTTCTTCTCCCTTTTGCCCCAAGAAAGACTAAGCACCTCAAGCTGTGGGGCTGCTAACCTTCCACCAATGGATCATCAGGCCAAAGACAGGCCCTCCAGGGTTTCAAAATATCCCTCTGAACTAGAGTAATAACTTGAAACCTGCCCCACCTCCAGCTGCGCACACCTTAGAACTTGGTGCTGCAGCAGCCAGAAGGGGAAGGAGTCATGAATGTGGCACAAAGGACTGCAGGCAGGAGGCAACTTAAATGACAGCCAGGCAGGAGACCCTGGGGCAAGTCCCACCTGCAGGAGGCTGGACTTGGGACCACAGGAGAAAAGGTACTGGAACCTGTGAATAAGGGAGATGAAGGAATCCTCATTTGGATGGCCGAGCACAGCGTCTCTGAAGTGAGTAATTATGTTTGTCTGGACACTGCAGGTCCTCCTGAAGCCATCACGGCATAGGGTCACTTAAAGATTAGGCTGTTTAATTAAAACAGGGTGTGGAGCAGATTCTGGGGAAGGGCAACTTGCCCAATGACAGCATGGAGTGCGCAATTTCTCTGGGAGAGTAGCTGATTAGACAGTAAGAGGCATCTCTGCTGCAGGGAAGGGGACTCATCTCTGAAACTCCTCAAACAGGTACTTCATGGTGACCTGTCTCATTAGCAGCAATAGAAGTCCCATCACAGGGCTTGGCTGAACTGGACATATTTCAAGCTCCTCTCCAGCTGGCTGAGTGATTACAAAGTGGGAGGAGAGATGTCCTTGAGGTATGATTTCTCTCTCAGATATTCCACTAGAGGCAGAAGTAAGTAAAAACACACCATCACACCACCTCTTTTCATTTTGGTTAATAACGAACCCCTCTCTACAGTGCAATCACTCCCCAGGCAGGGAGGGCTGGCCCCTCTATGGAGGCTATTGGAAGACAATGGACTCCAAGCGGCTTAACATGTTGACAAGTTCAAGGCACCCTGAAGGAGGAGAGCGAAACAGAGAGATAAAGAAAACAAGAGAGGTAAGACAAATTCCTCAACTGCAAGTTGCTGTCTACCTCTATTGTGTCCGCAGGAAAAAACTGAGCAATCCTTTCTCACTAACCTTCTGCTTCTGAGGATCACACAATGAGAAGAGAAACATATAGTGTATTATTGCCAAATGGTGAAGATCCGTGCTGGGGTTCAAAAGGGGAAAAGCCAATAGAACTCTAAATGCTAGCAGGTTTCGAGCCTTTCAGCCTTTACAGAAATGGTTATCTTAGATCATAAAATGGCCCGTTTCCTGGATCACAGATAGGTCACTCATGGCAGGCCAGCAAAGGAAGGGAGAGGGAGAAAGGGAGGGGGTTTACCCCCAGACACATTGGTGCTCACAGGGCTTACCTAGTATCACTGCTTTATCTGTCAGCAGGATGTTCTAACTATGGGATGGGAGGTGTTACTGCTCCACAAAAAGGAAGACCAGAACAAACTAAAAGGGCATTTTTCCACAACAGCTTTGTCTGTGCCTGCCTGCAGCCCTCTGCGTCCCCCCCAGCTCTGCCAGACCTCGGCTCCCCACCAGCTCTGTCAGTGTCCCCCTTGGCTCGGCAGCCCCCCAGCTCTCACAGGCCTGAGCACTCCCCTACACCAAAACTCCACCAGTACTTCCAGGAATTAAATACTGTTCTCGCTGTTCACCTCTTCAGCAGGGATGCTGATCATGCTGTAGGAAGTCTAATGTGGACTTTTTATGCAACTGAAGGGAGACTCAACAAATACATTTTTTTATGGTGATCTCACTCAGGATTTCATACTCAGCATCACAGGGTAACAGGTATGACTCCAGGTATGCACAAAAAAGAGCATCTGTCACCTTGCACAATGCTGCTTTGCATATATTCAGCTTCATATCTGTGCACCCAAAAAGAGAGCTTGTCATAGTAGACTACATCAAAAAAGCTAATCCCCATGTGACAGATAGTCCACACCACATTATGAGCCAGCAGTTGGCTGGCATCCTGTTCTGAGAGAGTGCTACAGTCACAGGGCAGGAAAGCCGTGCACACATACACACACACAGAGCACTGAGATGGCAGAGTGTGAAAGACAGTAAAATCCTCAGAGCCTATTGCAAACACCCCATGGGCACACATTTGAGGCAACGTACGCATACACTTCTTACATGCTTTGGCAAACACAACTGCACATCGGGTATGGGCCCATTCAGAGACAGAGAACTGAACAGCACCAACTATAGCCAGACAGATAAACACCCAGCAACATCACCTAACACAACTCCAAATCACAAAAGCACTAAAAGAAATTCCTTCATATACTACCAAAAATGTGGAAATTCAGCTATGCACTTTGTCAGACAGGAGTGAAGGGCAATGCACATGTTCAGTGGCAGACACAAAAGCACAAATACTTTTGTGCACCAACACAGAGCCTCATACACCCCCTGAAATGTACATTGCCATACAGGAGCATAAACTTGAAACATGGGGGTTACGCAAAAGCAAGCCCCAACTAGAACTATAGAAAGAATTGTTTAAGGTCGTCACCTGGCCTGGACACTCCTTCGAAGCAGGAACTCCAAGTATAACCAAAACGCAGTGGCTACTGTAACAGCAGACAGACCTGGAAGCAGCTGTAAGGAACACACAGAGATGTCTAGGAATGAAAGAAGCAACAGAGGTAGGTACAGCACTGCGGAGAAGGGAACACTCATAGCATTCTAGGGCAACATGGACAGAAACCGGCCATTCTCAGCTGTTCGCTGCACAGAGTTGCCCCTGTATGGCAAAGATGAGAAAAAGCAGATGCTCTTTCTTTCTACCATTTCAGGACGGTAGGTGCTCCTGTCTCCTGCAGAGTCCTTTGAACTGTCCAGTGGCACAGGGGCTGTTCTCAGCATTTTGCAAATTATATTATTGCCCTGTCAGCCTTCACAAAGCCGATGGGAAAGGGCCATGCAATCAGGTGACGCAAATCAGTTTAGCTTTGCTGAAGCCATCAGAACAATACCATTTCCCACTACTTGATGCTTGGGCTTTCGTGCCAGTGGTGAGTCCAGGAGTGGAGCTGAGCTCACAGTGGCCCCGTTGTGACTCCTCCTCAATTTTCTCTTAGGTAAGTTTTACGCAACGTATTACGTCACGTGGTTCTACACATACCCTTGACACTACTCACAGCACTGTGTAATCCTCACATCATGCAGTTTTTCTGCAAGAATGTGAACAGAAGCCACTGATTTTCTCAGGACGTTTTGGTAGGAAAAAGAATTCTTTTCAAGGGGAAAACTCTTTCATTCTGCTGAGGCCAACATATGCTATGTACCCCATGCAGTAGCACTGCATACTACAAATCACGGTCATACACTCACTGTCATTATTTTCTTTGGGACCAAAAGTCTGTGCCCCATTCAGATGGACAGAAGGAGCAGAAGACCTGAAGTGACCTTATTTTTATCACAGGGGACTTGACACTTATTTTCCAGGAGTTGCCCAACAAAGGACACAGCAGTATTTGTACACAGACAGTCTTAAAACCCCTGAAATAAACTGCAAGAGACCACAGTGAAGCCAAACTCTGCAGGTTATTACTATCCAGCAGGCTTCTACCGTGGCAAGTGAAGGCAACAGTTGTTGCAGGGAGAAGCCAAAAAGTAGATGGACAGACACACAAGTGAGCGTGGATGCACATAAATGAACAAAGACAGAGGAGAAAGTCTGATCAGTGAAAAGGCTCCTGCACCATCAGAGCAAATGGGAGTTTTAATTTGCCAGGTTAAAGGGATGCTGAGGCATCCCCCACCAAAAGGAATGTGTCTGCAGCACGGCTGGGATTTGACCTTCCGCTTCCCTCCTCTGTCCGCAGAGCACAGAAGCTCTGTTTCCCTCATGCTCTTCTATAGAACAAAAGAAGGAAAGAGAAGAAAAAAAGCACTGCCAAAGAGGCCCTAACTCATCTCTTACTCTTGGATAAGTCCAAATTTATGGCTCTGACTGCCTTTGAGTCTTTATTATCTCCTTAAGTGGCTAGCTTTGTACACAATTTATTATAAAAGCCTGGAATCTACAGTCAAATTACAGATCAATTGAAAACTACACAGAAAACAATTAACATCTGGCAGTGGTTTCATCTATAAAGCTGTCACGGGCTTTGCCAACTCTGAATTCTTCTTCTGACACCCATATTTCCTCTCCCCAAACCCTCTTTCACATCTCATGGGTCTGTGGGAGAGTTGAATCTCCTCTTCCCAGTCCTGTGGTGGCATACAGCTGGCTCTGTACCAGCAGGTCACTGTGTGAGCCTGAAAACCAGGCTGAATACAGCGTAACACCTTTCTGCCTCCTCTAAAGATGTGACTTCCACCAGGTGCTACAGAGGAAAGCTGAAGCTGGGACTGACCCATCATGCCAGAGCTTCTGCCTCCTGAGCAGCCTCCTCCACTTCCAGCAGCAGACCTCTGCTAGTCAGCCATGTATCGCTGGGAAAGATCAAACACTGGTGTGACAGACATAACACCATCTTCTAAGGAGAAGCCTACCTTTCACAACATCTCTCAAAGCATTTTCACTGATAGTCAGCTTCTCCCTTCGCCTCAGCTTTCTTGTGTTTTGTGTCAGTGAGAGGAGAGCAATAAGAAATGGAGATGGCCATAGGCAGTGCTCCGTTTTCTGTGGGAGAGTCTGGCCTTCTCTGGGGTCAGAACTTTGGTGGCTGAAGCTGTCTCTGATGAGACCTTCAAATAAAGTAGAAAACAAATCTGTCGACCTGGACAGGCTGGAGAGTTGGGGGGAGAGAAACCTTATGAAATTCAATAAGGGCAAGTGTAGGGTGCTGCACCTGGGGAGGAATAACCCCATGCACCGGTACAGGTTGGGGGCTGACCTGCTGGAGAGCAGCTCGGTGGAAAGAGACCTGGGAGTCCTGGTGGACAACAGGATGACCATGAGCCAGCAATGTGCCCTTGTGGCCAAGAAGGCCAATGGCATCCTGGGGTGCATCAAGAAGAGTGTGGCCAGCAGGTCGAGGGAGGTCATCCTCCCCCTCTACTCTGCCTTGGTGAGGCCACACCTGGAGTACTGTGTCCAGTTCTGGGCTCCCCAGCTCAAGAAGGACAGGGAACTGCTGGAGAGGGTGCAGCATAGGGCTACTAAGATGATGAGGGGACAGGAACACCTTTCTTATGAGGAAAGGCTGAGGGAATTGGGTCTGTTTAGTCTGG